>MU226670.1:3183745-3232692 GCA_018584345.1 Thuja plicata
TGACTTCAAATTTCTCTAATTGGGACCATATTAACACTCTGTGAAAAGTGGCAAGGTTGGGTGTTAAGTCTGTAATAGGGTTCCTTTGTAAAAGTGACCTATTAGGTCTAGGAAGGAAAGTGGAGCAACATTTTTTGGGGGTTGTGTTCCAAATTAACCCTACCTAATTCTGAGATATGTTTTGTAAAACCATAAAGGGTATCTGAAAATATAAATATTTGTTTCAAATGTTTGGGAAGTTTTCACGAAAAGTCCAAAAAATAGGGAAAATAAGGCTACTAGTCTTCTAGTCCTAGTTGGGTGTTATAGTGGATTGGGGTGTTTGAACCATAGTAGAGGGTTGTAACCTATTGGAATAAGTTGGGGAAAGTTTTTGAAGATGTTTTAAGGTGTTGGAGGCAGTGGATAGGTCTCCCATTTCATTTTTGTCATTTGGAGTCAATTGGTGCAATTAGGGGTTCCTAAAGTCTTTGGTTAGATCCTTGCTATTGGGTAGTCTTGAAGACCTTATTTGTTATCATTCCACTTGCCTCTGCATCACTATGATCTTGATTTTTGTATTCAAACCCATACAAATTTGTAATATCAAAGATATTTAAATCTGTCTTCATAGTCTTTTCTGTGATAGTGATATTTGTTTATGGGTCTCTTCCAAGAGAAGAATTAAATACTTTGAATAAATATCTTGTTGGAATTGGATTCTGTTGGAGTTGTTGGTATTCATTTTTTTTCATTGATGTCAACATATGTTTTAGATGAAGATAGACAAACTAGTTATCATTGGTACATGGATGACTGACAAAAGTGTACAGACACTGTGCGAATGTTTCAGATTATGCAATGATGGGGATGTGTACAGGGATGAAACTTGATCTTATATTTAAGGTTTCTTGATTTTATGTTTCTATTTATTTGAGTTACAACAGTTTTGGTGAAGGCTGTTTGCAGAACAATGATAGAGAATTATGACAGAGCTAGTCTCTGAGTTTTGTGGATAACTTGAGTGCAAGAACAATTCATGTTATGCGAGCTTGGGGAATGCTAGGAGACATGTTGAGGAATGTTTTTTATGATTCTTGGGTCACAAGGCTCTTGGTGACATCAACTATGGTGTGTTTTCTAGAGAAGACCTATTTGGGGATGACTTCAGAGATGTAGCATGTATTATGGATGACGAGAGTGGATTATGGACCTTGGAGTATATTTGATGAATTGTACTTGATGTTTACTTGTTATAGATCCCATGTGTACCTTAGCAAGGGGATATGTAATTATTTGTGCATTGGGGAAGTCTTAATTAGCTGACCTAATTGTTTATTGTAAACTTGTATGAAGGAAATATGTTTTCTTGATTAAGAGTGTGGAAGCTGCGAGCTTGTATTTGAGAAGTCTGCTGGATGTAGAGAAGAGATTGTGATTGATAAAATTCATTGGAACTGTTTAAGAAAAGATGTTGCTATCAGTTAGTTCACTGGATGTTATATCTTTGTATATTTGTATCTCAGGCAGTGAGTCTTGAAGGTGGATTTAACCTTCTTTAGGAAGTGATCCTATTGTTTCTCTTAACTCCTAACATGGTATGTCCTTTAGCATGGACTGTGTACTATATGTAATATTCATCTCCTAATAGGGATAAATCTCCTAACATGGATACTATACTTTTAGTACATTATTTGTAGGTACTAATTCCCATTGGGGTTTTTCCCTTAACAAGGTTTCCTCAACAATAAATGGTTGTGTTATGGTGTTGCTGTTAATGTGTTCAGAATTGCATTTATCTTTTGATTGTTAAAGGTTAAATTTTAAGATTTGGCATACAACTGATTCACCCCCCCCCTTAGTTGTACTGGTGGACTATTATTGCTAACAATTGGTATCAAAGCTTATGGTCCTTTGAGAGAAAGCTTAACAACTTGAGGTGATCCATAATATGGCGTTCTATAGGAAAGAGAGTCCAAAGTTTGATCCTAAAAACTTTGACAGTTGGAATAACAAGATGAGAACTCATCTGCTGTGTTTGGGAATTGACTAATGGATGATTACAAATAAAGATGAGCCGGTCAATACTGAAGATGAATTAGAAATAGTTACTGACGATGAAAATAAGTTTTTTTCTTGTAACATGGTTGCAATAGAAGCATTGATTAGTGCGCTCTCTGAAGGTAAATTCACAAAGGTTAAAGATTTGGATTCTGCACATAAAATTTGATCAAGATTAGATGCACTATATGAAGGAGATAAATTTACTAAGAAAGAAAATTTACATAACTGGAAGACAAAGATGGAAATCCTAAAAATGAAAGATGATGAGAAAGTTAGCGTATATGTAAAAAGGGTTACTGAGGTAGTAATAGGTATTAGAAACTTTGGAGGCACCTACAGTGAATAAGTAGTCGCAAAGATTCTTAGATCTTTGACACCTTTTCACAAAAATAAAGTGTAATATATAGAGGAGATCATACCTTTGACGAATAACTTCAACAAAGAGATGTTGATTGTGAAAGTAACTACCTTTGAGGCCACAGAGCTGGGAGATTTATTACCTAAGGCTGAATCAACATTCAAGGAAACTGTGCATAATAAAAAAAGGACTTTATCAGGTCTTGCAAGCACCAACAGAAGTGACTTGCGAGAAGATCTTGGTGAATATGGTGAGGATTGGGAAAAGATACAGGAAGAAGAGAGGAAGTTAGATTAATTATGGACCTGATCACAAGAAGAGAAAAGAGAGGTAAGGGCAAGTTTGAATGAAAATTACATCTAAAATGTTTTTCATGCAATAAGATAGGTCATTTTGCATTTAGATGTCCTACAAGAGTTCCTAAACATAAATCTAAGTTTCATAGACCTAATTACTCAAAGGATAAGGAATGTTAATATGCTAGTGAAGGTGTTTCTGATGATGCTATTATGAATTATGATGAAATTGGATTTATTTATATTAAAGTTGATGAACCTATTCATGAAGAGAAAGCCCTAGTTTCACATGTTGAAAAGAAATCTAAATGGATCATAGACAATGGTTGTTCACATCATTTGACTGGTGATAGAAACAAGTTTATTCATCTAACTAAATATGATGGTGGTGTAGTCAGATTTGGTGACAATACTCCTAATTTTATCATTGGAGTGGGATTGATTTCTCTTGATGGTAAAACTAATACTGATGATGTATTTCTTGTCGATGGACTTAAGCATAACTTTTTGAGCATTGGAAAACTTGTAGACAAGGGTTATCATTTGATGTTCAATGATGGGAAATGTTCTATTAGAAGTCAAACATGATATTTGATCACTTCTTGTACTAATTCTATAGGTAATGTATTTGAGCTAAATGCTACAAAAGTTTCTTGTTTTATTGCAAAGGTTGATGGTAGTTGGTTATGGAATAGAAGATTTTGTGATATAAATTTTGATAACATTGTGAAAGAAAGTATGAAAAATGTTGTTAGAGATCTACCAAAGATTGTGAAGCCTTCTAACACTATGTGTAGAGAATGTGTGATGGGGAAACAAACTAGAAGCAATTTTAAAAGAAAATATTCCTCAGAAAAAGGGAAGTTGGATTTGGTGCATACAAATCTGTGTGGTTCTACAAGAACAAGATCTTACTATGGTGAAAGGTATTTCATTATTTTTGTTGATGAATTTTCTAGGATGATGTGGGTTACATACCTTAGAGAGAAATTTGAGGCTTTTGATAAATTCAAGATTTTCAAAGAAAAAGTTGAGAATGAATGAGGTTTGAAGATAAAATGTTTAAGGTCAGATAGAGGTGGAGAGTTTACTTTAGATATGTTCAATACCTATTACGAAGAGCAAGGAATATATATATAAACATCCGCTCCAAGGACACCACAATAGAATGGGATTCCAGAGTGAAGAAACATAACTATATTAGATGCCACCAGAACTATGTTTCTTGAAGGAAATGTGTCACATGTTCATTGGAGAGAAGCTAGTTATACTGCGGTCTACACTTTGAATAGAATTCAAATCAGAAAAGGTACTAATTAGAATCCTTATGAAATATGGTTTAAACATGCTCCTATTGTGAAATTTTTGAACTATGGTTTAATCATGCTCCTACTATGAAACTTATGAACTATAGTTTAATCACGCTCCTTATGAACTATAGTTTAATATCTCTATTTAGATAGCTATGATCTTAAGTTTTGTATTCAAACCCATACAAATTTGTAATATCAAAGATATTTAAATTTGTCTTCATAGTCTTTTCTGTGATAGTGATATTTGTTCATGGGTCTCTTCTAAGGGAAGAATTAAATACTTTGAATAAATATCTTGTTGGAATTGGATTATGTTGTATTTTTTGGCATTCATGTTTTTTCATTGATGTCAACATATGTTTCAGATGAAGATAGACAGACTAGTTATCACTAGTGCATGGATGACTGGCAGAAGTGTATGGACATTATACAAATGTTTCACAGTATGAGAATATGGGGATGTGTACAATGATGAGACTTGATCTTATATATAAGGTCTCTTGAGTTTATGTTTATGTTTGTTTGAGTTACAATGGTTTTGGTGAAGACTGTTTGCAGAATAGTGACACAGAATTACGACTGAGCTAGTCTCTGATTTTTGTGAATAACTTGAGTGCGACCATGATTCATGTTATGCAAGCTTGGGGAATGTCAGGTGACATGTTGAGGAATGTTTTTATGATTCTTGGGTCACAATACTCTTGGTGACGTAAGCTGTGGCATGTGTTCTGGACAAGCCCTATTTGGGTCTGACTTTAGAGATGTAGCGTGTATTATGGATGGTGAGCGTGGATTACAGATCTTGGATTATATTTGATGAATTTTAATTGATGTTTACTTGTTATAGATACCATGCATATATTAGCGAGGGACTATGTAATTATTTGTGCATTGGGGAAGTCTTAATTGGATGACCCAATTCCTTATTATAAACTTGTATAAAGGAAAGTTGTTTTCTTGATTAGGAGTGTGGAAAGTGAAGTGTGGAAGTTGCGAGCTTGTATTTGAGAAGTTTTCTGGATGTAGAGAAATGATAGTGATTGATGAAATTCATTGGAACTGTTTAAGAAAAGTTGTTGCTATCAGTCAGTTCACTGGATGTGATATATTTTTATATTTTATCTCGGACAATGAATCCTGAAGGTGGATTTAACCTTCTTTAGGTAGTGAGTCTGTTGTTTATCTTGACTCCTAATAGGGTTTGTCCTTTAATAGGGACTGTGTACTATATGTAATAATTAACTCCTAACAAGGCTAAATCTCCTAATAGGAATACTATAATTTTAGTGCATTATTTTTGGGTACTAATTCCCACCGGTGTTTTTCCCTTAATAATGTTTCCTCAACAACAAATGGTTGTGTTATGGTGTTGTTTTTAATGTTTTCATAATTGCATTTATCTTTTGATTGTTAAAGGTCAAATTTTAAGGTTTGGCATACAACTGATTCACTCCCCCTCTCACTTGTGCTGGTGGACTATTATTGCTAATATATCTATGCTTTTGGATACAAATATTATATTTGTAAGAGAAACTTAATGATAAGATAAATGGTTTTGATAATGTAAAGCATTAACATCTTGGAAGTTATTGGTTTCATTTGTTTGTAGGATTTCTATTATGGATTTATATTTGACCTTGTGGCCCAGGGCAAGACACTAATCTATGAGGATCTTGAAGTATTTTCAGAAACAAATCAATTCAAAAATTATTTTACTTTTTTTTTGTAGGAGTAGGATTAGTGTTGTCTTATTCACAATAATGATAAATATAAGTGGGATTGTGTGAAATTGGTGAGTATTGAACACCCATGAGCTATAGGTCTGAGAACTATCCACTCTCGAGGTCTGTAATGTGTTGTGTATCATGAGTTTATTATATGTGCAAATCAATGTCATAGGAATACCCTCTTGAGTTAGTGGAGCTCAAATTACAAAAGGATTTATGCCTTGTCAATGTTGCATTTCCTTTTCTTAAATCAATAAATAGAGTTGGACGAGTTGTCAAAGCTATAAACTCTATAGTCCAAGTCTTGTGAATTTCACTTAGGATTGAAGGTAGCAATAAAAATCGCTAGCAAGACTCAAAATGGCTTATTATGATAAGTGCTTGATAGACCTCTTCCATATATTCTTTGACAGATTTTCCTAATTTATTTAAGCATTCCATTTTCTATAATAAATCAAGCTCATAGTCAATAGGAATGAATTTTCTCTTCATTTTTACTACCATTCGATCCAATATTTTTATTTTCTCTTTTCCTCTTCTATTCCTCTCTAACGAAACTTCTTTCCACCTGTAGTATGATGAAATATTCAATCTGTTGGGAGCAAGCTCAAACATAAAACATTAGTGGATTAGCACATATAAATCATAGAATGAACAAGAAACCAACAAGACTCCATCATAACATCAGATTGAGCTTAAAAACAAGTAAATTGCACCCTATTCTACTTATTTTGATTTTCTCTTTTGAATGATTGTAGGTGTGCTCTCTCAAACACACAAAATGCAATGGATCCCAATGCAATGCAAGATTTGACAAGCAAGAAGAGAGATTCAAGAGATAGTATGAAGAACTAGTCTCAAATCTTCTTCAAGATGATATTATAAGCTTATGAAGATGATATGCTAACTATGCAAGGTTGAAGCTATGAAAGATGCAAAGTAACAACTATGATTCAACTATGATTAATTTTAACCAAATTCAAGCCTAGCATGTGATATCTATATGATTCAAACATGAAACTAAGAACATATGAAAAACATGAAATCTAGAGCTATGTTAGCATAATAACAATGCATATATGAGAGATGATAAATGAAGAGGGGAAGGCCTCTATTTATAGAGTTTTGGAGGAGAAGAAAAGGGCTTAGATGATGTGGCATCTATGTGGCATCCACATAAGAGACACATAAGGGACACATAGGCTTGAGGGGATGACCAATTTTGAGTCAAACTTGGCATTAAATGTTGAGTGGCTCAACATTTCTGTTGATGGGACTTTAGTGACTGGGTCCGCCAGTAGATGTAAGTTGTCACTAGGTATCAGGGTACTAGCCAACTTCGCATGCAAAGGTTATCCAGGGAAATGAGATTCCCTGGGCCTCCAAGCACCTGAGGGTCAGGTCTCCACGGTGTGGGGCTCAGTTGGGAGATGTGAATGTTTTCGAGGGGGATAGCTAGTTTCTTCAACTTGTTCTCTCTGGGGATTCAAATAGGTGAGGTTTCTCCAAGCACACTTACACTTAGCAAATAAACTAAAAACGATCCTATAGAGTTAGAAATATTCAATCTACATATAGTTATGTTAAACATTCAATACATCAATAATGCTCTGATATACTACACTAATACCGAAGAAATACACAACTGTCAGTTCATATTTTATCAGTAGCAAGGGAAAGGAGGTCGTTAATCTACTTAAAGTATTAGAGCAGAAGACATGAAGAAAATTAAACATAAAATGCCATTAACTCAGAAGAAAAAGTGCCAACAACGTCATTGCAAGAACTCTTTCTTCTTCATTAACATTCCTTCCAGCAAGCACTGGTGCATGGTACAATGGTGGCTCCAAGGGAGCATCTAACTATTGAAAGCTTAAAGACCAAGGAGCATTGAGCTCTGCAACTGAGAAATGAAAATACTAATCTTCTATTACTATGGACTGCAAAATCATCAATTTTTCCCACCCTTGGAATAGGGCCAGACTTATTATTTGTACACATTTTCCTTCTAACCCTAACCCTAACCCTATTTTACATCTTGCCATAAAATATATTATCCGGTGGCCGGTACTACCTACACCACTTTACAAAAGATCTCGAGATGGAGAAGGTCAGACATGTCAGAAGAATAAGACAAGAAGATGGAGTGGAAGAATCAGCCTCGAGAAGAGAGCCAGGAAGGAGAAGGAATAAATCTGATCCCTCAAGGATCGAGGCTACATGCCTCATAAATGAGAAAAGTGGTGCCCTGTCTCCAATGTGCCAGGTGTACTTCTAAAATGGCGCCTCAGGAAGACCAACTGTTAGAAAGCTTCTCGCTGATCTGATGTGCCTTGATGTAGCTAACTACCCTCTGATAACCTTTATTAGCTACTTTGAAAGTGACCGGTCAGCCTTGGGGACTAGGACGCAGATCACTGAAAGAATACAAAAATGTAGGATCCGAGACTCTGGGATCTAGTAACTTACATTCCGAAAGAATAAAAAATACAAAAACACTTAGGAATTCTCTATCCCCCAGAGAATTTTTATTGTTGCTTATTGTCATTGAAGGTCTGGAGGAGATAGGAGATTCCATCTTCATCAACTTCTTTAAGGCTAGCCCGCCGGTACTTAGCCACCTCAATCTGTTCCCCTAGGTCCAAAACATTCCCCTTAAATTCATCGGTAATATTTGCTGCATCATGGCCACTGAGTACCATGTGAGTTATTCTCATCATTTGGGCTCCATCTATTCCCTCCAGGGATTGATACCTTGACTCTATTAGCTCATCAAACTTCCCCAAAACATACTCCTCTGGTGTGCAAGTGTTAGTGCTGAACGGATCAACTCTGGAAACCTTTGTAACAAAAGACTTGTACAAGTTGAAAGAATATTGTACTGCATTAACTTTATCTCACAAAGTCCCCACTAGTTTCTTGATTAGCCCCAATGTGAGGTCAAGTTTGGAGTGCTGGGTTCTCACAAAATCGAAGGACTCTTCCCCCAAAATTCTTGATTTGGAAAAAATATCTTCTTCGAGGCCGAGGAGCTCTTCTAACTTGACTTTCCATGCCTTGTAGTTCTTGATGTCCACCTCCCATATAATGATGGTGGTTTTAGCCTAATGTAAGACATGGCAGGCCGCATATAGGTCCAGGAGGGTAGACACCAGGAAGCACCAAACATTTCCCACTTGTAGGGCAACCCATTCATCGACCACTTGGGCCTTCTTTTTCATCGCCCGTAGTGAGTCTATGTCACTCTATGGTAGCGGTGCATTAGATGTAGAGGCCTCCAGAGGTATAACATTGATAGGCCGGGCCAGCTCAATTAGCAACCCCATAAGGTTTGCATTTTTCTCTTTTTCTGCCTTGAGCTGTTGGGCCTCCTTTTCATAATGAGCTTCCACTACCCTGGCCGCCTCCTTTAATAGGTCTACTTCACCCTGTTTTCCCCTCTTCCCTAGTGTTACTTCTGTGATACTATAGTCTCTAGCCTTTTCCATCACTTCATCTGCGTCTAGGGAAGGCATTGCTATGACTATGACTATCTCTCCGCTCGGCTTAGTCCAAAGGGTGTGGATTGTCTGGGATTTCTTGGGATTTGGTGGGTTCTGTGCCTGGGCCATCATCTCTGCTAAGGAAAGGTGGGCCTAGGGTGTTGCTAGAGGTGCCTTTCTCTTTCGGGTTTCTATTAACCATGGGGGTGGTAGGGGTGGCTTAGTAGCCAAAATGTGTTCCTGTGACTTCTCCTTGATATCTTGCTGTGCCCCTTCATCAGGATGAGCCTCCTCTGATTCCTTTCCTATGTCTCATGGTTCACCGGAAACATTTCCTTCAGGGACACCTATTTCTTCTGCCCTGGCGTCTACATCTTTGGCCATGTCTGGGTCTTCATTTGTCACTCCAGGGTTTTCTTCATCTTGTTGTTCCTTTTCTTCCTCAGCCTCTGTTGCTGGGATGTCCTCGTCCATTGGTACATCTTTTGGTAATGGGGGAGGTAACGGGCCAAGATTTAGTGTTTGAGCCACAGTGATTACCTCCCCAAATGTCACCTCTAGGAGTGGCATTTGGAACATGGCGGATGAGGTTACGGTTGCTCCCGAAGGTCCAGTTTCCCCAACTGATGCCATTTGTTCACTTTTTTTTGTTGGTCCACTCCCATGTCCTATATCACTGGGACTTTGGAGGAAATTTCTTATTCTGCCTCTTCCTCTTCCTCTGCCTGCTCCTCCTATTCCTGGGCAGGTTCCTATTCTGGAGCTTCTTCTTGCTCTGGGATTTCAACCTCCAGCTGCTCAACGTCCCCCTGTAAATTTCAAAACTCATCGGTTGTAAAAAAATCATCAAGTTCATCCTGCGGGGGACGATTGGCCAAGATATGAGAAGGCTCTGGTTCCCTCTTTGGCTCAGGGGAGTCAGAAGAAAGGATTTCAACTTGTGGGATATGAGGCATCCCCAGCTCTGGCCCTGCCTTGGGCTTTGGGTTAAGCCTTTTCTTTCTCCTAGTGGCTAAGGGCGGCCCCGCATCCCTTAGTACTACTTGTTCTTCTAGATCCACCCCTATTGCCCTGACCATTAGGGCCGCTAGTGAGGGGGAGGAGGGAGGACGAACTAGTCTGGTCATGAGTACTGGAGTAGCCATCCATGTGATTAAATTTTCCCTCATCTGCTGGGAGGCCGCTATCGATTGCTTCAGCTGTTCCTTTATTGGGGTCTCCTGCATAGTTGGGATCTCCATTATTCCTTTTCCCCTGTCTCCTCCTTGTGAAGAAGTCTTGGCTCCTGGAGTTAACTTTGGTACCGGCTGGGTAGCCCTGCGGACACTCTCAGGGTACACCTTAAAGTAGGCATGGCTGTGTTTGACCACGTTGTGGGTGAACTCTTCAATGGTGGGCCCCTCCTGGGCATTCCAGTCCATTGGTGGGAGGGATAACTTATCAATCCCATTTGCTTTGTACTGGGGATCTATTGTGGATCTGGAGTCTGAGAAGTCATCTGGAAATCTTCAGAGCTTTAACCTTTCCATTATTCCCATGGTCATCCGCATGTAATGCCAGCTCTGGACTTCCATGTCATCTTGAAAATATTCCTAGAAGTCTTCCATGTGGTATTGGTGGGGCTCTGATGCCCAGGGAAGTGGTGACACAATTTTTTCGTGCGGATCAAAATTGTTCCGCACCAAGTAGAATTTTGCTAAGCTGTCGCTTTTGAGCTCATTGTCTTCTTCCTTGACTGCGGCTAGAATGCACGAGTAATTCTGACAAGTAATTGGGAATGGGATTTTTTTCACCTTCTTCAAGGCATAGAAGTCATGTAGCTCCATTATTTATCTGCAATATTCTAAAAGAATTTTCTTGTTCCCATAATGTTTGGGTAACAAGTAAGGTTTCCCGGAGAAACCAGTTACCCTTATGTATGTATGTTGCTGGAACTGTATATAATAATGGCCATAGCTTCTAACTAGATTCATCGCCTCTGTGGAGAGGTGGTATCCTGCATCCCAAGTAGGTGTGATCAGGTTGTAATAGATAAAGGCATCATTCACACGGCAGAAACTGGGGAAACTGGCCTCCCATTGGATTTGTGAGAAAAAGTGCCAGGGAGCCTTCTGACCCGGGCCATTCCCAAGTATGCCTGATGTAAGTAATCCATTGGTGGTAGGTCATTGTTGCACCAGAACCCAGAGAACATAAGAAGTCATATAGAAATTTTTCTTTTGAACTACCTGTAGAAACTGAGAATCTACATGGTTGGAGATGATGGCAGCCCAATAAAAATATTCTCCCTTGGTGGAGATGCCAAGCAAAAAATAGTACATCCATGCTGAAAATTCTCGGGCATGGGGTTTCCTGAAAACCTAGGATAGTGCTATTATCCTCATCTGGATACTTTCCTTAAATTCGGATCAGGGGAGTTCTAGCTTCATTCTCTTTGGATCCCTCTTCGGGGTCTTGAGCCAGTTGTTATTTATGTATATTCGGGCTGCTTCCTCCAATAGTTTGAACTACGCTAAGGCATCTACTCTGGTAACTATAGTTGGTTTGTTTAATTGAGGGATCCCCAAGCCCATTTGGAAGGTAGCGGCATCGAGAGACACCATAGGGGTAGGATACCCGACGGGTTCTAGGGCTGCAAGCATGACGGCCTAGACACGATTTGTAATTTGCCGCAAGTGTGGGGATTAACTCTGGAGACCACACTAAGCATGAAAAATAGGCAGCCTTGAGGATCCCAGAATCCCCGATGTTGATCGCCAGTAGATCCCCAGACTACCGCTGAATGTACATTATTTTCACCAAAGCCTACATCTCGGCCCACATCCCAACATTGGCGTCGGTGATCAATTGAACTTTGGAATCGATCCTTGATCCCATGATGGCATTGTCCTTCATGTATTTCATACTAAGGGGCAATTTTTCTAAGGCCCTCTCCATTTTATATTTTACGGCTGCCCTGGTGACCGCCACGGAAGGAAGTTCCAGACTCCTGGGTGGTGAAGATACAGAAGCCTCAGACATGATGGAAGTATATTGTTCTAGAAACCTATAAGGAAAGGTGACCATCAGAATGTATAGATAAATAATACTCTAGGATCTAGAGATCTTACCACCGTGGTGCTTGTTTTCCCTGAGAAGTTAGTTTAATTCAAAAATCCCAAAAAGTATATATTTTGCGAACTTGAAATTTGACCACTATTCGGGCCTGGGGGTCTCACCATACTTAGCAAAAGAAAAATGTGGGTTGGGTGGGGGTAGGAGACTTGGGGTCTAGAAAACTAACCATTGGAAGGTGTGCAAAAAGTGAACTATCAGGCCTACGTGTGTGTCACGTGGCTACGCAATAAATGGAAGTTATGGCAATGGCGGTGGAGCCAACTATTCGAACGCGTGAAAAGTGGAGGCCACTTGGATAGTTGAATGCATACGTGGGACATAAATAGGATAGTCATTAAGGCTAGTTTATGAGGAGAGAGAAAATAGCTTGTTGAAACTAGCCAAGAGCTAAGTTTCAACTAGGTGGTATCCTGTATGGAACGAGCTCACAGATTTTGTGAATGAGAACAGAGGAAGCACAATGAGCTAGTTACAAAATTGGGTGGATATACATGAAATATACATCATATACAATAGATATACATCAGGGCCGAAAGGTATATACATGCAGAATGGAATGATATATATTAAAATACACTAAATACATAGCGGAGCTGAAACAGAACGACTACCCTAAACAACAACGCATAAAAAAGTACAAGCATATACATCATTTACATTATCTACAGAATATACTACACCTACATAGAGGGTGGACAAATCTCTGACAGAGCTGACCCACCAACGGGTGGTGAACCAGATGCAAAAATAGAATGAAAACACAAGATAGAAAGAAACACAAATGAAAGCCGATAGAACACAACGAAAAAGAAAGAAGACGGAGGGAAACCAGACACCAACCTAAAAACCAGAGAAAGGAAGGAAGGTAAGGCACTTGCGAACACTTTGCAATAGCTTCTACATTCAAAGGATCACCACTTCACACCAGAAACCACCCATAATTGTTCAAAACAGTTTGGAATAGCTCGCACTAGACTTTGCTCAAATTGCTATGATATCGCTCTGAAATCACTGTGATTGCTTAAGTGTTTTAATCGTGGTAATTGTGAAAATGATAGGTGATTTTTATTTATAGCTGGGGTAAAAGCAAGTTACATTTCCTTCCACAAAATCCAGAACAAGCCGACCTCCGGACTTCGGGCCCGGGGATTCCGTGTGACCATACATTTTTATGAAAAGAAGACATCGTGGCAAAGAATCCCGGAGTCCAAAATCCAGATCCTGGACAAAGAGTGATCAACTCTGGGACCGGGTCCCAGAGATGCAAGGGAAAAAAACAAAAGAAAAACCAACACCACGGGAGAGAAAACCTGGGGAAGGAAAGCAAGGAAACAAGGGAAAGACAAATGGAAGAGCCAAAATAGAAAATAAAAAGGGGGACCCAACATTTTACCCACAAAATGTAGGGATGGGGATGCAAGGCATAACAAATGGCGACTACCTGGGATGAATGCCTTAGTGCATTCGAGAACTACAGAATCTCTGGTTAGCAAAAATTGGAATAAATCGTTACTCAAATTATCTTGCTTGTAAAGAGTAACCTATCTGAGAAAATTCGGCCATACGCGATTTAGTCCATGATCTTTTCATCAGTGGTGAAGTGTGTTCTTTGGAAGGAAACCAAGCCGATGACCTCTGGGAGAAGTAGAGAAGAGACACTAAGTATATCAAACCCTGAAGTCATCAGATTTGTTCATTTCCCCCGAGGACCAGAGTTTTATCCCATTTCTTTTTCTTGTATGTTTCTATGTGGGAGGGCGGTACTTCTTTCACCATCAAGATAAAGCTTAGCCAAATTCAATGGTGGTCTTCTTTCACCCTCCTGCCCACCTTAATGTGCCGAATGGGGGAGAAAACCTCTAGACCTGGAAAGAATCTTTTAAAAGTTTAGACTTGGGTCAACCAACTAGTGAAACTGATCTACCCCTGATGTGTTCGATTACTTGTCCCTTATTTTTATTTCACTGATTACCAGAATTTTGGAGATAAACCCAATAAAGATTACTCATAATGTACTACCAAACTTGTAAAATGACTTTGAAGACCGGATCGATTCCATCAGGCTAACAATAAATTCTTCAGTTCACTAACGCCAAAGGCAATGCCCCGGAGACCAGATGTTATGTGAGGCATCCCAATCCTCACAAGAGGGAGAGAAAAATGCCAAAACCTAAAAAGGAGACAAGAAAGGTGAAAAAAACAAAAGAAAAAGGGCAGTCCCAGAGGACAGCCAACAAGACTATTTACAAGGCAGGGTACCCCCCCAACAAGGCACCAAGAACAAAATATTTACAAACCAGGAACTTTACATAAAATACAACTTTGGGCAAACCAACCTCATTCAAAATAATATTTGAGGAACTGTCCATTGATGGGAAATGGAATAGGTTCTCTAGTCATGGTGTTAAGATGGTAGGTATTTTCCCCGTAGATCTCTGAGATTAGGTATGGTCTGAGCCAGAGCGGTTGGAACTTGGTATGCTTTCCTTTCTTTTCCTGGGCCTTGTCCCATAGCAGGACCAAGTCCGAAATTTGAAAGGCCTTGTATTGGGCTCTTCGATCAAACCATCATTTTACCACTGCTTGATAACACACGAAATGTTCAAGGGCTACATCTCACTGTTCCTCCATCCACACCAAATTTAGGAGCTGAACCTCCATGATATTATCCTGGTTGCTGAATTCCTGCATAAACTACAAAACTGGGATTTGTAAGTTGATTGGGAACACTGGGTTCTAGCCATAAACCATATGGAATGGGGACATTCCCAGGGTGGCCTTCATTTGAATGTGATCTACCCAGAGGGAAAATCTCAACTTTTGGTGCCAATCCTGGGGATTCTATTCTAGAAGGTGTTTGATCACTTCAAGTATATTTTTGTTCGTTGATTCAACAACACCATTCCCCTGGGGGTAATAGTTGCTGGAAAACTTTAGAGTGATCTTCCAATTATAGGTCCACTCAAGTAATTGTGCTGAAGAAAATGCTGGACCATTGTCACACACTATGGCAAAGGGCATTCTGAATCTTGTGACTATGTTTTCTTCCAGGAATTTAATAACTACGTCTGTCATGTTATTTTTGCAAGGTATAGCTTCGGACCACCAGGTGCAGTAATCGGTTGTAGTAAGGATGTACTGATGGTTGAAAAATGAGTTGGGGTTGATTTTCCTAATGAAGTCAAATGCCCATTGGGTGAAGGGCCTAGCCTTGAAGACTGGTTGCAAAGGCATAACTGGATTACGCTCATGGTGTGCTACAGTTTGACAAGTGTGGCATCTCCGAATGTGAGTGTAAACATCTTTGAATATGCAGGGCCAATAATATCTAGCTCAGAGGATCTGATGGGAAGTGGCGTTGGCTAAGCCATGGCTAGTCCCAAACTGTCCATGGAATTCTTTAATCATTTTTGCAGCTTGGTCCTTATCAATGCACTGAAGGTACACTCCCTCATAATTCCTGTGGTAAAGCGTGGAGTTTTTGATCATGAAGTGAGTACTTTTCATCTGTAGAGTGTGACATTTATTGGGAGGTAACCCCTCTAGGCATTTTTTGTTTAATAGTAAGTACACCAAATCTGTGTACCACAGGTCTCGAGTGATAGACTCCACCATGTAAGTTTGATATTTTATGTGGGGAGTCTCTTCTGCTATTTCTCGACTTAGTCCCAGGCCTCAGACTATCTTCATGGGTTGCATTTCTAAGTCATATTCCTAGAGGACGGCCCTCCATTTTCCCCATATTTCACCCAATTCACTCTACATCAGTAGAGATTTCACAGCCTAGTCTGGGATTATAGCATGTACCTTGCTCTGGAGAATATAATGCCATAATTTTTTCACAGCGTGAACAAGAGCAAAGGCCTGCTTTTCTAATGATGAGTACCAGACTTCGGCGTTATTGAAGGGGGAGCTCATGAAAGATATGGGTCATTCTTCCCCTTTGAACTTTTGAGTCAATACTACCACGACAGAATGTGGCGAAGCAAAGGAGTAAATGTAGAACGGGAGGGAGTAGTCTGGACTAGCTAGGACAGGTGCCTCCATTATCGTCTGTTTGATCTGGGCGAATGCCCACTTTTCCTTAGGACTCCACTCAATTTTGGTATCCTTTTTCATCATCTTGTTGAGTGGTTTGACTATCTCAGCAAATCTAGTGATGAACCACCGGACAAAGTTGATGTTTCTGAAGAAGGATCGCATATCTTTCTTGCTGCCAGGCATTTGTAGGTTTAGCAGTGCTTCAACTCTCTTAGGGTCAATGGATATACCCTTCTTAGAGATAATATGCCCAAGAAACTTCCCTTCAGTGACTCTGAATATGCACTTCTTGGGGTTGAGGGATATTCCATACCGGCGACATCTCTCACAGATCTAGGCAAGGTGGGCGGAATGGTCACACCTGTCCCAGGAAAAGATGATCAAATCATCCATGTAGATGATTATACACTGATTCACAAGGCCCTCAAATGCAATGTCCATAGCCTTTTGAAATGTGGCCCTTGCATTAATTAAGCCAAAGGGAATCCTCCTATATGCAAACATTCCCCACTTGGTGGTGAACGCCATGTTTTCTTGATCTTCATACTTAACCATGACTTGGTTATATTTGGAGTACCCATCCAAGAAAGACATCATTTGGGATCCATTCACTATTTACAACACCTCATCCAATGAGGGTAGAGGGTGATTATCCTTCTTGGAGGCCCTATTCAAGTTTCAAAAATCCACACAAAGGTGCATTTCACCACTCTTCTTTCTCATAGGGACCAAATTGGCAACCCACGTAGTGTGCTAGATGGAAAAGATTATCTGGGCTGACAACAATTTCTCCACCTCTTGACAAATTAGAGGCTTGATTAGTGGGTTGACTGGTCATTGCTTTTGTCAAAAAGACTTAGCATTAGGTTTCAGGGGGATGGTATGCATCATAATGGATGTGTCGTATGTTTTCAAATCCTCATATCTCCATGCAATTATGTTTATGTATTCTTGGAGAACCACAAGACTCTTCTCCTTCTCCTCAGGGGAGTAGGAGGTGCCAATGTGTATCATCTTTTCTTCACCGGGTTGGCCGATGTTTACTTTCTTGAATTTTTCTCCCTCAGAGGAGGATGACATCTTTTTCTAGCCCCGAGGATCCAAGTCAAAGATATGTTCAAGCACGACCATCCCCTTAGGAATGGTGTTGGTAGGTAGGTCCATGATCCCATCATCTTCATCACCCTGTCTAGTATCATCATGATCTTGTTCCTCCACTATCTGGTCCTTAAAGACACCAACATTGGACATGAAGGCCAGGATATGCTGATCATCCTCAAAAACCTGAAAGTGGGTGACATTATTTGGGATGGACGAGGTGGGAATCATCTCAACCAAAAATCTCTGGAGTCATGAGTCGGCCATGGGCTCAAGTGTGCTAGTAGAAACAACAAGGGCATCCAAGACATAATTCAGTCACCGGGGAATAAGATCAATGCTGAAGGCATCAAAATCTTCAATAAGGCTCCATGCGCGATTGCGATATGTAGTCAGCCTTTTCTCATGACATGTATATTGACTCTGGACCAATTTGACAATCAACTCCGAATCACCCAGATCCCAGAGGTGGGTGATCCCTTTCCTTAATGAAAATAGGAGTCCAAGGACCAAAGCCTCATACTCCATAAGGTTGTTTGGGCAATTGAACTTCAGCCTGTAGGATGCGAGGAAGGATTTCCCTTGTGGGTTGATTAATTCTACTCTGGCCCCACAGCCTTGTTTGGACTGAGACCCGTCAAACTTAAGGGTCCATAGATCGTTGCTTGTAGTCTAGGACTGGGGAGATGGAGTAGTCTTTGGATTTATTTTGGGAGACTTGGGAGGATCTTCCTCCTACACTAATTGAACATGGGTGAGGTTTTCCTTCAGAGGGGTTTGGAATTGAGATCCCTGGGGAAATTGCACCGAAGGAGTGCTTTCAGTAGGAATACTGGGCTACAAGGAATCAACTGTATGTTATTTATTTTGGAAGGTGTCGATATGCTGGGTAGTGACAGAAAGGCATGGTTCACACTCTAACTCTAAATGTTTCTGATAATACACACGACACCAAGTGCCAAACAAGAGTGTAGCGGGGGTCGCTGCGGCACCCTGAGAGTTAACCTCAACCCTCAACTTCTCTTCTAGGTCTTGGGTTCTCTGCAAGACTATGGGATCCTCCCTGGGGGTGAAATTGAATGTTAAGATTTCAAAGGGTCGGTACACCCTGGGGGAAGTCTCAGAGAAGAAGACCTCACTAGCCCTCCCGACTTTGGTAAGGGCCTACTTTATCTGGGGCTCACTCTCAACCCGGATCTTGTTTGATTCTCCTTCCCAGGGGAGCCATAAGTGGGAGAAGTCAGTTGAAAAGTATCCGTTCAAGGACTTAGACCAATTCCAACTTAATAACATCCCATAAGTCTTTGGGATGTGCACCACTTGGATATCGATTATACTGGCTATTCTAGGGTCTTGAATAAGTTGTATCCAGACATTCTTTAATTCCCCCACTATTTTCATGGTAGTTTTATCCAATTGAATCACCGTGCCATTAGATGGGGTGGGACGGAATCTGAGCTTCTGGAATATGGATAAGGGCATGATATTTCCCAAAGCTCTGGAGTCTACTAGGCAGCTGTGTATGTTTTTGCCTTGGATATTTAGGCCTAGCAGGAAGGGAGGATCTTCATTATTTCCCTAAAAGACAACCGCGTTGGTGTCCTCAAAAGAGACAGTCTTGGGTGGGTGACTGACAACCTCTGGGTTTCCCAAGAGCTTCAGAAGAGACTTTTTCTACTCGAGACAGTTTAGCAAAACCTCCATCAAGGTCATGGAGGTGGTGGTTTGTTCTAATGCCTTTGTAATGTCAAATCTTCCTCCCAAGAATTGGTGGCTTCCCTCGGCTAGGTCTTTCACTTGGTTAGAGCTAGAATCTTTTGGAGGGGCGGGCTAGTAAGTTGTATTGTCCTAGAGAGGAGTCTCCTTGATAGGAGGTGTCAGCGTGTACACTAGTTCTTTACCAGCCTGGCTCTACATGTTTTAAGGAGGCCATGGGTTGGTGAAGGCATTGGCCTCAAAGGCCATAATTGATTCATCAAAGAATCCCTGCAATTCGGATTCTTCTTCATCTTCTCCAGAGGATCTAAAGAAGATTGTCTCATAGGTGAATGCACTGTGAGTTGGCTCTTGCACTGGAGGTTCTGGAGGAGTAGCATCATGAGGTTGTTTCCTTTCAAATTGGAAAATCATGATGACTTTCTCCAGCGTGGCACAGTTAACCTCGTTGTAGGAGCCTGTGTCATGCAAACTGCACCAATTGGTCATGGGCTGGAAGTCTGCGACTGGTGTGAAATGTGATGGTCTAGCACCACTTTGATTGGCATTTTTATTTGGAGGCAGGCCTCTGATGTTCATGTTATTCTTCTATTACTGTTGGTTGGGCCAAGGCCCGTTGTTGAAGTTTCTTCCCCCGACATTGTTATTTTATTGGCCGAAGAAAATATTCCCTCTTTAGGAATTAGAATTCTGGGGTGTATAGGACCCCGCCTTCAGCTGACCCATGTCCATAGTTAGGGTGGACAACATTCGCCAGAGGGATTCAACCTCGGTAGTCAACTGAGTGTTTGCATCACAGTGTGACGGTTGTTGTTGTTGATTCCCTGGGAATGCAGCAATATTTTCCAGAGTGGAGGGTGAAAATCCTCCAGCCGTGGATGACTAAAAGAAGGGCACTCTAGGTGGTTGTGTCTGAGGTTGTTGTGCCTACTACGGATGATTCCAAGGGAATACTTTTAGACCTGGTATTTCTTGAGTCTACAATGGATAAACGTACCAGGCCTGCTGGTCTATTGGCGGTGGCAGGGGATTCATTGCCATCGTGGGGGCACCCATTACCAAATTAGGATTATATCCCCCTGTGTATGGAGTTCTATCAGGGATTATGTTGAAGGGTGTGCTCTACCCAATCCCACCTAGGGATTTGTTGAGGCCACAAGATAATTTTAAGGCTAGATTGTAAACTTTTGCCAAAGTATCCCGGTCACCCATGGCAGTTGTTCTCTAGAGGAGAGTGGAAATGAAGGGGTCCATCACATTGAGATAGGTCTGTATGGTTACTTCTGGGGATGGAATGAAAGGGCTCATGCACCACTTTAAGGCGTGTTGGAACCGATGGTTGAATACTGCAAGGGGTTCATTAGGTTCCTTTCTGATGGAGATGAACTGGCTGTGGGACCAAGCTGGGTCCACATGTACGTGAAAGGCAACCAGGAAGGTGTCTTCCATATCCTGCCAACTATTGATGGAGTTGGGAGGAAGGCTTAGGTACTAGTTCAGCTCACCCTGTCCTAGGTACAAGGGAAACATCCGAGTCACAACATCTTCATGTTGGATCTGGTGTCAATTCATGACATCTTTGTATGCCTGTAAGTGTTCTTCTATGGTTTGTGAGCCTAAGTGATCATATCGAGGGCAAATATTCTCTGGGTGCAAGGGTAAGTCATTGGCTATGCCCAAAAAAGTTCCCATAGGGGACACGATGTTACCAAAGTATGCAGCCATTTGGGGAACTAGATTTTGAGCAGTTTGAGTGCTGGTTCCCAGGATTGTCTAAGATGTTTGGATATTTTGAGGTATACTAGACCCCCAAACAATAGTGGTTGGCACAGTCTTTAGGGTCAATTTCTTTCAAGTAGAAGGCTCGAGTTTGACAAACCTTCTGGGGTTAGGGGCTGATCTAAGGATCCTCTCAAATTTTGCTGTGGAGAAAGACCCAATCCTGCTGAAGGCTTGACTCCTAAAACTATAGCTTGGGGAACCCTCGGGAGGTATAAAATTAGAATCTCAAGAGGGGGACAAGTTCATGCCCTCCTAGCGCCAGTTTCTATTGATGGGACTTTAGTGACCAGGTCCGCCAACAGATGTAAGTTGTCACCGAGTACCAGGGTACCGGCCAACTTTGCTTGCAAAGGTTATCCAAGGAAATGAGATTCCCCAGGCCTCCAAGAACTTGAGGGTCAGGTCTTGACCGTGTGGTGCTCAGTTGGGAGATGTGACTATTTTCGAGGGGGATAGCTAGTTTCTTCAACTTGTTCTCTCTGGGGATTCAAATAGGTGAGGTTTCTCCAAGCACGCTTACACTTAGCAAATAAACTGAAAAAGATCCTGTAGAGTTAGAAATATTTGATCTACCTATAGTTATGTTAAACATTCAATACATCAATAATACTCTGATATACTACACTAATACCGAAGAAATACACAACTGTTAGTTCATATTTTATCAGTAGCAAGGGAAAGGAGGTCGTTAATCTACTTAAAGTATCAGAGTAGAAGACATGAAGAATATTAAACATAAAATACCATTAATTTAGAAGACAAAGTGCCAAAAATATCATTGCAAGAACTCTTTCTTCTTCATTAACATTCCTTCCAGTGAGCACTGGTGTGTGGTACAATGGTGGCTCAAAGGGAGCATCTAACTATTGAAAGCTTAAAGACCAAGGAGCATTGAGCTCTACAACTGAGAAATGAAAATACTGCTCTTCTATTACTATGGACTGCAAAATCATCAATTTTTCCCACCCTTGGAATAGGGCCAGACTTATTATTTATACAAATTTTCCTTCTAACCCTAACCCTAACTCTATTTTACATCTTTCTATAAAATATATTATCCGGTGGCCGGTACTACCTGTACCACTTTACAAAAGACCTCGAGATGGAGAAGGTCTTACATGTCATAAGAATAAGACAAGAAGATGGAGTGGAAGAATCAGCCTCAAGAAGAAAGCTAGGAAGGAGAAGGAAGAAATCTGATCCCCCAAAGATCAAGGCTACATGCCTCATAAATGAGAAAAGTGACGCCCTGTCTCCAATGTGCCAGGTGTACTTCTGAAATGGTGCCTAAGGAAGACCAACTTTCAGAAAAATTCTCACTGATCTGATGTGCCTTGATGTAGCTAACTATCCTCTGACAACCTTTATTAACTGCTTTGAAAGTGACCGGTCGGCCTTGGGGACCAGGACGCAGATCACCGAAAGATTACAAAAATATAGGATTTGGGACTCCGAGTTGCGGGAACTTACGTTCCAAAAGAATAATGAATACAAAAACACTTAGGTTTTCTCTGGCCCCCAGAGAATTTTTATTGTTGCTTATTTTCATTGAAGGTCTAGAGGAGACAGGAGATTCCATCTTCATCAACTTCTTTAAGGCCAGCCCGCTAGTACTTAGCCACCTCAATCTGTTCCCCTAGGTCTGGAACATTCCCCTTAAATTCATTGGCCATCTTTTCTGCATCATGGCCACTGAGTACCATGCGAGTTATTCTCATCATTTTGGCTTCATCTATTCCATCTGGGGATTGATACATTGACTCCATTAGCTCATCAAAATTTCCCAAAACATACTCCTCCAGTGTGCAAGTGTCAGTGCTGAACGCATCAGCTCCAGAAACCTTCGTAAAAAAAGACTTGTACAAGTTGAAAGAATATTGTACTACATTAAATTTATCCTATAGAGTCCCTTCCAGTTGCTTTATTATCCCCAATTTGAGGTCAAGTATGGAGTGTTGGGTTCTCACAAAATCAAAGGACTCTTCCCCCAAAATTCCCGATTCAGAAACAATATCTTCTCCGAGGTCGAGGAGCTCTTCTAACTCGTCTTTCCATGCCTCATAATTCTTGATGTCTGCCTCCCATATATTGATGGTGGTTTTGGCTTGATGTAAGACATGGTGGGTCGCATATAGGTCTGAGAGGGTAGACACCAAGAAGCACCAGACATTTCCCACTTGTAGGGAAACCCATTCATCGACTGCTTGGGCCTTCTTTTTCATCGCCTATAGCGAGTCTATGTTGCTCTGCAGTAGTGGTGCATAAGATGTAGAGGCCTTCGGATGTATAACATTGATAGGCCAAGCCAGCTCAGTTAGCAACCCCATAAGGTTTGCATTTTTCTCTTTTTCTTCCTTGAGCTTTTGGGCTTTCATTTCATAACGAGCTTCCACTACCCTGGCTGCCTCCTTTAACAGGTCTAATTTACCCTATTTTCCCCTCTTCCCTAGCGATACTTCATTGATACTATAGTCTCCGGCCTTTGCCGTTGCTTCATCTACGTCTAGGGAAGGTGTTGCTATCACTATGACTGTCTCTCTGCCTGGCTCAGTCCAAAGGGTGCAGACTATCTTGTCTTTCTTGGCCTTTGGTGGGTTCTGTGCCTGGGCCATTATCTTTTCTAAGGAAAGGTGGGCCTAGGGAATTACTGGAAGTGCCTTTCTCTTCTAGGTTTCTATTAACCATGGGGGCGGTAGTGGTGGCTTAGTAGCCAAAATGTGTTCTTGTGACTTCTCCCCGATATCTTGCTATGCCCCTTCATCAGGATGAGCCTCCTCTGATTCCTTTCCTGTGTCTCCTGGTTCACCAACAACATTTCCTTCAGGGATACCTCTATCTTCTACCCTAACATCTGCATCTTTGGCCATGTTTGGGTCTTCATTTGTCACCCCGAGGTTTTGTTCATCTTGTTGTTCCTTTTCTTCCTCAACCTCTATTGCTAGGATGTCCTCGTCCATTGGTAAATATTTTGGTAATGGGGGAGGTAACGGGCCAAGATTTAGTGTTTGAGCCACAGTGATTATCTCCCCAAATGTCACCTCTAGGAGTGGTGTTTGGAACACGATGGCTGAGGTTACGGTTTCTCCCAAAGGTTCAACTCCCCCAGCTGATGCCATTTGTTCACTTTATTTATATTGGTCCACTCCCATGTCCTGTATCTCTAGGACTTCAGAGGCAATTTCTTATTCTGCCTCTTCCTCTTCCTCTGCCTGCTCCTCCTATTCCTAGGCAGGTTCCTATTTTGGAGATTCTTCTTGCTCTGGGATTTTAGCCTCCGGCTGCTCAATGTCCCCCTGTAAATTTTTGAATTCGTCAATTGTAAAAATATCATCAAATTCATCCTGCAGTGGAGGATTGGCTGGGACATGATTAGGCTCTGGTTCCCTCTCTAGCTCCAGGGAGTCAGAAAAAAGGATTTCAACTTTTGGGATCTGAGGCATCCCCAGCTCTGGCCCTGCCTTGGGCTTTGGGATAAGCCTTTTCTTTCTCCTAGTGACTAAGGGTGGCCCCACATCCCTTAGTACTGCTTGTTCTTCTAAATCCACCCCTATTGCCCTAACCATTAGGGAGGCAAGTGAAGGGGAGGAGGGAGGATGAACTGGTCTGGTCATGAGTATCAGAGTAGCCATCCATGTGATTAAATAATCCCTCATCTGCTAGGAGGATGCTATCAATTGCTTTAGTTGTTCCTTTATTGGGGTCTCCCACACAGTTGGGGTCTCCATTATTCCTTTTCCTCTATCTCCTCCTTGTGAAGAAGTCCCGGTTCCCAGAGTTAACTTTGGTACTGGCTGGGTAGCCCTGTGGACACTCCTGGGGCACACCTTCTTAAAGTAGGCATGGCTACATTCGACCATGTTGCGGGTGAAATATTTAATGGAGGATCCTTCCTGGGAATTCTAGTCCACTGGTGGGAGGGCCAACTTATCAATCCCCTTTTCTTTGTACTAGGGATCTATTGTGGATTCAGAGTTTGAGAAGTCATCTGGAAATCTTTAAAGCTTTAACCTTTCCATCATTTCCATGGTCATCTAGACGTAATGCCAGCTCCGGACTTCCATGTCATCTTGACAATCTTCCCAGAAATTTTCCATGTGGTATTGGTGGGGCTCTGATGCCCGGGGAAGTGCCGACAAAATTTTTTTGTGCGGATCAAAATTCTTCCACACCAAGTAGAATTCTGCTAAGTTGTAGCTTTTGAGCTCCTTGTCTGCTTCCTTGGCCGCGACCAGACTGCATGAGTAATTCCCACAAGTAATTGGGAATGGGATGTTTTTCACCTTCTTCAAGGTGTAGAAGGCATGTAGCTCCATTATTTGTCTACAATATTCTAAAAGAATTATCTTGTTCCCATAATGTTTGGGTAACAAGTAAGGTTTCCCAAAGAAATTGATTACCCTTACGTATGTATGTTGCTAGAACTATATATGATAATGGCCGTAGCTTCTGACCAGATTCATCACCTCTGTGGAGAGGCGGTATCCTACATCCCAGGTAGGTGTGAGTAGGTTGTAATAGATAAAGGCATCATTCACATGGTAGAAACAGGGGAAACTGGCCTCCCATTGGATTTGTGGGAAAATGTCCCAGGGAGCCTTCTGACCCGGGCCAATCCTGAGTATGCCCGATGTAAGTAATCCATTGGTGGCGGGCCGTTGCTGAGCTAGGGCCTAGAGAACATAAGAAGTCATATAGAACTTCCACTTTTGAACTACCTGTAGAAACTGAGAATCTACATGGTTGGAGATGATGGCGGCCCAATCAAAATATTATCCATTGGTGGAGATGCCGAGCAAAAAATAGTACATCCATGCTAAAAATTCTTGGGCATGGGGTTTCTTGAAGACTTGGGATAGTGCTATTATCCCCATTTGGATACTTTCCTTAAATTTAGATCAGGGGAGTTCTAGCTTCATTCTCTTTGGATCCCTCTTCGGGGTCTTGAGCCAGTTGTTATTTATGTATATTCGGGCTGCTTCCTCCAACGGTTTGAACTACGCTAAGGCATCTACTCTGGTAACCATAATTGGTTTGTCAAATTGAGGGATCCCAAAGCCCATTTGGAAGGTAGCGGCGTCGAGAGAAACCATAGGGGTAGGATACCCGGTGGGTTTTGGGGCTGCGTGCATGATGGCCTAGATAGAAGAGTTGTAATGTGCCGCAAGTGTGGGGATTAACTCTGGAGACTGCACTAAGCACAAAAAATAGGCGGCCTTGAGGATCCTAGAATCCCCAATGTTGATCACCAGCAGATCTCTGGACTGCCATTTAATGTACATTATTTTCACCAAGGCTTGCATCTCAACCCACATCCCG
Source organism: Thuja plicata (assembly GCA_018584345.1). Classification (NCBI taxonomy): domain Eukaryota; kingdom Viridiplantae; phylum Streptophyta; class Pinopsida; order Cupressales; family Cupressaceae; genus Thuja; species Thuja plicata. The sequence continues at coordinate 3,210,035 of MU226670.1, forward strand.
ACGCTGGTGTCGGTGATCAATTGAACTTTGGAATCGATCCTTGATCCCATGATGGCATTTTCCTTCACATATTTCATACTGAGAGGCAATTTTTCCAAGGCCCTCTCCATTTTATATTTTATGGCTGCCCTGGTGACTGCCGTGGAAGGAAGTTCTAGACTCCCGGGTGGTGAAGATGCGGAAGCCTCAGACATGATGGAAGTATATTGTTTTGGAAACCTGCAAGGCAAGGCAACTGTCATAATGTATAGATAAATAATACTTCAGGATCTGGAGATCTTACCACCGTGGTGCTTGTTTTTCCTGAGAAGTTAGTTTAATTCAAAAATCCTAGAAAGTATATATTTTGTGAACTTGAAATTTGACCACTATCTGGGCCCGGGGGTCTCACCATACTTAGCAAAAACAAAATGTGGGTTGGGTGGGGGTAGGAGACCCAGGGTCTAGAAAACTAACTGTTGGAAGGTGTGCAAAAAGTGAACTGTTAGGCCTACGTGGGCATCATGTGGCTATGCAATAAATGGAAGTTATGGTGATGGTGGTGGAGCCAACTATCTGAATGCGTGAAAAGTGGAGGCCACTTGGATAGTTGAATGCATACATGGGACGTAAATAGGACAATCATTAAGGCTAGTTTATGAGGAGAGAGAAGACCACCTAGTTGAAACCAGTTGAGAGTCGAGTTTCAACCAGGTGGTATCCTACATGGAACGAGCTCATAGATTTTGTGAATGAGAACAAAGGAAGCACGATGAGCTAGTTATGAAACTGAGTGGATATACATGAAATATACATCATATACAATAGATATACATCAAGGCCAAAAGGTATATACATGCAGAATGGAAGGATATACATTAAAATACACTAAATACATAGCAGAGCTAAAATAGAATGACTACCCTAAACAACAATGCATAAATAAGTACAAGCATATACATCATTTACATTATCTATAGAATATACTACACCTACACAAAGGGCGAACAACCCTCTGGCAGAGCCAACCCACCAACGGGTGGCGAACTAGATGCAGAAATAGAATGAAAACACAAGATGGAAAGAAACACAAACAAAAGTTGACAGAACACAACGAAAAAGTAAGAAGACGGAGGGAAACCAGACACCAACCTGAAAACCAGAGAAAGGCAGGAAGGTAAGGCACTCATAAACACTTTGCAACAGCTTCTACCTTCAAAGGATCACCACTTCACACCAGAAACCACCCGCAATTGTTCAGAATAGTTTGGAATAGCTCGCACTAGACTCTGCTCAAATCGTTGTGATATTGGTCTAAAATCACTGTGATTGCTTAAGTGTTTTAATCACGGTTATTGTGAAAATGACAGGTAATTTCTATTTATAGCTGGGGTAAAAGCAAGTTACCTTTCCTTCCGCAAACTCCAGAACAAGCTAACCTTTGAACTTTGGGCCCGGGGATTTCGTGTGACTATACTTTTTTACAAAAAGAAGACATCGTGGCAAAGAATCCCAGAGTCTGGAATCCAGAATCTAGATCCTAGACAAAGAACGACCAACTCTGGGACCGGGTCCCAGAGACACAAGGGACAAAAACAAAAGCAAAAACAACACCGCGGGAGAGAAAACCCTAGGAAGGAAAGCAAGGAAACAAGGGAAAGACAAAGGAAAGAGCTAAAACAGAAAACAAAAAGGGGGACCCAACATTTTGCACACAAAATATAGGGACGGGGGTGCAGGGCATACCAATTTCCAAGTGGGAGACAAAGTTATAAGAATAATTTAAGAGGAATGGGTTCCCATTTTGGAGAGAATTTCCCCATGTGGGTGAGCATTCCATTAGCCTTAAAAAGGTTAGGAATCACCCTTTAAGCATGATTAGAGGATAGTTAGGTGGGGAAATATGCTTAGGAAATGAGGTGATGGGAGTAGGGTAGGAATAGGGTAGGCTTAGGGTAGGTCTCTAGGTTCCTAGCTAGGGTTTAGATTATAATTCAAATTAAATTTGAATAAATTATGGTTTAGAAGAATTAGGAATACAGAGGATTTAATAAATGTAAATTTATTAAAAAGAGAATTTCATGAGACAAATGTATTTAAATGAAATACATTAGAATAGTATTTAAGCTATTGATAAACACTAGCAAATGAAACTATTTAATTGATTAAATTAAATAGTTAGAGGAATAAGAGGGAAAATAATATTAATAATTTTGGATGTCTACATTTTTCCCCTCTTTGATGTGGCATCGCAAGTGACGTTACGTCAAAGACAAGAAAATAAGTTGCCCAAGAGGAAGAGGGTTTGTAGGAGTCATGTTGAAGCAACACCGGTACAAGGTTGTGCCCCCTCGAGAAAAGAACACAGCAAAGATGATGTTGTGGAATTTTCTCAAAAAAGGATGCAACGGGCAAGAGGAAGAGAGAGGAGGGAATAAATAGAAGCCTTTTGAAATGCAATTAAGAATGCAGCTAAGAATACAAATGAAATTAATGCAGCTAATGAGCACTGGGGATCCATTTGTGTGAAAAATATGGAGATCACATCTTATTTTGATATTGCAAGAGGAGGTATGCATCAGGTGTTAGAAAATATAGATGACAAGATTCCTTTGCATGGACTAGACGCTCAAACAAAAGCATGCTGCAAAAGACACATGTCTCAGTATTCACTAGTCACAACACACTAAGATATAGAAGATCGAGGTAGTGGTGAGTAGGCATAAACCGACACAAAAAGATAAAATCAGTAAAGAAGGCCTCATGACCAGGCGGTCATTCAGTCCAAAGTTCTTGCCATGAACATGAGTGATGTGATGAAGAATTTGATAAGCCGATGCCAGAAGGATGCATCTTGATAGGCAAAGATTGGATTGGATTTGATTAAAATATATTCGTTGGCAAAAGTTGTGAACAAGATGAGGAGCAAGGACAATTGGTCACAAAACTGAGTTGTTGAAAACATGATTGCAGTCGCAAGAGTCAAAACATCTCTGAAAAGAGAAAAATGAGTGATGCATAAAATAACCGATGGTTTATTGCAAGATTTTTGAGAATATTTGATTTTTTGGAATTTTTAGAATTTTTAGAATTTTTTTTATTTTTTGCAATTTTTTAAAAATGTTTTTGGTATTTTATGCATATTTAAGCTGTACAATGGGATGATTTATACAAAAATATAGATAGGGGGGGAGGAAAACGGGTGGGGAAAAATTTTGGGGAAAATGGGGGCTATAAGAAGGGCTGGGGGGCTTAAAGAAGGTCATTTGTGAATAGTGAATAGTGAAAACTGAGCTCTGCAGTAAAAATCATGGCTGACGAGAGGATGAAGGGGCAGTTGGGGGAGCGCGTGCACACACACGGGTGGTCTGTGAAGTGACTTGTACTAGTGAGTGACTCAACTGAGGCCTCACATTTATTACTGTCAAAGTTTTTTAATGCTTTGGGATGGGTTAAGGGCATTAAATGTGGGGTAGATAACTCGGTAGACCAGAGATGCCAGTTCTCTATGAAGACGCCGATCCCCAGATTGACATCTTCACAGACGCCGATCCCCAAATTGGTGTCTCTACAGACGTCGGTGCTGGACTGACCCCTTTGAAGATGTCAGAACCAGACCCACATCTGTGAAGACAACGATCTGCAAGGAAGACAATTAGAGACGCCAGTGCATGAATGGGCATTCTTGGCTGAACTGACATCTGCACCCAAAGGGGCAAATGCCGAGGGGGAAGGAAAATAGAGGGACCCGACGGGGGTTGGGGATGGGTTGGAAAAAGACCTAGGGATAAGATGCCCCATATTTGGGAGGGATTGGGCCAGGATTGGAAGAAATATGAGCTGACATGGTGGATTTTGAATGTTATAGGAGCAGTTCCCACCATTGGGATCCCGGGAGCATTGGCCACCGACCATGGAGTTGGAGCCGTAGCTCACAGAGGAGGACTGGGGATTGTTGACTATTGTCAAGTTGGACTATGTGCCCTGTTGGCCTAGGCTACGGGTGCACAATGGGATGATGACCATGTTGATCAAGTGGTGGCACAACGATACCACCACATTTCATTTGTCTACTAGAGAGGCGACTATTACACTCGAGGATGTCTGGCAGATCCTTTGGATACCTATCCAAGGGGTGATTCCTCAGTACCGGTTAGAGGATAGTGACCAATATATGGAGATTGATTTCAGGAGACCGATGAGGTAGATTCCCACATATAGGACTTGGATGCCCTGGCAGCCAGCAGTCGACATGAGATTACATTGGATAGCCTTGTATTTTTCTGGGTTGATCAGAGGGCACATGTTAGCTGACTTGGATGGACATGGTCTTGGCATGGGATGGTCACGAGTGCTAGTAGAGATGCTAGAGGAGGGCACTACCTATTGCTGGGGGTACATTGTCTTAGGATAGTTGTACCATGATTTACACATGGCTGCATACCACGGGGTGCGCAACATGGGTACAGGAGTGACACTGATGTTTGTGTGGGCATGGGAGCACATACAGTGTTCTAGCCGATGAGAGTACGAGAGGCAGGACAGCCTAGAGAGCCCTATGCCTGCAAATACAGGCTTCCTTTGAGATATACCTCCATTGGATAGACTGGCTACGGGAAATGATTGCTTGATGAGGTACAGGTTTTTTGCTCGACCTTGTACAGACTCTGCGAGCCATGGGGAGCTATGGACTAGGAGGTAGGAGTTGAGGATGGATTCGAGGACTTCTTGTATATTTCATATGTACAAACTGACTAATTTCTACTGGGGAGGACCATCCACCAAATAGAGAGGTATAGACCATCCAGGGTCATGTGACAGTTTGGCCTATAGCAGGGGGTGGTGGCAGAGGATGCCTTACATCCTCATGTCACCAAGGAGGTAGGTGCGTGGGGGAGTTACACTGACACTCTTACAGTGAGAGAATCCTAGAGGGAGATTGTGCAGATATATTTTGTGGCACTACCTAATGTTATGGATGCAAGGATGACTCTTGAGTATGCAGTATGGTGGGCCACACATGTGCCCTTATGACTTACAGACCCTATTCAGGTGGCTTCTCAAGAGCAACCGACTAGAGATATGGATGTGGATGATGGGACTGCCATAGGAGATGCCCCAGAGACCTTGATAGTAGGTCAAAGGAGGCCAAAAAGATGGGTTAGACCTAGGATAGAGGCACAGGTAGGGGCTGGACTAGATCAGGGGCAAAAGGGGCCACCACCAGTACATGGATAGGTATAGGCACCACATGTGCAGGTGCCACAGGGGCCACCAACAAGATATGTAGCATAGGAGACTCATGAAACTGTCATCACTGAGTGAGAATGTCTACAGACAGAGTGTGCATTACTGTGAGGATTACTAGGCATGGCACAGGTATCAGAGACAAGCCTGCACATAGAGATGACCCGAGTAGAGGGATTACTAACTGCAAAGACAACATGGGCTGACAGGGCATAGGGTTCACTTGATACCCTATAGGGTAGGGTGGACATAGGAGAGTTCTCCATGGTCAATTTGATGTAGGATGCTACAGAGCTGCAGATAGAGATAGGTACCCTTACATATAAGTTGGGGACTCTGACAGAGTAGATGGATTAGGCCACTGAGAAGATCCTAGCATTGACCTCTGAGAGGGATGCAACACAGATGCAGGCCAAGGCATATAGGGTTGAGTGAGACATCGCTAGGCAAGCTGCCATCGCAGGTGGGGTTGGACAGGTTGTAGCTAAGGCTCTCACAACTCATAGAGATGTGACCAGGGAAGGTAGGGAGGTGGCCCATTATCGAGTTTTGTATCATTAGCTTGTGCCTGAGGGACAGAGGTGAGAGTACTTAGAGAGGTCTTGATCTTATAGCATAGTGCAGACTTCAGCATCGCAGGGATCTATGGGCATGCCACCACGTCCACCACTAGAGCAGAGAGGTGGCTCATCACAGCCAATGACATGATTCAACAGAGGATCATGTGACACACATTTTTGCATTTTGAGATGTACATGTATATCGGCACTGAGGTGCACATGATGTATTTTATTGATGATAGACTTATATACTTATGGACATTTGATATATATATGATCATGAGGACTCTATGATGTCATGATGTATGCTTTTCATTCTTTTATATATATGATTTTTTGATGCACATGCCTATATGATTACTGACATTTGATGCTGGCAGGATGTGATGCATATGTATGACAAATTGTGTATGCAACATGGTTTTATGACTATGTATATAAATGTTGGATGAATCTAAATGAATCTTAATTGAGTTAACAATGAAATCTAAATGATTAATAATGCAAGAGTAAAATGAATCAAAATGTGTTAACAATGCAACGATTTAACAAATGCAAGTCTAAAATGAATCTAAATGTTAAGACTAAAATGAATCTAAGATGAATTAATTATGCAAGAAGTACATGTTTTAATAATGCAAGATGATAAAATGAATCTAAATGTTTTAACAATGCAAGATGATAAAATGAATCTAAACATTTTAACAATGCAAGATGCAAAATGAATCTAAATGTTTTAACAATGCAAGATGTAAAATTAATCTAAGATGAATTAATTACGCAAGATGTACATGCTTTAACAATGAATCTGAATGATTTAATAATGCAAGATGTAAAATGGATCTAAATGTTTTAACAATGCAAGATGAATTAATTTTGCAATACACTAAAATGATTTTGACTATGCAATTAAATGAAGAACTTAATGCAATCTAATGATGGATCTAATGCAATCTTATAATGAACCTAATGCAATCTAATGATTTGACAATCAGATGCAATGGATGCGATGGATGCAATGGATGAGATGGGACCCATATTTTTGTTGTGTGTCACGATCAACCGATGAACCAACCAGGAGGACTACGAAGCACCAGGTAGGGAATGTTAGCATGATGAGGACCTAGGATGTTAGTGCAATGGAGAGAAGATTGGATATGTCACGAATATACAAAGATATGATTGGATCATATTTTTTGATGCGTGCAATAGTTTAGTATGCTGATTGATTAGTTCAAGAGGAAGGATACTTCCTACGAGAACCTAGAGATGATGATGTTCTAGAATTAAGTCTACAAGAGGAAGGATACATCCTCAAAGGACCCATTTCCATAAAGATGTGATTTGTAAATCTGATAGGTCAAGGTGCATTGCAATCAATCTGCAGAACCAAGATGTCATCAAAAGGCGCTTGCTAAAAATTAAGATTTTAGGAGTGTAACTGGATCATGTTCCGCAAGGATACCAACCGAGGACACGAGATATATATAGGAAACACTAAGCGGAGGACTAGAAAAAATATGTACATGAATGAAGCTCAGGGATTGGGATAGTACAATGTATGGACAACAATATACAAGATTATGTGTATAAAAGCTTAGGATACAAGATAGGAGGATCACTTCGGACTAGTGTGTATGATATGCAAACACCCAGGGAATATGAGAAATGCTGAGGTTAGCGAAAAGGTGATGGAGGGAAATGAGATTTTGATAGATAATGGAATGGTCTACTATGTGTGATGCCTGTTTCCAATTTTTCATCACCCATACTTGTCCAAGGTGCCCGATTGCCAAGTTTTTACCATTGGACAAAATTTTTCTCTTTATTCTTTTTTTTTCTTTGGGTCTTTTTGATGTTTTTGATGTTGCTTGAGTGCCTATTTGCCAGGTTTTCACTAGGACAACCATTTTTTCAGCTTCATTTTTCTGCTTTTTTGAGATTTTTTAGGACTATTTTACATTGTTTTTGTGCTTTATTCAAGACTTTTTACACTTTTATGGATTTTCTCAGATAACTGGAATAAACAACTAGCCATTAGGAATAGAAGCGCCTGAGATGAATGATGTTGGTAGGATCATTCAATGGTTCTCCTTAAAGAGTGGAGAGTTGATATGCCCCAGAACTAAAGCATGCAGTGACAATATAGGGGCCTTGCTAAGTGACTTCAAACTTACCTTTATTTTCCCGATCAGTACCCACTTTCTGATTTTCCTTTAGCACAAGGTCCCCTACCTAGAACTGGCATGGGTGGAACTTCTTGTTATAATTCCTCTCAAGTCTATTTTGGTAGACAATCAGATGATCATAGGCTTGCTGGTGCTTTTCATCTAGTAGATCAAGCTGTGTGAGTCGTGCCACTTGGTAATCTTCATCATCAACCATGCCTCTTAGTGATACTCGGAGGGATGGTAGTTTGACCTCAATTGGTAAGACTACTTCAACACCGTAGACTAGGGAATAGGGAGTAGTACCAGTAGGAGTATGGTAGGAAGTGTGATATGCCCAGAGGGCAGGATTGATCTGGAGATGCCAGTCATGACCAGGATCACTGACAACTTTTTTTAGGATTTTGAGGAGGGTTTTATTAGTTGCCTTAGCTTGGCCGTTACCTTGAGGGAAATATGGACTAGAGAAACAGTGATGGATATGGAGGAAAGCACACAGATCACTGACGTGTTGATTTTCAAATGGTGTACCGTGATCTGTGAAGATAGTGGAGGGTATGCTGAAGCGGAAGACAATGTGATAGAGGATGAATTTGGATATCTGGACACCTGTAGTGAGGGTGAGAAGAATTGCTTCAATCCACTTTGTAAAGTACTCCATTGTTGTGATTATGTACTTGTGGCCTTTAGAAGAGAGGAGATTATTCTTACCAACAAGGTCAAAACCCCAACAAGAAAAGGGCCAAGGAGGTGCAATAGGTCTGAGGTCCTGTGCAGGAGCATGGATTAGATTGGCATGCTGTTGGCAAGGTAGGCACTTCTTGACGAACTCACAAGAATCATGCTCCATTGTAGGCCAATAGTACCTTTTACATAGAAGTTGCTTGGCTAGGACCATGCCACTCGTGTGGGCACTGCAGATTCTAGCATGTACCTCTTGTAACACCTGGGTGGCTTTGTGTTCATCTAAACACCTAGAGAGCATGTTGTGATATCCTCGACAATAGAGGGTGTTGGATACGAGGGTGTAATGGGAAGCTCTGCGAATAAAGTTTTGGCGTTGGGTTGCAGTGAAATGAGGAGATATGTAACCATTTTGTAGGTAAGCATGGATATTGTGGTACTACGGGGACTTGGGACCAACCAAGACACAGACACGATTTGATTCATTGTTCTCATAAGCTGGAGCATGAAGTTGCTCAACTAATAATTTGTATTGTGTAGACTCATGAGGAATCTCTAGGAGGGAGCCAATTGTGGCCATTGCATCAGTAGCCTTGTTCTGCGAGTGTGGTACTTGTGTTATTTGCAAGTGGAGGAAATGTTCTTTCAACTTGTCAACCATCTGCTTATATTGCATCAATTTATCATCTTTGGTTTGATACTCATCCAAGACTTGTTTAATGATGAGTTGTGAATCACCAAAGACATGTATATTTGTGATGTTCCATTCTATAGCCATGCAAAGTCCTGCGATTAGTGCCTCATATTCTGCAATGTTGTTTGTGCAGGGAAATCCCAATTTGAATGACATAGGGATGTAATCACCTTGAGGAGTGACAAAAAGTATTCCTGCCCCTGCACCATGAGCTGTGTAGGACCCGTCAAAGTAGAGTTTCCAAGTTGGTTGTTCTTCTATCATGTACAAATTCTCATTTGGAAATTTTGTGACAAAAGGACATGCATCTACCAATGGCGCTTCTGCTAACTGATCAGTGATGACTTGCCCTTTAATGGGTTTTCTGTCTACATATTGAATATCAAACTCGCTTAGCAACATAACCCATTTTTCCATTTGGCCTATGAGTGTAGTCCTGGAGAGTAGATAATTGAGAGGATCTACCTTTGAAATGAGCTCTGTTGTATGACTAAGCATATAGTGGCAAATTTTTTGAGTGGCGAAGACCACTACCATACATGATTTTTCCATAGGTGAATAGTTGAGCTCATAACCCACTAAGGTGCGAATGATGTAATAAATAGCTCTTTCTTTACCTTCATCATCCAAATGAGCGAGGAGTGCCCCCAGTGCTATGGTAGTAGCATAAATATATAGGATGAGTGGTAAACCAGGTACAGGTGGTACCAAGATGGGTGGATTAGCCAAGCATTCTTTGATTTTGTCAAAACTCTTCTGACACTGAGGATCCCACTTGAATGTGTTATCTTTTCACAGATGATGAGTGAATGGTTGGCACTTGTCTACTAGTTGAGAGATAAAACAATGCATATATTGTAACTTTCCTTGGAGGCTGTGTAGTTTTCATAGTGTTTTTGGTGGAGGAATTTCTATGATAGCTTGCACCTTCTTTGGATCTATTTCAATGCCTCATCTAGATACAATGAACCCAAGGAGTTTTTTTGATGTGACCCCAAAGACACACTTCTTAGGGTTGAGCATTAAGCAGTAGTATCCAATCTCGTCAAAGACGCACTCCAAAACATTGAGGTGATCTTCCCTCTTAACTAATTTTGCCAAGATGTCATTGACATAGTCTTCAAGAATTTTGTGTATCATGTCATGGAAAATGACATTCATGGCCCTTTGATAGGTTGCCCCAGTGTTCTTCAAGCCAAAAGGCATCATGTTATATTAGAAGGTGCCCCAGGGGGTTGTGAATGCTATCTTATGCTGATCTTCTTCTGCAATGCAGATCTGATTATATCCTAAAAATCTGTCCATGAGTGACAACATCTCATGTCCTGCTATGAGATCCATAATCATGTCTATGTTTGGCAAGGGGAAATCATGCTTGGGACATCCCTTATTGAGATCTCTAAAATCTGTACATATCCTGATTGATTTATCAGGCTTAGAGATAGGCACCATGTTAGAAATCCAGTCAGAATAGTCAATGTGGCGGATGATCTTGGCTTGGAGTAACTTCTTGAGCTCTACTTTGACAAGTAGTGCCACTTTAGGGTGCATCTTTCTGAGCTTTTTCTTGATAGGCTTAATGTTTGGGTCCACTACAAGATGGTCAACCACCAAGTTGGGGTCTAATCCTAACATGTGGGAGTAAGACCATGTAAATTTGTTGATGGATTCCTTCAAGAGCGTGACAAGATCCTATTCTTTGTGTTCATTCAAAGATGCTGCTATGTATGTGATGGTAGGATTATCTTTGGTGCCCAGGTTGACAGGTTTTGTTTCTTCAATGAGAATCGATGATTGCTCAGGCCTGTAATGATGAATTAGAGCAAGAGGAGAATCTTCATATTCTGGCACCTCAGAGAGGTTTTCACCAGGGGATACGCCCTTTGTTTTTACTATTTTATTATCAGATAGAGCCCCAGAGGGGTTTTCTCTAGGGGATTGATTTTTCTCTTTTTTATTTTTGTTTTCTTCTGCATTTTTACGACTGAAGTTCTCCTCTTCCCTAAAGTATGCCTTTGGGTCTATTTTGTAGACATATGCTGAGTCTTACCCACAGTCATTTCTTTTCTTAATTTCTCCCATAAATATTAGGAGTGCATCCTCACTTTGGAACTCGTTAACATGAACGACACTTGGTTGGTCCCAGTCTATGAGTTCAGGATGGTGGAGGGGAAGGCCAATGAAGAGAATGGAAAGTTGGTGTAGGACATAATTGCCCAGGAAGGTTTCATCGTTAAAAACATCATCATAGGCTCTCACAACTTTCTCTAATGAGATATCTTCGATGTCAGTGATTTCACCCAGGGATAGACAAGAGGTAAAGATGTTTTCATTGGTGCCCCTATTCATGTTAGAGCCCATGCCAAGGCCTAGGTTCTTTTCTAGTTGGGTAGGTATAATATGATCTTTCATTCCTTTCTCTTCATAACCAAGGCCACCTCCTTGGTAGTTCCATTTTTCTGTCACCAGTTTGTGAGTTGCGGGTACTTATCTTTGAAGTAATTGAGGTGACTTGTGTCCTTGGGTGGTGGATCTTTAAAGAGACATTGGTTGATGTTTGGTTTCATTTCCTAGCCAGTCAAAGTACCCTTTGAGATAAAAGTGGTAGAACCAAATTGTAGCACCTTGGTCATCTCTAGTTCTATCTTGCTTAGATTAGGTTGGTGGCCTTGAGTGTGTGGATCAATTGGCAGTGCTCCAACTGTGAAGGCATCAAATAAACTTTACTCACCACAACCTTTGTTGTTGATCTTGACCATGGATAAGGTGGAAGAGAGGATTATTTCTGGATCTGAATGGGTTCGAGATGAACTGGTGACAAAGGTGCCAATGTCAATCCTGGGATAGTGATTGGAATGTGGAGAAGATGTTTCCAATGCATTGCAATATGCGAAGGGCTTGGGATCCACGCGGATGGTGATCTTAGTGCCATTATATGGGAACTTTATGCACTGGTGGTAAGTGGAGGGGATGGTTTGCATAGAATGAATCCATGGGTGTCCAAGGAGGATGTTGAAGGGAAGGCCAAGATCAACAACATGACATAATGTATCCTGGATAATATGGCCCACTTGAATGGGAAATGATATGGTGCCTTTAGAAGTACTCTCCTAATTGTCATATGCCTTTATTGTGATGAAATCATTTGTTATATCAGCTTCAGTGCAACCCAACTATTTTATGAATTTTAGACTACACAGGTTTAGGGCCAAACCATTATCTATCATGACCCATTTAATGGAAAAATATTTAACCATGATAGCAATATGGAGTGGGAGATTATGATTGGTTTCTTCTGAGGGTATGTCTATTGGTTTAAAAGAGACCCCACAAGATGCAGACAGATGTCCGACAAGGTTTTGGAATTTAGTGAGGTTGATGTCGCTGGGAACATGAGATTCTTGCAAGGCTTTATTGAGGATCTCTTGATAAGTGGGTGAAGTGCAGAGGAGATCCAGGATGGAAATTTGGGTTGGAGTATTCCCTAGGTGTTCCAAAATGTTGTATTGGGTCCCAGTAAATTGGGCAGGACTGGCACCTACAACTGTTATCCTACCTCTACGAGTGGTGATTGCACATTGGTTATCAGCACCCTTGACATGGATGACATTGATAGAGGACTGGACTTGGGATATGTAGCCGATGAGATTATCATAGTTGATATATGAATTTGTATAATCCTTTCTGTCAGCATTTTCTCCTTGCTTACCCTTACCTTGATCAGAGGATTGAGTAGGATTGCCTAGGCCTTTACCTGAAGTGTGTGTAGGAAATGCTTTTTGATAAATTTTAAGGCCTATGTTTGGCAATGGTTGGACAGGAGAGTCCACTTCAATCTTTTTGCAATCAATGAGATCCTAAATATAGTGTTTCAGCTTCATGCATTTGAGGGTAGTGTGTCCCTTAACACGATGGTAATCACAGTACTCGTTGTCTTTATACCAAGCTAGTTTTGGTGTTGAGTCATCAAATGGTTGCATCTTTGGATACACAACTTGGTTGGCTTGGACCATTTTATGGAAGATGACATCTATGGGTTCACCCAAAGGGGTAAATGTGCATTGTGGAACATTTGAAGTGCGAGGCCTTTGTTGTCCATGTGGGACTGACATAGCATTTGTTTGAATCATAGGACCTTGGTAGTTGTGTTGATATGATGTGCCTGGAGGGAGATAGATAGGTGCACCTTGAGGGTGCATGTTTTTCTGATATGTTGGTTGGGGATACGTGGGAGCGGGATGCTGATACATGGGAGGAGGTTGTGGATAGACTGGCAATGCTGGCTGATAGGTTTGATTGGGTGTATTAGGACTAGATACCACAACCTGAATGTGTTTGGTGTTAGTGGCTCCATCCGTTATCATGTTCTTGTTCTTGTTCTAGTACCGTGACTGATCATTGTTATGTTTGTCAGGCTGGGATTCCTTGTAGTGCTTGATGGCACCATCTTCTATGAGACCTCATTCAAGATCCATACCTTTGAGTATGATGTTGTGATAAGTTTATATACAGTTCATGTGCATGTGGTAGACAAGCTTGGGATGGAGGTTGTTGATGAAGATTTTGATAAGGTGTTGCTTAGGGGGTTTATAAGACAACCTTGTAGTAAGACCTTGCCAATGCTAAAGGTAATCGACCAGGCTTTCTCCTCCCTTTTGTTTGGAATTTCATAGATCAAGAAGTGAGAGTTCATTTTTGACATTATGTGTGTACTGGGCCACAAATTTTTTAGATAATTCAGTGAAAGTAGAGACTGTGCCATAGGGGATTTTGTAGAACCACTCAAGAGCAGTTCCTCCTAAGCTTTTGGGAAATAGTCTCATGAGGAAATTATCGCTATAGGCCACTTCTTGGTAGGCCATGTAGAATTATTTGAGGTGACTCACATGATCTCCCTTCCCCCAATATTTATCAAATTTTGGGGTCTCAAAGTGCTTGGAGAAGGGTATGGCAGTGATAGATCGATCAAATAGATAAGGACACACCTCTTCAAACTTGAATGTTTTAGCCTCTGTCCTAGCTTTTAGCTCCTTGAGAGAATTCTTCATTTCCTCCCATTCATGATTGATTTGTGGGGGAGGATTGTTAATCATGATTGCATGGTTTCCTTGAACCTAATATGGATCGAATGGCGAATATCAAGGATTATGTGGGGGATATTGTGGTGTTTTATATGATGGTTGCTGGTCAAAATATATGGGTTATTGTGGTGGAAGCTGCAGTTGAGGGGAATATTATAGTGGAGGAGGTGTTGGTGCTTGATAAGATTGTTGCAACTATTGGAAATATGCTTGTATTTTCTGCGGTGGTGGATAGGTGGGATGAGCCTGTTGTGCACCTGTATGGTGTGGAGGATAAGGGTTTTGCAGTGGAATGCACTCAGTTGGACACTAAATTTTTGTGGAGATGGAATGGTTTGTTATGCAGTAGAAGATGGCATGGCTAAGAAACCGACAGAAAGAGTTTGTTGTTTCTGCATGGGTTGGATGAAAGGATTAGCAAACTATTACAATGGTTGTGCCATGAAGGGATTTGCCCCCTGCATTTGTGGTTGCGACTGCTGAGCAACTTGGAGGGTGGACTTTGCAGCTGTGAAGGGGTTGATCTATTGCTGTTGTGGTTGGGATGTGATTGGGTTGGTAACTTGCTGCTACAGTTGTTGTTGTTGGGATGGTTGCTAGATGAATTGTTGCTGTTGAATAGGTTGTTGCTGCAGTTGGATTGTTTGTTGCTATTGTTGTTGGATGGGTTGCTGTTGCTATTGCTGGATAGGTTGTTGCTATTGGATTGGTTGTTGTTATTCCTAGATTGGTATTTAGGGTATGATGAAGGGATTGGTGGATGGTTGTTGCATGGGGGGATTTGGGTTGAACAATGTTTGAGGTAGAACTATTGGCATATGGTGCGATTGCATTGCTGGTGGAATGAGAAAAGTGGATCCTTGCAGAAATAAGGGTATAGGCATTGGTAGGTGGCATGCCTATGGTGAAGAAAGGTGGAATAGGCATGGAGACTTGGGTGCTTTGATGCTACAAACTGGTTGTTGCACTCTAAATAGGCTGAGTGGGAATGGGTGGAATGGTGGTTTGTTGAGTGCTGACCAGTGGTGGTGGAAATTGTGCCACAAATGTTGGGAATTCTTTCAAAAGTGGAGCGGCTATGACTTGAGGAGGTGCTTGCATAGTGATGGAGGGTATTTCCTATGCTACTAATGTTGGATCAAGAGGCGGGGCTCCTAAGGTAGATGAAGGTATCATGTGCATAATGGAGGGTGGGATGGAAGGTTGGAATACTTGTGTGATAAGAGTTCCCACCTGTAGGGCTCGTTGAAGTGGATCAAAAAATTTGTTTCTAGTGGGATGAGAATGTTCCCCTAGAAGTGCCATAGGTCGTGTGACAAGTGTGGGTATAATCCAAGGTGGGAGTTGAAGTCCTTGTTGTTGAATGTCCAAGAGTACCTAATTACTGTTGCATCCACTCATGGATTTTACCATGTGGACATGCGCTAGATGGTTGATAAATGTTTCCATGCTACACAGGGTGGGAGTCTCATTAGTGTCTACCCAGATGTACTCAATTTTCTCATTGGGCCAAGGTACATAAGTAACCATGATATTGGTGTTGTCAATCATGGGATTAGATGAACTAGAAACAAGATTAGGATCCATGTTCTTCCTCTTCTTAGTGGCTCATGTGATAGGTGGCATGAAATGACTACCCTATGGGGATATGAGATGAAAAATGTAATGTAAAGATGCACCTAGGAAGCTAAGGGAAAGGATGCTAGGAATAGGATGTGTTTGAGATGATGAATATGCTCCTATGGGTTAAGGATAACTTGGTGTAGGCATGGATTAAGGGTTGCTTTGCCTAATGTAAGATCAAGTGGATATGATTGTCTACCTAAGATAGACTTGTGGTCTTTGGCAGATGGGATTCTCTATTGATGAAAACCAACCTTTTGATTAAGGTGATGGGGTTGCAAAAGACACAGGGGATTATCCTAAATAATGCTTAGTTTAAGGACATTCAAGGATGGGGTTTGATTAAGATGTAGGTTTTTAGAAACTCAAAAGGGGATGCAATACCAAGTGAGGGATGTGATCAAGGACGCTTTGGATGATGATTAGGATGATGCTAGGCTGATTAGGATTGATTTTATTAATGCAGGATCATGCTAGGATGAGTGTGTGATGTGTTTCTAAAGATGAAAACCCAAGAGAGGTCCTAAAATGCAAGCTAAGTGAGCTTAAGAAGAGGAAGAAATTTCATTTATCATGCTAAACCAACTAGTCATATTGCTCAAATCCAACAAAAGAAAAGTTTAGAGGATATTTTCCCATGAAACGAGAAACCTTATTGTTATAGATCACTTTGTCAAATTCTTCCCGTTTATGAATCTCTTGTTTGATAGAATCAATGATGTGTTGGTACTTGGTAGCCTCTCGGGTTATGTTTTTCTATTCTCTTTTCACGGGTGGTAACATAGTTTTTACCTTCTTATAGTTCTTGGAATCGGTCATGTCCTATAAATAGGTCTGGTCTTGGATGAATAATTGGAGGTTTTACGACATATCTCATAAAAGACCAAATTCTGAAAATTAGAGCCCAAGGTAATCTTCGCAAAGGGATGTTGTCTTGATAATTTGGCAAAAGTTTGATCTTGTTCTGATTTTCAATAGATTTGTTCCATGGCAAGAAAAAATTTCAATATAGTCAAACTAGAAAAGAACAATCACGTTTCTAAAAACAATCTGACAATGAGCAAAGCAACCTTGAATGATACAAGCACATGACAATTTTGAATGTTGGGTATTCCGTTTGTGTTTTGGATTTTGAAAATGTTGTTCAAAAACTTCAAGCACACATCTACCTAAGGAATTGGCTTCAATGAAATATTATAAACCCATTTCTTGGTAGTTCATCAGCTCACACAACAATGTGACCCTCGAAAGGGCGCCCATGTTTTTTCCTTTTTCCAGGTATTGTTTCCATGCTACAAAGATCTCTTTCACAACACAATACCTTGAGACACATATGATGGGGATCTTGGGGGGAGATTCTTCTCTCCCCTTGCACTATAATAAGTCATCGTTCAGTGGTGAATCAGGTAGCTTCTATGCCTAGATTTTTTAGTAAGTGTCTCCATTCGATTGTATCCTCTATGTCCACACAAGCATGACTTAGGCGTATAGCCCCATAGAGCATCTTGAAAAAAGTGGTCACATGAAGGTGATTGAGACCATGAGGCCGCACTTAAGTTAGATGAGAGCTGATTATAAGCTCAAATGCCAATCAAATCCTGAGGCTTTAAACCCAAGGAATAAATTTGATTAACGTGAGTTAGAGTGGTGTGACTTACACCTTTTTCTCACGTGGGTCATTCCTGAGAGATTTTTTCCTTGACCAGCAAGCCCATCTAAAGGATTAGTTAAAAAAACATGGATTGGCGATGAGAGGAGTCTAGATTTTTGATTTTCCACAAGGGGAAAAGAGAATACTCTCCTACCCATTGTCATTTTCTCCCAGACACGTAGGACAAAGCTTTGTTCTTTCCCAAAAAGATTCAATTATTTAACACAAAGCAAGTTTGTCTAGGTTTTTGATCTTCCCAAAAGGGAAGAGAGCATAATCCCCTAACACTTGCTTTGGATTAGACAAATAAATCTAGCTAATTATGCTATGTGCCTAAAAAATATTAACACAAAAATGATCGTTTGGTCAATTTTGATGTGAGGCAACCTGCAAGACAAATGTGAGTAGTTTTGAAGTTGTGTCTTTGACAAGCGGTGCTACAAAAAAATTGATCAATAGTTTCAATTTAACCCTTTGGAAAGCGTTGAAAATACAAAAAAACCACTAGATAATTGTTAGAAAATGATCAAAACAAATTTTTCAGAGCGCAGACGCTAATTCAGGGCCCAGATGCTGATCCTGTGTTATAGCTTAAAAATAACAAAATGTAGAAAAATAGGCCAGAAAACATATAAAACCAGAAAATGGCTATACCAGTCGGAGACGCCAGTTTATGAATCGCAGACACCGGTTAAGCAAAAATGCTAGTTTGTGAAACATAGATGCTGGTCTATGAACCAATGTTTTCGCAGATGCCACTGTAACTGCAAGAACAAAAAGATAGCAAGAGACAACAAATAAAGTTAATTTTTCTTCCTTCTTAGCCTTTAATCTGATCAAACATAGCCATTTCAGATTATCCAAACAATTAAAAACTAGTGTTCATTAATAATCTATCAAGATTTGTTCCTTAAATGAATTTTTTAGCATTATAACTGCTTGTAAACTGGATCTCTGCTAAAAAAAAGAATGCGAAAATGCTTAAAATCAATAGGAAACACAACAAATCTTGACAAATGACAAATTATGTTTGGAAAAATCTTAAACAATGAATTCTAGGCAGAGACGCCGATTTAGTGCGTAAACGTTGGTTCAACACAGACGTCAAATGACAGTTCAGTGAGAACCGGTGTTTGCACAGACGCCTCTGCGTAAATCATAGACGCTGATCCGCATGCTTGGAAAAATTTGAAAGAAATAAGACTAGAAGTTAGAAGAATTTAGGGACGTGGGTCCCACTGGGCATGCCAAAATGTAGTATGGTGAAATCTTCAATCTGTTGGGAGAAAGATCAAACATAAAACATTAGTGGATTAGCACATATAAATCATAGAATGAACAAGAAACCAACAAGACTCCATCATAACATCAGATTGAGCTTTAAAACAAGTAATTTGCACCCTATTCTACTTATTTTGATTTTCTTTTTTGAATGATTGTAGGTGTGCTCTCTCAAATACACAAAATGCAATGGATCCCGATGTAATGAAAGATTTGGTAAGCAAGAAGAGAGATTCAAGAGCTAGTATGAAGAACTAGTCTCAAATCTTCTTCAAGATGTTATTCTAAGCTTATTAAGATGATATGCTAACTATGCAAGGTTGAAGCTATGAAAGATGAAAAAGTAACAAATATGATTCAACTATGATTCATTTTAACCAAATTGAATCCTAGCATGTGATATCTATATGATTCAAACATGAAACTAAGAACATATGGAAAACATGAAATCTAGAGCTATGTTAGCATAATAACAATGCAAACATGAGAGATGATAAATGAAGAGGGGAAGGCCTCTATTTAGAGAGTTTTTGAGGAGAAGAAGAGGGCTTGGATGATGTGGCATCTATGTGGCATCCACATAAGAGCCACATAAGGGACACATAGGCTTGAGGGGATGGCCAATTTTAAGTCAAACTTGGCATTAAATGTTGAGTGGCTCAACATTTCCAAGTGGGAGACAAAGTTGTAAGAAGAATTTAAGAGGAATGTGTGCCCATTTTGGAGATAATTCCCCATGTGGGTGAGCATTTCATTAGCCTTAAAAAGGTTAGGAATCACCCTTTAAGCATGATTAGAGGAAAATTAGGTGGGGAAATATGGTTAGGAAATGAGGTGATGGGAGTAGGGTAGGAATAGGGTAGGCTTAGGGTAGGTCTCTAGGTTGGGTTAATAGGTTCCTAGCTAGGGTTTAGATTATAATTCAAATTAAATTTGAATAAATCATGATTTAGAAGAATTAGGAATATGGAGGATTTAATAAATGTAAAATTATTAAAAAGGGAATTTCATGAGACAAATGTATTTAAATGAAACACATTAGAATAGTATTTAAGCTATTGATAAATACTAGCAAATGAAACTACTTAATTGATTAAATTAAATAGTTAGAGGAATAAGAGGGAAAATAATATTAATAATAATATTAATATTTTTGGATGTCTACACCACCAAATTTTAGCATGACTTTTCAACTTGGTCTTTGCAAACTTCACCTTCTGAGGATCTTCTACTTCTTCATAATCAAAATACTCTTCCATATCATTGATCCAATCAATCAACTCTTCTGGATTAAGATTTCCAAAAAATGTAGAAACTTCAATCTTTGACCTCTTTCTAATCTTATTAGGAATTTCTACTTTGATACCACTTGATGAAGGGTAATCCTGTTACTCACCCAAACACAAAAAGAAACATAGAAATAAACATAAAATTGCAATAATAGAAGCACTTTATTTCTATTATCTTCAATGAGATGATACTACAACATTATGGTTATAACTTGGTAGAGTGAGTTGGGCTTTCTTATTATAATAATCTGAAAGCCAAAACCATAATCTCCACTACAAAACTATCGTAAGTAACCCCCTTTAATCTTTTTATCTTTGGAAGTATAACCACCTTCAAATATTTTGGACAGTGTCACCTCTTTAATTTGTGGCCGACCTTTGTTATGTCCTTCATATTGTCTCAGAATATGCCCAAAATAGGTTTTGACATTCACCGAAATATTTTGATATTTTTAAAATTTTCCTCCCTAAAGTAGTGCAAATTTTGGAGGCCATAACTTTTTATCTAGGAACATGTTTTACCCCCCATTTTTTAAACTAAATATCTCAAAGAGATCCACACCATGCTTTTCCTAGATCGTGAAACAATCAAACCTTGTCAACTTTTCATTCGATCGTTTAAAGGTTTGAAATTCAAGTTGAAAATTTAATAAGTATTTAAAACCCTAAAACATTATTATCTCCCAAATGATATAGGATATTGACATGATTCTATTTCCAGACACTGTACAATGCAGGAGCATCTGGGGCACAAAGCTATTCATTACTCTTTTAATTTTTGAGTTGTTTCTTTCATTTTTTGGGGTGTGTTATTTTTGCTTGGTTTTTGCAGGCATGCATATTTGGTATTCACTCTCTCTCCTAATTGGGGTCTATTTGTTGTTTTGGCACCAACAAATTTTAAAGGAATTTGAGGTTTCCATATTAAAATTTAGTACAAAACCTATAGCCAAGCCGTGGAAATAGATTTCTGTAGAAGTTACGTAGTCTCATTTTTTGGATTAAGGGATCTACAAAGGGAGATAGTTGTTTGTGTTCATCAGTTAAAGGATCTTTCTACATCCATGAAATTGAGGAATGAGGGTTATCTTCATGTTTCCCTGTGCTACACTATTTATTCAAAGGAATTCTCATAGGAATATATCCCACATTGTTCATACTAGGGAAGGGTTTAATGTTTTTTTTTTATTAAAACACATAAAGGAAGTGCCAAAAGACATGCCCCTTTTGGAAAGTAGTTCACGCACAATGTGGCCAGTTGGCAGTATACAAGGACATATTTTGGGCCTGTGCCCATATGATGATGCCTTGGCAGAATCAGTAGTGGATCAGAGCATGTCACCTAGGAATTTGATTTGAATGGTGATATGGAAAGAGGATATGTGGAAGACCGGTGTGTTCTCATCGGGAATTCACAAGGTGATGGAGCAGTTAGGAGGTGGAGCTCCGATGGTGTGCAAGAGTGAAGCATGGAAAATAAAAGGGAGATTATAGCATCGCAATGTGGATTGATAGTTAGTGGTGGCAGTTGTGAAATTGTGAATGGTTAAAAGAAATTCTTATCAGGTCATCGTAGGTCATATTTATGGTTAGTAAAGGGACATGCAAGAGTGTGATAAAAAAATATCAGTGTCGTAACTGTATAGTCAGAAAATGGAAGCACTTCCATAGGAGACTAGTTTAGCCTTATGAGTGAGTTTTTTGGGGTCATGAAAAGTGCCTCTGAATGGGTTCTTGATCTTGACATGGTTTCCCCCCTAACCTGCCTTTCTAACCTCCATTTCCTGACCTAAACTCTGCATTCTGGGTCTCTGAGCTATGATCCTAGGATATGGGGATAGGGTCCACCTCCTAGGATAGGGTCAACCTTAGCCCTACCCTAGGACATGGTCAACCTTAGCCCTATCCTAGGATAGGGCCAACCTTGACCTTGTCCCAGGGTCCAAATCCTGGGAACTTTTGGTTTTCGGGATGTCAGTTTTCACAAAAATTCTATTCCCGCTTCCGGGTCGGCTGTTTCAGGTTCCAAATCAGTTGATTCCTAAATTATATTTAATATAGGTCCTCTCCTAGGGGTAAAGGCTTAAATGATGATTTAATTATCCTATGTAGGCCTCCTTAGAAGATTGTGCCCAAATTTCATATAAAAGGGAGCCTTCTCCTCTCATTTTCTCTAAGTCTTGAAACCACGATCAAGCAATTGAAGTCTTCTAACCAAGCATCAAGCATCCTTATGAAGTGAAATCAAAGCAAGCAATTGAGAAATATTTGAATCAAGAATCCATCATTCTCAAGTATCCATTTGCATGAAGGAGATCCATTGGAGGCCATTGAAGGATTCAAGCCAAAAAGTGCCCTTTTGGTGATCTCTCCATCCATTTTCTTCCAAAGCCCTTGTCAA
>MU226671.1:0-37500 GCA_018584345.1 Thuja plicata
TCTCTGAAGTCTGTACAAATCTCTATCTGACAACTATGCTTTGTAACTAGTACCAAGTTAGATATCTAGTCTGCGTATGGTATTGGTCTTATGAACTTGGCATCCATGAGATTTTTCAACTCTGCCTTGACTAGCAATGCAACATGGGGATGCATCTTTCTTAGCTTCTTTTTGACAGGTTTGGTGTTGGGTAGCAACGGGAGATGGTGTAGTACTAGCTCTAGATCTAACCCTGGCATATCCAAGTAGGACCATGTGAAATTGATCATCCTTGCCTTAAAGAAGCTGATAAACTGTTCTCTCTCCTCAAGGGTGAGTGATTTTGCCAAGTATATGTTCTTTGGGTTCTTTTCATCTCCCAAATTGACTTCCTCTATTTCTTCTGCTAGTAATAATGATTTCTCCTCTGTCAAGGGGAGGAGTTCCTTCTTTCCATCTTCTAGCACCTCAGTGAGGTTTTCACTAGAAGATACGTCTTTTTTTAGCTTTTTATCATCTTTTTGTTCTTTTTTCTTTTATGGACTGGAAAGAGGAGCGGCCTCCCCAAAATATACCGCTCTGTCGAGGTCAATGGCGAAGCCTTCCTTGTGGTCTCCTTATGGCATGCCTTCCCTAAGTCCCATGAAATCAACAATAGTCTCATTGTTCTCAAAGACATCTAAATCAAGCGATCCTTGTTGATCCCACTCTATTAGCTCTGGGTGCACAAGATAGATACTTTCGTGGTTGTTTGAATCTAGTTGATTGAAAGGGACTACAAATATGGTTCCTACAAAATTGTACTGTGATGTGGACGCACCACTTGAGGAATGATAAATGACATGCTTACCTATGCAAGGTTGTTCGGCAATGGAAAGTTGGTCAAATAAGTCTTCTAGGTTTATGATAGTGTGTGACCGAGGGGAATAATCTGGGATCGATGGTTCAGAGTCGTGAAGGGATCTCCACTCATACTTGTGGGAGTCAGTCTCGATAGAATGCTTATCATATGTCTCACTTCCTTCACTATCATCAATTTCTATGTGGAGGTCTATTTGGGTTTGTATGGTTCCCTCTTCGGCGGGAAACAATTGTGCTAGTATGTTGCTTATCAAGACATGTTCTGTGTTGTGCCCCCGGTGCATCTCTTCTATTTTTTCCTGATCAACTTGGATGTCTTGGATTATACGACTAGTTCTTGGTTTCCCATAGCCCAACCCTCTCTTGTTTATTTGGGTTGGCGAGAGAGACAATTCTATTATGCCTTGTTGTCTTGCCCCTAGGCCAGTTGTACCATTATACCCAAATCTTTGTAACATTGTATAACCATTACCATAGTTCGATAGGGGTAGGGTTTTTTGGATTGTCTCTTATGGGTCTTGGTATAACCATGTACTGATATCTTGTTCAAATGGCTTTTCTTCTGCTATGTCTCCCCATCTAACAAAGGTTGTGGGCAGACATCTGATTAGAACAGGCTGCGGAGTTTCTATTATTATAACAGGTTGTGGCATGCCATAAGTTCTCAGGCTCTGAGGCATGTGTGTGATGGTGAAAGCCTCTTCATATCTGTACTCACCACATCCTTTGTCGGTGATTGATATTTTGCCCGCTTTCCATGTGACATCCTTAGGATTCAAATCTGAAGAGGAGGGGATACTTGCATCTTGGTTAATGGCTATCTTTCCTATTGTCCGTGTGACATCCTTAGGATTTGAATCTGAAGAGAATGGGATGCTTGCAACTTGGTTTGAGGGTACCTATTTATCAATGCTAATTTGGACCACATTACAGTATTGGAAAGGATTGGGATCTCCCTCTATGATGATTTCCTCTCCCTGGTGTGGGAACTTGATGCATTGATGGTACGTCAAAGGTACAGCTTGCATTTCATGTATCCAGGGTCTCCCTAGTAGCATGTTTTATACCAACTCAAGATCTAGGATCTGGAAGGGAGTGTTTTTTACCACTGGACCGATATGGATAGGTAGAATGATAATACCTTTAGAGGACCTTTCCTCTTCATCATAAGCTCTAATATTTATCCTCCTTGTGACATCAATTCTTGATTCTGAATAGCCCAGTTGCTTGATTAACTTTAGAGTACAGATGTTTAACACAGCTCCACCATCAACAAGGACCCTACAGATAGCACATTTGTGGACCTTGACCAGTAAGTACAAAGGATCATTATGAAGGGGTTTATGCGGAGGCACATCATAGTTTGTGAATGTGGCATGTTTTTTAGAAGCTATATGGTTAAGCATCATTTTGAAGCTCTCAGGTGTTATGTCCCTTGGGACAGCTGCATTCTGAAGGGCTTGGTCATGTGCTAGTATATGTTGTGGAGATATGCGCAATAGGTTAAACATGGAGATCTGGGAAGGTGTGCGCTTTAGTTTATCCACTATGCTTGGTTGTGGATCTGAGTTTGCTTTAGGATTAGCAATTAAAGTAGATGAGGATGGTACTCCTTGAAAGATGACTCAGGTGCGATGCCTTGTTAAAGCACATTTGCTACCTTGGTCTTTGATAGTGATTGTAGCCACATGGCTATCTGAAGGATTGAGGCAATTGATAACATTATCACTGTTGGCATATGTATAGTTGACTTGTTTTGTCTATCCACTAGACCTGGAGGCTTTTCCCTTGTTGTGATCATGAAAGGTATCATTGAAGATAGTGTGATCAGTTGTGCCTTTGGTTTGGGTGTTTGTCACATCGATTTCCCCTATGTCAATTAGATCTTCGATAGCATGTTTCAAACAAAAATAGTTAGACATTTTGTGCCCTTTCACCCGATGAAACTCACAGAAGTCTTTGTCATTATACCATCTTGGTTTGTTTGCATCTTGTTCAAATTCCCTGATTTTAGGGAGAGTGATAGTGTTTGATTGTATCAACTTGCGTAAAGTTGATTCTATCGGCTCCCCTAATGGTGTGAAATCTCATTGTTGGAATTGAAACCGTGGTCTGCGTTGATTCTATTGTTGACTGTTTGACAGAGCAGCCACTTGTATAGGGGGAGGTTGGTTTTGGGTGTGTGCTTGTTGAGTGGGCTCTGTGGGTTGTTGCATTTAACTTGTTTATTGCCGCAATTGACTTGTTTATTGTTGCTAAAGAAAGCAATGAGTTGTTCAAATCCTTTTGCATTTTTTTGTACTAAGATTGCATAAATAGTATACATGCAACCATAAGCATAAATTATGAAATATTTGGCAAAATTAGGATTTACCAAAGTAGGAGCTAAAGATAGGACTTCTTTAATTGCTTGAAAGCTTCTCTTTGCCTCCTTGGTCTAGCTAAAAGTTGAATTCTTCTTTAACATTGTTGTCAAAGGCTTCAAAATATTAACAATATCAGGCAGAAAACATCTAAAAAAATTAATTCTACCAATGAAGCTTTACATCCCTTTCTTGTGATGAGGTAAAGGTAACTCAAGGATGGTTGCAACTCTCTAAGGATCAACAATAGTACCTTGTTTAGAAACAATATACCCCAACAGTTTTCCCTCATGCACAACAAAAAAACATTTTTGGGGATTTAGAGAGATACCAAACTCTCTACACCTTTCAAAAAAAATTCTAAGGTGAAAAATATGATCCCATGCTTCTTTGGAATATACAATTATGTAATCCAAGTAAACCAGCACAAATCTATATATCAGATTGTCAAAATCCATGTCCATGGATTTCTGAAAATTTTCCCCTCCATTGGACAAACCAAAGGGAATCTTTCTATAAGACATGGTACCCCACTTTGTAGTGAATACAGTTTTAAATTGATCCTCTTCTTTTACTAAAATCTGATTATAACCAGAATACCCATCCAGCAGCGAGAAATGCTCTAAACCAGAGACACATTGGAGAATTTTCTCCATGGATCGTAAGGGACGAAGGTCCTTTAATGAGGCTCTATTGAGATCCCTAAATTCAATACATAATCTCATTTTTACATTCTTCTTCCTAGAGGGAACAAGGTTTGAAACCCAACTAGTGTGCTTAATTAGAAAAATTATACCATTTTCTATGAGTTTGAAGACCTCTTTCTAAATTAAAGGTTCTAATTTGGGGTTGAAAGGTCTCTTCTTTTTCCTTATTGGCTTAGCATTAGGCTCTAATTCAATTGTGTGTTGATCCAACTTTGGGTTAAAAACCTTTAGGTCTCCATACTCCCAAGAAAATACATCATTAAATTCTTTAAATAACTAATCATAAGCTTGTTTTTTAGAAGGAGAGATGACTTTACCAAACTTGAGGAACTTACCTTGAGAAATATCCAACTCCTCACAATGATCTTGTTTAACCAACATATTGGTTTTGTTCTTTTTTACTTGATCATCAATGATGAAAATGGATTCCAAGGTGACTAATCCTTGGACAGCCTATTTGATTTTAGTTGGATGATTTTTTGACCATATTGTTGCTTCAATTTATCTTTATTGGTGGTTGCAAACACATTTGCTTCAAGAAAAAATTTAGAATCTTCTCATCACTATCGAACACTTTCCAGTTAGTATCATTGTCAAGAATTGAAGGCCTGGCTAAAATTTTAACATGTTGTTGAAAACACTCTATACTAATGTTACTTGGCATATTAAATTGTGCTCCAACAGCATCTAATCTATCAACATGTTGATTTAACCTTCGAGGTATTGCAATCAGATTGAATGCTTCAAATTCTTCAATCATATCTCACACTCTATGTTTGTAAGACTTAAGGATATCATTATTTACTACATGAAGACCCCTCACCTAATTTACAATTAACTCACTATCACAAAATACTTTTAGGCACTTGAATATTTCTCTTTGTTTCTCATTCCAGCCCCTAAATCAAACTCTCATATTCAATAGTGTTGTTAATACATGCAAAACTAAAGCGAAACGCTAAATAATATATGTCCCCTTGAGGAGACAAAAGCATTGCACCTCCACCAGCACCATTCTTACTCTTTGACCCATCAAAATACATGTCCCAAACATTATCTTATTGTTCAAGACTTGTATATGTTCTTTTAGCAAGGTTTGGCATTATCAAAATGGGTTTTTGAAACATATAATTTCCAATACCAGCATCTAGAACAATGTTTTTTTTATCATTATAATCATTTTATGTTTCCCCATTCATCTAACAGAATATCATGGATGTTGTCAATTTGGGTATTTGATTCTGAGATAGCAAGGTTTTCACCTTGATCAAATGCAACATAGTTTGCATTGATGACAATCGATATATAAGGCTCAATGTGGTCTTTTGCAAGAACCTCAGAATTGATGGTTACCTTAGTACCATAATGGGTTTTGAATAGCATATAGGACCAATCTAATGATAGGTATCTTCCTTTCTTGGTTGTAAACTCCATTGACAAACATAACGAAAAATAGGGACGGAGATCAGTGACAAACATGTTTTGTGGAATTCAGAAACTGGGAGAGGCATGGAGTGTGAAGATTGCATCCTTAAGCATACCAATTCTATTGATAGGTTGAGCCATCTTACTGCACTACCCCTTTCTCTAAAGTCTTATAAGTTAATCCTAATTTTCTTAGGCATGACTGAGCTAGTAGCTCCACTATCCACCATACAGTTATGCACTAACTTATCCCCAATAATCAAAGATACATAAAAGGGGGAGGTTTCACATTTTTACCTTATATCTAGTTGTTTTCTTGAGGAGTACCTTCTTAGACAGCATTCATCAAAATAGTTTTGAGGGGCTCATCAACAACCTGTTTAGGAGCCTTCTCTTCTGATAAAGCTTTCTTCAACAAATCAACATGGATCAACTAATTTTCAATCCTCACCTCTCCTCATGGATTGATCTCAACCCTCTATTTCTCATTTTATTCCATAAAAGGACTAATTTTTGAGCTCAAAGGGTCCCAATTTTTAGAATTCTCAGCTCAATCTTATGCTGCCAATTTGATTCCATGATTTCATAGCTAATTAGAGAACATTTCATTTGTGCTTTAATAGATCATTGAACTATGTTTTTTAGCTTAAATTTCATAAAAACTAGCTCAATTCTACATTTGAATCTTCCATTCTAGGACTGAATTGTCACTGATCTAATGCATAATCTGAAGGAAAATTAATGATTTAGATCACACTTCTTCTAGATAGGAAGCAATATGTCAGTTTCTTTGGTTTCCTTACACTTTTTAGTTGACTTTAATGATTATAACCATTGATATAATGACATATTAAAGTGTTGTGTTGCATCTTTATAGGTACAATAATCACACACACATTTCTAGCGCCCACTGTGGGGCAGAGCCCTAGATTTTTGACCATTTTTAGCTAATTGACTGACTTTTTGACTCTATTTTTGTGCAGATTCACATTTGGAAAAAGGATCGCATATGGTGAAGGAGATCGTATTTGGGGATTTTAGGATCGCATCTCATACATTCTGCATCACGTTTAGAGAGGCTCTCTTTCAGGAAAAACAAGATCGCATTTAGGGAAACGAGATCGCATTCCAGATCCTTAATCTCATCTCGTAATTCCTTAGTCAGATTTGGAATAGAGGCTTGCATTTGGTAAAATCTAGGATCACATCTAGTTAGCTCATTTGCATAATTGATTGATTTGTTAAAATAATCAGCTAACTTTGTGTGTTTTTGGATGAATATGATTGTTTAAGTAGCCTAATGAGTTCTTGTAGGATGATGTTGAAGACTTCCTTGGCTAAGAAAATGGACTAAAACTACTAACAAGTGGTTTTGTAGGTTGCCTTGCACAAATTTTGACTAAACATTGTCCTTTTTGGAATTTTAGGAACTTAATGCAATTTCTCTCCACCTCATAATTTGTTTAGAGAAGTGTGTGCTTTTCCTTCATGGAAAATTAGAACCTCAAACATCAAGTTAAGTTTTGAAAATAAATTGAGAAAATAAACTCAATTGCTAAAAGTGTTTGGTTAAATTCTTTTCTAGGAACCTAAATTGTGAATTCAAATTTAGTTCTTAATCTAACTAGAGGATTATGCTATTTTCCCAAGTGGAAAATCAAAAACTAAAGATGGGGAATTAAGTAATTGAATTTCATAATTCAAGGGAAAGAACTTTGTCTTGCGTGCTTGATAGGAGAAAATGACATGGATAGGAGAGTATTCTTTGTTGGTGTTTAAAACTATTACACTTTGAGAAGCCACCAATATATCTTCAAACTAATTTTAGGAATGGTTAGTTCCAAGTGTGAAAGCTCTGGAAGATAACTGGACCAACTATAGTGCCAAGACTGCCCTCTGCACTTCTGGCTCTACAAAACCAAGGTGGGTACACCTAATCTAGACTAAACTCAACTCTTTATAATACCTTCTACTTCTGGATTTGAACAATAGATAAATGGAAAGTAAGTACTAAATTCCAACCTAGCATTCATTGACTCTCCACTACCATTGGTGGAATAAGAAAAACAACAACTATAAAAGTAAAGAATTTGGTAATGAGTTTGATTAAATTTGAGGGACAGAACATAGCCAAACCACTTCAAATATATATTTCAATAGAAATACTAATCCTAGATTAGTGCCTTATCCATTGGGCTAGATCCTAAATACAATATTGAAACTGAAACACCTTATTGGCAAAGATTCAAAGCCATAAACATAAGAACTCTCAGATCACACACTACAAGATCCTTAAGTAGATATCCAGGTAGAATCAATGTAATATCCAAAGGATTTTAATTTGATCTAAAATCAAATACCTATGAAATACACATATGCATAAGTTGGACTTATAGAGTGAGCCAGAAAACTTACAACTCAATAGATAACACAAAGGAGAGACTCAAATCTAAAACAACTTATATTAAGTATGATGAAACTAGTTCCTAAATTAGTATGACACGAAAATATGCAATATGACAATATGAAAAAGATGAAATAACTTTCAATCCTATCTTAATATAATCTGAAATACATCTGTTATATCCTAGACTAGAAACAAGTATAATCCTAATGCTTTCTACTTTCCCAATTTTCTATCCCTCTCTAAATGGTCTTGAATATTATTTTATAGGAACAAGAATTCTACAAGCTTCAAACCATTTTAAGGTTAGGGTTACAACCAATCAATGTAAGCATTTAATTATATTGTTAAGTTGCAACCCTATTTCTTCTCTTCAATCTGTGCAAATCTGATATGCAATCAATTTGCCCTAATCTATGGATGTGAGTGCAATACCCTAAAGTCAAAGAATTCCCAAGCATGACTCTAAAAGTAGCTCACATAAATGTAGAAAAGACCAGGCGACTTCGAATGCACTCATCCATTGATTATAAAACTCTCATCTATCAACTTTGGTCTTTAATGCATCTCAGTATATTAGATTTGTATCCCTCTAGTCTTCAATAGCTGTTCAAAATTGATCCATAAGATCATATCGCAACATTTATAGCTCTGAGATCAAATATCTGAGTCCACCGCCATGAAACCCTCTGAGTCAAAGATTTAAATATTCAAATTATAGTTATAATGGTCATAGGTGGTGCAGAAAACAATTTGGATGGTCAAGATCAAGTCGTTGCATAACTTTAAAACATCTATGTAGATCCTCTTAAGTTACTCAGGCTCAAAATGTGATTGGACACGCGGCAACAAGGTGCAATGCCTCAATGACTAGATTTCAATCACTTTATCTTCGAGGCTTTATACTGTTCGTTGGAGTAAATTTGACTTGTTTTCATTTTAATTTATCTTTGTCCTCGGCCTTTAACATGTTTCTGACTAGCTTCTAACCCTGACTTTATCTAGAGATTACGCAACTGTGTAATCTCCAAGTCGCTAAACATTTTCTTTAACTCTGGGTATGTTGGGAGATTATGCACACGCTGCTAGATTAAAGACATATCAATGGTTCTGATCTGATCCTTGGAAACTTTACATTAACTTTATCCTGACTCAGGTTCATCTAGAGATCACACGACTGGAGAGAATCACCAAGTCGTGAGAACTTTTTAACTTAACTTGGGTCACATTCTAAGATTAAGTGCACACCACAAGATTAAGGAAAGTACTTAGCAATATCAACAGCCTGCACTGAATCTCAAGACTTTCCATGACATCAGTAGAATATTATGATATTATGAGTCATCCACAATATCAACACTACATCCACAATTCAGATTTGATCTTAGACAACCCATGCTTGCTAACTTGACTAAGGTTCTTAACTATATTCTATCTCGAGATCTAGTGACTGAAGGAAAATCTAAGTCGTTGGATGAAAAGCTAACTCTAGATTTTATTTTGAGATTACACGAGAACCATAAGATCCTTTCTTTAATCAACAGCCCAGAGCATATCCGTGCAACTCAACTTTGGCTTAGAACTTAACCATGCTTAACTCAAGGTCTATCTAGAGATTCAACAACTGTGTAATCTCTAACTCGCTGAAGATTTTACTTAACTCAAGTCACAAATAGAGATTATGCACAAGCCCTCTAATTAAAATATGATCGACAATCTACGTGAAGTCTCTAAATATTTCTGTACTTTCTCATTTCTTTCTCAGATCATGCACCATTGATTTGCATCAATGGTCTGCGTTGAATATCAATACATATCTATACCTGACCATTTCATTGTGAGATTAAACATGAACCAAGCGATCAACGTTGCATCGATGGCCTGCACTGAATCTCCCAAAGGAATAGTTGACTTGTGTTTTATCTCGTGAATTAATGCGAATAGAACATTCAAGATAAGATCTACAGTCTACACAAATCTCCAAGAGAAAAGAGCATATTCCATTTCATCACAAGATCAGGAGATAAAGAGTCATTCTAAGTCGCTAGATATAAAGGAATATGCGGTCTTGGTTAAGCGACTAGGAGATAAAGGTAAGATATGATAAAGTGCACGTGACTTAAAATATTTTAAGAGGCTTGGAAAAGTAACTCAAAAACATAACATGTCTCGAAGGGTTTAGGTTTTTAGCCAAATTTGACACAATCAAGACTTAGGGTTTTAGCCAAAGGCCATGAATAATTGTAGATACAAGGGGAAAGATCTTGGAACAATGGAAAATTTTGCAAGTGCTAATAGTGGCTCCATCTAGGGATGCATGCCTCTTGCAAGCATGAAAAGGATTCAAGATTTCTAGGAGAAGCAGACCAGTAGACAAAGCAGGAAACTAACCTAAGACATGAAACATAGAAAGAAAATATGTATATAGTTGTAGTAGAAAAGAACTCAGCTCTGCCACTTATTCATTGATCTAAAGGAGATAGATCAATCCTAATGGTCTGAAACCATCACAAATTTCTAATCTAGTTTGCCCTTATCATAGACAAAATTTTATGCTCCCTAGCCTGGAAACAAACTGAAACATTCTCTTTCATCTGTCTGATGAATGTATGGTCATGTACCATTACCTCATTATACATAAAATTTTCATCATATACATCAATTGAGCCAAAAAGAAAATTAGACAGATGTGGAAATTGTAAAGCATGTGGCATATGTATGTCACATTCATTAGATAAAGAAAAATCATAACAAATGTTATTCTCAACATTTTCTAGCTCAATCCCACACCTTGGAGAGTCATTATTTAGCTAAAAAAGAAGGCACTTACATTCTGCCATATTGTTGGATCCCTTGTTTAATATTCTATCATTGGTTTGGATAGAAATGGTAGAATTTCCTAAAGGTTTTTCTTGTAAATCAATAAACTTATACAAACCAATGTCTTGTATGTTGGGCAGATAGCACTCATCCACATATTCATCAAGTAACTACACATTTTGAGAAATTGAAAGAATACTTGGAATGGAAGGGACTAATTGAAGCTTTATGTCAGAGACATTTGCCAATGTTCCATCCTCTGGCCTTGTACCATTTAAACAAACAATAAATAAATCATTTTGTTTTGCAAGATTACCCTCTTCTTTTGACAAAGGCAAATTTTGTACCTTATCTTCAAGCTTAAGACCTTGAACTTGTAAGGATCCCATATCAGTATCCAAGAAACAATTAGAGAATCATCTTCATTTTCCTCAATCATATGAGGGGTTCTGGTTTCTCTGGACACCTAAACATTTTTTCCAGCTATATCAAAGGTTGCAAAAGATAGATCACGCTGCATACTCCCTCACATTGAGGCACTCCATTTTCTAGAGAGAAACATTCTATATTGAGGTGGAATGTCAACAAGTAGAACACTTATTTTCAGTATCTTCTCTGGATATGCTTCCAATCTATAAGGTAGAGCCTTGATAGTACCTATAATAGGTACTTCCATTGAATCCATGGCTTGACATCTCCCATGAGCAGTATCCACTTGTAGTCTCATTTCCTTAATTATCTCTATAGGCATAACATTATTGGATTCTCCTAAATCAATCATACAATTTTTTAGCATCTTACCATTAATAACTAAGGTTAAGAAAAAGGGGTTCACAGCTCCCAAAGGAGTAGTGAGATAATTTTTATTTAAGAAAATATGAGGGATCTTAGAAATGATCTCTTCTAATTCTTTTTCCTTTTTATCAGATTTCTCCTTATTATTTCCCTTCTCGCCAATTTCTGACTTCAGGGCCCCTGCGGAAGAAACACTATTTATCCATGCAAGGACTTTTTCCTTATGTTCATCTATTCTCATCATTTCTAAAAGTGGGACTCTGATAAATATTTGTGAAAATAATTGTCCCACATCAACAGGGGAGTAAATTTTGTTAGAGATATCCTTCTTGATAGTAACAACACTTTTATCTTTAGCTTGTGTATCCTTGTTTGTCTCAACCTCTTTGTTATCCTTTTTCATAGAGGACCCCCTTCTCTCTGGTGTCTTTTCTTTAACCTTATGGACCAGATTTGGATTACTTGGTGCATCCTCTGTCCTTACTTTTATTTTCTTTACACCCTCAACAATTTTTTCTTTCTCTAATGTCTGCTTAGGGCTTGCTCATGTCTCTTTGATAAAGATACCATCTGGTCTACCATCCGCAACACCAACTGTCCTATTTCTCAAAGTATAGTTACTCTGGGCTTGAGCAACCATGTCTGTTGTGATTTGAGCAATTTCTTCTTTTGAAGTTCTGATTGCTATAAAAGGTTCCTTACCTTTTGCAACATTGCATCTTAAATTATCAATGTCTGCTTCATTTTCATCATAAGATGCAAGCATACCCTAATTGTCAACCTGATCATCAAAATCCTCCTCATCTGATGAAGACAACTCCTTATTTTGACCTTGGTCATCAGATTCCTCACTTTTCAAGTCTACAGACGCCATTGTATTCCCCACATCATCATACATTTTTTTCTCATGTTCTCTTTCTTGTTGTGCTTGAAAAGAAACTAAACAATAATTAGGGTCATGAGGAGAGATACAATCTTCACACCAAGGATCATCATACTCATGTTAATAGAATTTCTTTGTAGAGGATCAGGAGTTCTGTTATCAAGCTTGTCTTTCCTTTGTGAGATAATGGGTTACCCATATTTGTATTGGGTACCATATGGGTGGTTTTGCATCCTATTTTGGGTATTATAACTATTATAGGATGACCTATTATTGTTTGGTACTCGAGGATTATTACATTCTAATTCTTTCTGGTTTATCTTAGTAAACTTCCCATCATCCCTTTTACCCATCTTTCATGATACCCGTATGTTTATTTCTATATTGATAGCATTCTTATAAGTTGTTGGTGTTCAAATAAATAGATTGGATTTCCTATGGACTTTCCAATCTAATTATGGGAAACCCAAGTGATTTAGCCAACTAACAAGTTTAACCTTGGGGTAAGGTTGAAACTTCTGCAATTTTGGCTCTGCAGAACCAAGGTTGGTAGGCCTATACCTTATCCTTTAAGTCTTTTTATAGCAGATAATAAGCACTATAAATCTCTCCTTCACAAGTATGGCAAGTTACTTTGAAAGGAATCAAATTGTGATCAATTGAATATAACTGTAAAACTGAATGCTTTGTGAGAATAAAAGGGATGTTTAATAGATGTGAATATATAAATAAAGGAATTTTAGGATCTCTCAACAACATGAAACAATGAATCAAATGTCTATCTTTAATAACAATTAGATCAGTGCCTATATCAACTTGGGAAATAGAGTCAATCCAACATTCAATCCTATGTACAACTTTGCAAGACAGTATTCAACCATCAACTATCTGACTGCTTTATATGCAGAGAAGATTAAGGTCTGTATTATATCCTTGTTAGTTCAAAATGAGTTTGACTCCTATGGTTGGGAGACCAGATGAACAAGAAGCCGGAAACAAACCAAGTTATCACACACTTCCTGATATTCAAACAATGATATGAGACAATAACTCTTCTGCATAAGCAACTCAAAGACAACAATTGAAATTCCTTCAATAATTGCAAAGGACAAACTAAACGTGGTTAAAACCTTGAACCAAGATAGACAGAAAACACTTATCTTTTATTGATTATAAAAAATAGGTACATAAAAATCCATACCTAGTTGTGATCAAAACTAAAACTATCTGAAATGAAAATATCAATCCAGACTGTCTTGGAGACATCCCTTTGCAATGTTCCTGGTACCCTTATTTATATGTGTTTGAAAGGATGAAAAAAAAGCTTTAGATCATTGCGATGGTTCATCTATAACTAAACCTAATCCCTATGATCAACAACTGAACAATCAGAAATACAATTGAGGAATGAATTATCATCCTTCAAAAACAATTATCGACCAAAGCGATAATAAAATCATAATAGTTTATTAAGAATCTATTATGAATCTCTGATAATATCTTTAACTTTTGCAAGGTAGATTAATGATCATTTGCATGCCTTTGGTCTTTCATCTTCATTCTATATTGCTTCATTTTCATCTTATCACCTGTGAAAACCCTGCATGTAGACAATGTTGACTTATCAAATATTCATCAAAACCCTCGGTCGACAAAATAATAATATAAAAACATATAAAGACAAATAAAATCCAATTCATCAGTGCCACTAGGGAATTTTTATCCTTTATATCCAGTCAAAGATACGTGGCATGTTCTCACAATGCCTTGATGGATAACCATCATGCATCTTTCCATCATGGGTAAATGTCGATCGTAGAATAGACGTGAACATCATCATTGAGCCCTTAACTCACCCAGTCTTTAATTTAACTCTGATTTCTTTCAAGCGACCTTGCAAATGTGTAGTCTCATGATCTCTAATCTTTCATCTTAACCATGGTTCTGTTTAGAGACTTAGCGACTGCATCTTTATCTCTTAATTGCTGAATGATTTTGAATTTTTAAACTTCACCCGGTGATCACCCGACCACCGTAGATCTTCATATTTAATCGTTCAATCTCTCAGTGGGGCTGGGACACATGTTGATCGGGCGTAATGGCTTATACGTTATATGTTGATCACTTTATCATTAAGAGATTACACAAGTCGTCTGGTCAAAACTTAATATGACTGCTCTTTATGTTAACCCATGTTTTATCTTTAAATTGTACTTTGACCTCAGGTTTTCTTCAGAGATTTAGCAACTGAGTGGTCTCATAGTCTTGAGAACTTTGTTCTAACTCTAATTACATTATGAGACTACGCGACTGAAATGATTTCAACTCTACTCCAATCAAAACGGAGTTATGGTGATGGTTACAAGTTTACACCAGTCTAGAAGTCGCTTGAGTATTTTTTAACCTGTAGTTTATCTCAAGACTTAGAGACTATCATACAATTAACTTTGCATCCACGGCTCTGATTTAATCCCTGTCCAAGTCATAAAATATATTAAAAAATTAATACCAGACAGCAAAAAGAGCCTAACGGCTATATTTATGAATTTCAAATATTATACAGGTTGTTCAAATATGAAGCTTAGCAGATTTAATCAGAAAAATACAAGGAATTAGATAAGACAAATGCATGTGCAGAACAATTTCAATAATAAACCA
This sequence comes from Thuja plicata, assembly GCA_018584345.1. Classification (NCBI taxonomy): domain Eukaryota; kingdom Viridiplantae; phylum Streptophyta; class Pinopsida; order Cupressales; family Cupressaceae; genus Thuja; species Thuja plicata. The sequence continues at coordinate 14,896 of MU226671.1, forward strand.
TAAAAAGAAGAAGGAACATAAGCATAAATTAGAATATAAATTGCAAAAGACATTTCCCTGAATAATTTAGCCATTCAAATTTGACTAAGAATTTGGGTTCCACCATAAGCTTCAACAAGTCTTCTTGGATTCTTGTCTTGGAGTGAATATCCCATTTTTTTATCAAAAGCATTTTAATAGTTAACAAGACATACCTCCTCATCAAGTCTTATCTTTTGAAAAATTCTATGCATAGCCTTTTGGAATCTTGTGAATTCATAAACATCCTAATTTGAATTATTTTTGATGTTGTTAAACTCATTCAATAGGAAACCCGTGTTGGTCTTATCACCATATTGTTCCTTAAAATGAGACTTTAGCTCATCTATTGATCCCACTGAATCATGAGGTAATGCATTAAACCAATCCCTAGCATCTTCAAATAGAGATAAAACAAAAATCTACATAACTACATCCTCATGTCTAATCTCATAGTCATCCATGGTATGTGTGAATTTCTTTAGATGTTCCTCACATGTGATTACATTATTTCCAGCAAATTTAGGAAGCTTATCCCTAATTTCATTTGGAAATGTATTAGGATAACCAAGAATACTAATGAAAGAAAATTGTGTGTACCTTTCTACATGAAGTGGTCTCCTTTGGAATCTATCATCATTTTTGAATGTAGAAGATTTGGCATTTGATGTTGTAGCGTTCTCAACACCACCATAAAAAGGCTAAGTAGATTTCCTAAGGAAATCAATCTTCTTTTTCTTTTCCAAAGCAGCAACTTCTAGTTCTTCTTTTTCTAGCTCTCTATCTAAAATATCATTCTCCCTTCTGATCATTTCAAGGTTAGGGTATCCTTTAGATTCTTGATTAGAAATAACTTTGTGACTTTTGGATTCATTCATTTCAATACCTGTCACCTTCTTCTTTCCTGTATCTTTAGAACCTTGATCATCAATATTTTGGTGAGTGACACGTCCTTCTTCATAATTCTCAAATCCTTAAGCATGACTTGTTTCATATCGCTTTAACACTTGTCTTCTTGATTTACCCACCCTGATCTGAGCTATTATTTTCTTATTGGCCCTTTCTTTCTTCCTTTCTTTTATGATGGCCAATTGTATTTTGATAAGTTCCTCCTCTTCATCAAGCTCTTCAGAAGAAAATTCAGAATCTGAGATAGTGGTATCAGTCCCCTCTTCCTATCTTTCACTAGGAGAATTAAAATCTTCATTTGTACCCAATCTCACATCTGCAGCCTCTTCATATTCGGATGCATTCCCTTCTTGGCTGCATTGAACTGGTCTTTCTTCTCTAATGTCTTCCCTTTGTCTTTCATCTTGAGGGGTACCTCTATTACCCCTTTCTCTTCTAGGATAATCAGGTTTGGATGTAGTTGGGAAATCATTTCCCAACCTATCTTCAGGATGTCTCTTTGACTGAGACCTAGTCCTTCTGTAACTCATATTTCAAAGTGTCTAAAAAAAGATTTTTTTTTTACTCAGCACTGCTGCAGATATTTACTCAAAGTTGCCACCCAATACTAGTTGGGATCACAACACTAACTGATATTAATAACTTTCAAATAGAGAACTCAAAAGATAAAATAATGAGAAAGGTGAATCTTGAGTAACTCTATGCTTCCAATGATCAACTTACTGGCTAGTTATGAGAATTTACTGTACCATCCCTAGCAGAGTTTCCATCTTGTTGGTGACTCGGATGGGTCAAATAATATAAATAGTAGAATAATAGAGATTCCTTGAAAGTTTTAGCAACACTTTTACTTCTCTATCCCCAGCATAGTCGCCATCTTGTTGGTGTTTAAAACTATTACACTTTGAGAATCCACCAATATATCTTCAAACTAATTTTAGGAATGGTTAGTTCCAAGTGTGAAAGCTCTGGAAGATAAATGGACCAAATATAGTGTCAAGACTGTCCTATGCACTTCTGTCTCTGCAAAACCAAGGCGGGTACACATAATCCAGACTAAACTCAACTCTTTATAATACCTTCTACTTCTAGATTTGAACAACGGATAAATGCCAAGTAAGTAATAAATGCCAACATAGCATTCACTGACTCTCCACTACCATTGGTGGAATAAGAACAACAACAACTGTAAAAGTAAAGAATTTGGTAATGAGTTTGATTAAATTTGAAGGACAGAACATAGCCAAACCACTTCAGATATATATTTTAACAAAAATACTAATCCTAGATCAGTGCCTTATCCATTAGGCTAGATCCTAAATACAATACTAAAACTGAAACACCTTATTGGCAAATATTCAAAGCCATAAACAAAAGAACTCTCAAATCACACACTACAAGATCCTTAAGTAGATATCTAGGTAGAATCAATGTAATATCCAAGGTATTTTAATTTAATCTAAAATCAAATACCTATGGAATACACATATGCATAAGTTGGACTTATACAGTAACCCAGAAAACTTACAACTCAATAGATAACACAAAGGAGAGACTCAAATCTGAAAAAAATTATATTAAGTATGACGAAACTAGTTCCTAGATAAGTATGACAAGGAAATATGCAATATGACAATATGACAATATGTAAAAGATAAAATAACTTTCAATCCTATCTTAATATAATCTGAAATACATCTGTTATATTCTAGACTAGAAATAAGTATAAGCCTAATTATTTCTACTTTCCCAATTTTCCAGCCCTCTCTATATGGTCTTGAATATTATTTTATAGGAACAAGAATTCTACTAGCTTCAGACCATTTTAGGGTTAGGGCTACAACCAATCAATGCAAGCATTTAATTTTGTTGTCAATTTGAAACCTTGTCTCTTCTCTTCAATCTATGCAAATCTGATCTGCAATCTATTTTCCCTAATCCATGAATGTGAGTGCAGTACCCTGAAGTCGAATAATTCCCAAGCATGACTCTGAAAGTAGCTCACATAAATGCAGAAAACACCACGAAGCTCCGAATGCACTCATCCATTGATTATAAAACTCTTATCTGTCAACTCTGGTCTTTAATGCATCTTAGTATATCAGATTTGTATCTCTCTGGTCTTCAACAATTGTTTTGAATCGATCCATAAGATCAGATGATAGTATTTGTAGCTCTGAGATCAAATATCTAAGTCCATGGCCATGAAACCCTCTAAGTCAAAGATTTAAATATTCAAACTATAGTTATAACGATCATAGGTGGCATGGACAATAATTTGGATAGTTGAGATCAATTCGTTGCATAACTTTAAAACATATTTGTAGATCACTTTATCTTCAAGGCTTTATGTTGTTTGTTGGATTAAATCTGAATTGTCTTCATTTTAATTTATCTTTTCCCTCAGCCTTTGACCTTTCTTTGACTAGATTCTAACCCTGACTTTATCTCCAAATATTGCACAAATGTGTAATATCCAAGTCGCTGAACATTTTCTTTAACTCTGGGTATATTGGGATATTATGTGCATGTCGCTAGATTCAAGACATTCAATGGTTCTGATCAAATCCTTGGAAACTTCACATTAACTTGATCCTGACTCAAGTTCATCTGGAGATCACGTAACTAAAGAGAAACACAAAGTCATGAGAATTTTTTAACTTAACTCAGGTCACATTTCGAGATTAAGCACATGCCACAAGATTAAGGAAAGTACTTAGCGAGATCAAAGGCTTGAGCTGGATCTCGAGACTTTCCATAACATCAGCAAAATATTATGAGATTATGTGACATCCACAAGATCAACACTGCATCCACAATTTATATTTGATCTCAAACAACCCATGCTTGACTAAATTGACTCAAGTTCTTAACTATAGTCTATCTTGAAATCCAGCGACTGAAGGAAAATCTAATTCACTCGATGAAAAGCTAACTTCAGAGTTTATTTAGAGATTACATGAAAACCATAAGATATTTTCTTTAATCAACGGCCTAGACCATATCCCTGCAACTTGACTTTGGCTTAGAACTTAACCATGCTTAAATCAAGGTCTATCTAGAGATTCAACAACTATGTAATCTTTAAGTCACTAAATATTTCACCTAACTTAAGTCACAAATAGAGATTACGTGCAAGCCCTCTAATTAAAATATGATCGACGGTCTACAAAAATTCTTTGAATCTTTCTATACTTTCTCATTTCTTTCCAAGATCACGCACCAGCCCTAGATCATGATCTGCATCAATGGTCTACGCTGAATCTCAAGACATGTCTATACCTGACCATTTCATTGTGAGATTAAATATGAACCACACGATTAATGTTGTATCGATGGCCTGCACTGAATCTCCCAAAGGAATAGTTGACTTGGGTTTTATCTCGCAACTTAACACGAATCGCACAATTAAAACAAGCTCTACAGCCTGTGTAAAATCTTCAAGAGAAAAGAGCATATTCTATTTCATCACAAGATCATGAGATAAAGAGCCCCACTAAGTCGCTAGATATAAAGGAATATTTGGTCTTGGTTAAGTGATTAGGAGATAAAGGCAAGACATGATAAAGCACACATAACTTAAAATAATTTATGAGGCTTCAAAAAGTAACTTGAAAACATAACATGTCTCGAAGAGTTTAGGGTTTTAGCAAAATTTGACACAATCAAGACTTACAGTTTTATCCATAGGCCATGAATAATTGTAGAGACAAGGGGAAAGAGATTGGAACCATGGAAAGTTTTGCAAGTGCTAACATGCTCTTCTTTCTCTTGAAGAATAAGAAATCTAAACTCCTAAGTTGTCAATCCTCTTTATTGCCTTGAAATTTAGAGGGCCTTCCAGTTTAGGGAAAAATATCTTGGGAACGACCCAACTAAGGATAGGTGAATGCCATCCCTTCCATCTCACTATAATCAAAATTCTCCTTGAGGTTAAAATGTCAGAAGACGTAATCAATTTTGTCCTTGGAATTTTGACTATCATTCCTTAGACATGCTTGGATGTTCTGTAGATCAGATCTGCTTGAATCTTGCTTGCAATACTACACTCGTCTAGGTACTCATAGGGCTATAAACCTTAATTTTTCCTTGTGTAATTCTATGGGGGATGGTTATGAAATAATTCCCAAATTAGACACTTTATGGTAGTGAAAACCTGATTCACCCCTGAAAGGTGATAATCTTTGTGCAAGGAGGAAAGTAACCTCCCCAAGATACTCAACATTTCATGCCCTCACTTGTGTTTGGAGTCAGATAATATGGCATCATGACTGGAGCCATTGTGTGCTTGGTGATGGTCGTATTATTATTAGCATTTGAGTGTGTACCTAATTCTATAAGCAAAGATTTTCATGCTACGCCATTGATATAGGGATAGGTGTGTTTGGCTCTTAAATAAACATGCTTGATGTATCAAAATTGTAATAAAAAGATAAATCACATCAAAAAAATTATTATTTTGACAATCATAGAAATTTTCACTACCTCAGACACTCTAGAATTCGTCAGACAGACCCTGGAATTGAATAAATTTTCACAACTTTCCAGATAAAGTGGAAAACTTAAAAATCCCATCAGAAGGTTGCATTAGGGATCCTAGATTGCATCTGGTAAAAATAGAGTCACATCTTGTGAACAAAATTGCATCTAGTAAATCTTGGCTCACATCTAGCAAACAGGATTGCATTTCGGAAGAACAAGATTGCATCTAGGAAATTTAGGATCGCTTCTGGGAAAGAGAACACTTGTACATGTGTCTGAATCATAAACTTTGCAATTTTAGGTACCCTTTTTGCTTTTCATTCAAACCCTATTGTTCTTGTTGGTCCACCTAATGTTGTTTCTCAGTCAAATTGAAATTTTACCTTGCATGTTCTTTAGGGTTATCACAATTGATCCCAAATCATGTTGTCACTTTACTAAACAAATCTTCTTGATTCCCAGCTTACTATCAGGGCATTCTAACCCTTTTATGTTGGAATCAATCACTTTGGAACACCAAAATCACATTCACCAAACCTTGGACAAACACATTTGGAAAATTCATAAATCCTTTTGGTATTATTGGAACACTTTTGACAAGATTGATATCCTACTTTCATGGTTAACACAAAAAGAAAAAAATATCTAGCTGACGATTAGAAAGATCTCTAAGATTGCTCAAATTTCAACAAGGCAAGACATCCCAAACAAACCCTCTCTTTGATCAAGACTCACCTGATATGGATGTACCTAATCGAGAATGGAGTGTTTCCTTTGATGAATATGATCAAGATGACAACCAAGATGAAAGAGAAAGTTAAGAAGAAATAAATCATGATGGTCCTTTGTTTGACTTGGATAGTGAGGAAGAAGTATCAGAAGAAGAATACAGTAAACTCAAACAAATTTGGAAGTTTCAAAAGACCTTGGAGAAAATCATTGAAGAAGACAAGGAGAAATATTTTCTTCCCCTAGCTTCTCTTGGAGTTAAGCTTCCTAAAGATTATGATGTCAAACGATTGAAAACTGAAGAGATACAAACACCCATATCAATTCTCTCTAAACAATTGTATCAAATGCAAATGGATCTCACAACACTTAAAAAAAGATAACAATAAACCGGCAAAGAAACACTCAATGGAACACATATATTTGTTCTCATTCAATAAGAACTTTCTAATGGTTCCCTTTCCACCAAACATGGAAAGACCAAAGTGCAAGGTGGAAAAATGGAGATCTTTAGATAGGTTTTTGAAAAATGGAGATTTGCATATGAAAGATACCATATCCCTCTATTAACTAATTACATTTAATTTTAATGATAAGGAATGTAAACCTAGATATGTTTGTTTGCAAAGAATAATGGAATGAAGAAATAAAAAGTACTTATCTCCAAAAAAGAATCTATTGAAAACCTTGTCAAACAGTCTCAGAAACTATTGATTTCTGCAATCCTAAACCAAAACTTTGAGATCTACAAAACCCAGAAATATTTTTCTTTTTGCACTCAAGTCCACCTTGACCCAAATGTAGGGGCACAATTATACCCCAAAATGTCAACCTTGACCTACACTGCTCCAACGGAAATTTTGTTCATGGATCCCAAAAGTTGGCCGAAAAGGCTATATGAATCTTCTTTGTAATTTGTTGTCCTATACCTGTACCTACAAGAAAAATGGTTTTGTTTTTTGGGGGGAGGGGTTTTCCTTGGAAAACCCCCATTTTTGGAATTAACCTTTAAAATATAATTGAAATTGCAGAGATAAACAAAGTAAATGAACAAATTCACCTTGCTTGTATAGAAACCCTTGTGGAGGATTCAAATCCTTGGATACACAAGTATGAATGCTCTAGATGAATTTAGAATGTAAGATGTATAATGTAGGATGTCTCAAACCAATTTTCTTTAGATCTATTGAATGGATCTTGGAATAGGAAGAAGCTTGCATGGATGCGGATGGAGAAATCCTCAATAAGAGAGCTCCATGGAGCTTGAATCCTTCAATGGCTACCAATGGATCTCCTTGATGAAATTAATGCTTGAAGGTTCTTGAATTCTTGAATTATTGAGAGAAGATGATTTCTTCAATAGATTATTAGCTTGCTTCAAGTCTTGCTTCTTAGCTTGTCTTTCACACTTAGATTTACTTAGAGAAAATGAGAGGAGAAAGCTTCCTTATATACAAATCTAGGGCACAATATTCTAGAGAGGCCAACATAGGATAATTAAATTCAAATTAGCCTCATACCCCTAGAAGTGGACCTATATTGAATATACTTTTAATATTTGTTACCTCGAAGACCTAAACAGGCGATCTAGAAACGGGAATTAAATCTTTCCATACCCCGACATCTAAAAATCATAAAAACTTGAAATTTGGACCCTGGGTCAGAGTCGAGGTCGACCCTGACCTAGGTCAGTGTCAAGGTTGACCTTGACCTAGGTCAAGGTCAAGGTCGACCTTGACCCAGAAGGTCAACCTTGACCCTGAAGTCAAGAACCTCAAAGTTACAGAGCAGGATGCCAGAAATAGGCCGGAGAGAAGTGGAAAATAGGGCAGAATAGGGGAAAAGCCTGATCCAAGTTAAAGACCCATTCAAGGTGTTTGACATGACCCCAAACCACTTACTTAGAGGGCTAAACCAGTCCAAAATGGAAGTGCTTCCATTTTCCAATGATACATTTAGCCCCCACTTTAGCAAGAGTATGGACTCGATGCAAACTCTTGGTAAAGGAGGTCACAAAGAAAAAATAATCTTATTGAAATCAAAGGGAAAAAGAAATCCTTAAGCCCCCAGGGACTCAAGTCTTTGTCAACCCCAAGATTACAATAAGATAGACATCACCAGTCAAAGAAAATGAGAGAGAGGAGTGGCTAGCTCACCCAGTAAGATGTGTGTATCTTACTGTGAACCACAAAAAGGATAGGATGGCCCACCAAGAAAGCACTTGATAGTCACCCCATAAAGTTGTGTGCCTTCTGGTGGACTTGTGCATGTATGTAGTGCGTCTTCTAATAGATTTTATGAAGTACCCATGGTTCCATATCCTCATATCACCATGGAATACATTTGTAAAATGTGTGTCTCTTCAAGATTTAGCAACTTATGTGCATTACCTTCCAAGGATTTAGCATGCTGCAAAACAAAAGGTTAGAAAAAAAGGAAAAATATAGAACGAGGGAGGTCATATATGTGGCCCCCTCCTTAAGATGGAAAAATACATACTTTTTTTGACATGTTAAGGAAAGAAAAGATCAAGGATAAAGCCTTCTTCAACAACATCAAGACAATATCCATAGACAATACCCAGTCCAAACGAAGAAGGTCACAGCTCCTATGAGGTCATGGAAGAGACAAAGGAAAAGAGATATCATACAAGAAGTGAAAAAGTAACCCTTGTGAGGGATAGAACACTATTCAGTTTCCAAGGTGAGAGTTTTATCAACCATGGAAACCCAATGTAAAACAATGAAATAGGTTATGATCAAGGACATAGATCCTCAATGAAAACAAAAATTGTCATGTATGATTGGATATCACGTAATAGATAGATACTGCTTAACCAAGGGAGAATAGAATCCTGGAAAGATAGAAAAGAATGAGATGGCATCATTTCCCCCCAAGCATAGGAACAAGGATGAAAGGGGACCTATTATATCGCTCACAACACTATGCAAGACAATAAGCCCCCAATAATTAGGCTAACATTGTTTACATAATGTGGAGCTCCATAATAGGAACATAATGTTAGGAATAGTCCCAGGAGATAACTGAGAGGGGGATGAATCAGTTATATACAAGATTTAATTCTTTATCCACTTAAGTATAGAATAACATTAAGCATAAACACAACAAGATAACGTGGAATACAACACCACAATTTTGGTTATGGGGAAACCCAAAATAGGTAAAAACTCTTGTGGGAATTAGCACCCACAATGAACTGCACTAGTGTATAATGATCCTTGTTAGAAGATCTTACAACTCTGTTAGGAGTTGATCTTTACAATGCATTAAGTACAGTGACCCGGTCAAAGGTCAGACCCGGTTAGGAGTCTTTTACAAATAACCCTATTAGAGGTGAGGACACACTGTTCGTGAGCACACTGCTCAATTGATGAAGGCAGCAACATTCTAAACAATAGATGTACACTGTATATGATATTGAACTGTGAATTAGACTTGTTGTCTTGATAAGTTCCAATGAATTACATACACTCTCTGCTTCTTCACATAGATCTTCAACTAATGAATGATAAAGCTTTACTGGCCCAATACATCAAACATTCTTCTCTACTATTTTCTTGACATTTTCTCTCATATGGAAATCACAAATGATCTGCTATAAGTATCCTCCTCCAAAGATATGATCAAGTCAGATTTTAGGAATCTTCTACCACTTTTCAACAACTTCTCCATCGGCTAAACTAAGAACACAACACAAATAGAACCATGCAACTCAAGATGAGTGGACGCATCACTTCACACTGTCGGCTCCACCAAATTAACTCAAACTTCACTTTCCAGATGGAACATGTTAAGAACTCTTAACCAAACATTCTAAATTCATAAATGAACATGAATCCAAACACGCATATCCAAATGATAGGCGCAACTAAAGAAACAATGTAAATATTGTCATCTCTTAATAAACAATCTCCTAAAATTGTAACTAGAAAATAGATCATCATAACTCAACTTCAACTACACAACTAAATCTGCGTCTATGAACATAGCATAATGAATATGTCTACAACATAAAAATAATCGTGCAAGGCTCCAACATATCCATACTGAGAATCACATACAGAACACTATTGCATACTATATGTTGTCATCAATGACAAACATACAGTCAACCACTCACTCAAAAGCAAATCTCCAACAATCTCCCCCTTTGACATTGATGACAACATATGATATGAAAAAACACCATCAATCCAAAAGCATTCTTTCTTTTTAAATTCTTCTCAATATCCTCAAAAAAAATCCCCTTAACTGTTGCATTTCCTTATTGCTACATCTGCTTTAATTTTTCATGACTGTATACTCCTCCAGACTATATACTCTCCCTTTGACATCAATGGAAAAGGGTGCCAAAAAAAAATAAGCACAAGTACTACTCCTGAAGTAGAGTAGTCAACCATTCATCAGTCACCAAGGACTGATGCTTGTTGCCCCACTTTTGGTCTTTATACCTTAAGACAAAAGTGGATGTTTAATGTGTAGTAGTAGTCTTGGAAGTTTCATGTGAGTCTAGAGTCTAAGTCTAGAGATCCCTTTTAGGCTAGAAGGTCTTTATCAGATTTCCCAAATTTGACTTCTCCCTTGTCAGCCGGGGGGAAATCTATGTCTGAGATCATGTTTTTATTGGGTAGGTTAAGCTCCCAATCCGGTAAAGGCCATGGTTTGAAAGATTCTAACCTCAGTCTTACATACAGAGGAAGTATTTTTCAACATATCTTCATTTTGTAGCATTGGTGAGAAATCAAATTTTAGCTTCTCCATGGCTGAAAATCACCTACGGAGTGCGTTTTCCGCAATTGAAAGACTTAAGAGTATCAAGGGTAAATAAAGATGGGAAATGAGAAGGTTGGGAACAAGAAATCTTTGAGCACTCAGATCGAGCCTATGGGAAACAAAAGAAATGATAGAGGGGAGAAAGATTCATGGAGATAACTTATAGGCAAAAAAGCAGAAAATGGCTTCTCCGCTACTCCTACAGGCGGGTGTCAACTCGCGGAGTGCATTTTCTGCCAAACTATCAATGTGAAGAAATTTTGAGGAAAAACCTATCTCATGAGGAATCTTGCATATAAAGAAGGCCGATGGAATCAACACATATTATTATGATGCCCCTATAGGCCATATTTCTCCTTTGGCAGATTTTCAAACAGAGAACACTTCAAAAGTCTTTCTCTGCCCAAAGGAGAAGCGAAAAAGTAATTTTTGGCCGCTTCGAGAAAGTTACCGTTACGGTTACTAAAGTGAAAAGATGTTTCCTAACGGTATGTAGAGTAAAGTGATTAATTCAAATAAATTCATTTTACTTCGTAACGGACTTCTTCATTAATGTAGGGATCTTTTCATTCATGTGGCGCGAGAAGTCAGTCGTTAAATGGTAAGAATTCAAAAATTATAAAATCAGTTGAATATTTTGAACAGGAACCACCATTTGTTTGCCAAATTGTTTGAATTCAAAGCCTCTAAGATCAGTTGTTCATTGTCTCAGCATCCCAAAGAGAAATTCATAATCCCTAGATTAAATCATACTCACATGGCTTCCAAATTTATGGGATTCGACAGGATGAACGGCATCATCTCTGACTAACACAAAATATCAGATACCTCATTGAAGTTCTTCAATATGCAGAACTTCCAGAATAGATTGAGGGCAGATCAGATGCATCCTATTACAAAAAAGCTTCAGGAGAGCGGGTTAGTCAAAGCCATCATTTTTCCTGTGGCAGTTCAAGCTCCTGAATTGGTCTGGGAATGTATAGCTTGATACAACCCAGACACCAAGTAGATTCTTCTGCCTGACAACATGGTGCTCCTCTCTATTGATAGAGAATCCGTCTAGAATTCCCTCTATATTCTAGAACAAATGGAATACTCTGAAATGACTTTCAGTCGGGTAGTCTCTAAATATTCAATGAAGAGACTCGTTTGGAAGAAAGAGATCATGAAATCATGGTTTAAAGAACCAAAGAGCGCCAAGCACAAGTTTGCCAAAACATTATTTGGTGCAAACCTGAAGCCATAGATTGTGGATATTCTGGTATTACTTCACAGGATTAGAGGTGAGAGCGAAGCCCTTAACTTTGTTGAGAAGAATTTCTTCCTAGTTCAAATAATCTTCTCCCAGCATCACTTCATTGATTGGGCCCTTATGGTGAGCGAGAATCTCTTGGATGCCCTTAATAGAGCCAAGCACCATAATGAATTCTATATGTCTTCGGTCCTTCTATATATTCTAGCTATGATTCAAATTTGGCTAGGGCTCCCTAGGTTAGAGGAATTTCCAGATGATGTAAAAAGCTATGAGTTTTTCCCTTCTTTGCAACTACAAAATAGTTATGCTGATTATCTCATAGTAAATGATGCCTTTACAATGAGACTGTGCAAGGAACTACAAGGTTGTCTGGAGAGGAGATTTTTTCCTAAAGCCATGTTTTTTATAAGTCAATTCGGATGCTATTTTATTCAGTTCGGGGATTTCTCATATCTTCATCTTGTAGGTTTTGATGACTTTCCTTTGAAGCTACCTAGGTACCCTAATGACATGATCATGTTGATCGAGGTGATGAGGCAGGTGCTCTAGGTGAATATGATCTGTGCCGAGGCCAAGAAGAAAGGCTACGAATTCCCAATGACCATCAGAGCTTACAGTTGTACATCCCAGTCGAAGGCAAAGAATGTTCTTAAGACATTCTCAAAGAGGTTTTCTTTGGAAACCTATGATGTTCTAAGGCTGCAATATGATCCAGTCAATTACGCCAAAGATGTCTTGCAGATGAGTCGGGCAATTCACCATGTACCTGATATTGAAGACTACTAGGCTAATTGCAGTGATGACTTGGAGAGAAGGGAGAGATTCTACGCCCGGTTAACCATTGAACATATCAAAAGGTTCAATGTTAACATTGAAGTAGAGGGGCTAGAGGATGATGGCAATCACCTGTATGATGATACATATCTAGAGAAGATAAAGTTCACCCCTATCAATTTCGAGCCTATGCTGGATTAAGTTGTAAGTGACTTGCAGGCTCTGATGGGGGGATTTATAAAAGAATAGTACAATGGGTTGAATGGACTATAGGCCAAAGGAAAAGGTCAAAAAGGAAGCCTCCTGCTCAGCAAACCCTGACAAAGGATACTTCTGGCGCTGTAACCACTTCATCAGCAATAATCCCAATAGTTGTAAAAGGATCAACTCAACCATTGGGAGGAGGAAATGAGCCCCCTAAGAAGTTCATCCCATTAGAGAAGACCTGTGGAGAGGGCCCTCTTCCAGACATCGGAGCCACTATAGAAGCAATCTCAACAGATCCAATCAAGTCCATAGCCAAGATCCTTAAAGCTACAGAGTTTTAATAGCCAGCTAGAGCTATTGTTGTGGAGACTCAAGCTGGGATCTCGACTCAAGAAACTCCAAGGTGGGTATCCCCTGTTATAGTTGAAGTAGGAGAGGATAGCCCTAGTACTTCTTCTATAGAATTGGATAAAGGGGGTGGAGAGCAACAAGATATTGCTCAAGTTGTTAAATTAATCTCCTCTTCACCCACTTCAGTGAATCCATTCACTTCCCAACCTAAAGCTAATCCTCCGCTCATAAGGAAGTTGATCATTGAAGAGTTGGTCTCTGCCAACAAAGTTACCAGCGCAGAGTCATGGATAGCCAACACTATAGAGCACAAAAGGAAGAGAGTGGGAGAAGGAAATCCTAGCAAAGACACTTTGTCATGGGCCCTTTAGACCAAGGCCACTACAAGAAAGAAAAAGAAAGTGAAGATGATGTCTACTCTGGGTCGTGATCTTGAGACTAGGAATTTCACCATGGAAGTAGCTAAGCCCACTAAGGAGGGCAGAATCAAAGATATGACAGCCTCGGACTTCCAGTTGCAGTCATTCGATATGGGACTGGCTCGCCATGATACCAAGGTGGATTGGTGGAAATCCACTAATGTAGTGATAGAGGAAGAGCTCGAAGATCTCAAGACTTCCAAAATTCAGCTTAAGGTAGAAGTGGCTCAACTAACCAACTTCATCAGATAGCTTCTCACTCCTATTGCAAGCGCTCCCAACACCCAAACCTCTTTTGATCCCAGTGTTGCGGAGAACCAAGCCATTTTGGCTAAGTTACAAGAAGATCGGCATTATGGACAGATTGGTAAAAGGTGGATCGAGAGGCTCAAATCCGAAGGCCTAGTAATTATTGAATAGCTAGGTGATACTCTTCTAAGGCTGGAAACAGAGAGGAACAACATTGGTATGAATTTGCAGACTCTCATGGTAGAAAGAGTAAGATGCCAGGAATGCATAGTCATGTTACATGTGGCAGTGAAGATGAAGACTAAGGAAGCCCTAAAGGCTAAGATTCTATAGAAGGGAGATGAGCCTTTGATCAAATGGCTCCAAATTTTGGAGTTTAAGATCGAGATGATCATTCAGGCTGAGACGGGGTTACAACAAATAAATGTTAAGGTCCAAGAAGAACAAAGTAAATATTTTAAACTCCTCTTAGGACTTCATGCAGAATCACAAACTAGCGGTCAAGGTAAAGCAATGGTGGGAGTAGTCAACATGCAGAAGTCCTTCACAGATTATCTGCATAATTTAGCGGGGTAGTCTTCTTCTCATCTAGACAAGGTGCCAGAGCTCCAGCAATTGAGTGGATGCATCTTTAGGGCTATGGAGGAACTGAAAGATCGGACAGATGCAATCAAGACTCTAGCCAAAGAACATTCCAGATGGCTCATCTGGTACACCAATGTCCACGTCAACAGACATGAAGAGCTCATCCAAGTCATCACTGTTGTAACCGCCTATAGGGCCAAATTAGATAAGGGGAAGGAAATTGAATCTTAGATATATTCCCCCTTGTACTATTTTTGTTAGTTTTGTAACAGATAAACCTTTGGTTATCATTTCTGGTTGGGGAAGTTGAACCGTTTTGGTTACCCTTTTTGTAACGGTCCCATCTGGAACTCTATATGTATTATTTCCAAAATCAATACAAGGGTCAGCTAAATTTTGGTGTGAAAGATAGCATTTTGTTGAGTCAATTGTGTATATCTGAATGCCATTTCTTTAACTGTTCCATTGCATTTCATTTATCTTTCTGTTGAATTCAAACATTTATTTTGGGTTAGATTTGCAATCTGTATTTGAACCAGAATTTTGTATTATGATTTGACACAGCTAATTAAGGGGAAAATCAGTTGTTATCCTAAGTTTTGGGAATGTTCCTACGATATAGATTGATTCATTATCATTGCATTGTTAATCTTCAGTCTTGCATCTGCATTTTTAGTAATCGTTCATGCATTACCAGTTTTGGGAGTTAGTTTGATTGATGAGATCTCATAATTGGCTAGATTTAGAGTTGGATTTGCTGCGCCTGAGCTATTTACTGTCTAGGTTTAGCTTGGTTTACCTCTCCTGCTCTCGGGTTAAGAGCATACCTTTGTTAGATTAGGAAAGATCGATATTTATTGTAGATCATTCACATAAGGGAGCTGTACCTTCAAATTCAGAGGGAAAATAGGTTTTCAAATAACTATTTCCCAACTGTTGAATTCAATTATTTTTAAGTATTATGGGTATTCTTGAGTTACATTCAAAAAGAATAACCTTTTTACCAACAATGCTCTTGCTACAAATTCTAATCAGACCCAGGCAAGGGAATTACTCCCAGCTTCTCCCTGAGATACTCAACCGTATATTTTGGTAAAGGCTTTGTAAATATGTCTGCTAACTGTTCTTTAGTGCTCACATAATCCAACTTTACTTCTTTCTCTGCAACTTTCTCTCTTAGAAAATGATATTTTATTTCAATGTGTTTTGTCTTTGCATGCATCATAGGGTTCTTTGACATATTGATAGTGCTAGTGTTGTCACAATGAATAACAATAGGAGAATTAATCTAAATTCCAAATTAGTTTATCATCTTCTTGATCCAAACAATTGTAGAACAATGTAATGTTGCTACTACATACTATTATTTTGTTTTTGACTAAGAAATATAGTTCTGCTTCTTGCTTGTCCAAGTAACTAATCAGTTTCCAATAAATACTGCTCCTCCTGAGGTACTCTTTCTGTCACAACACAACCTTCCCAATCTGCATATGTATACACATGAAGTTCTACATTCTCTAAGTTAGGATAATATAAATCATAGTCTATAGTTCCTTTTAAATATCTAAATATTATTTTTATTGTCATTAAGTTATTTTTTTTAGGTTCAGATGCAAATCTTCCAATAATGCCAACTACATTAGAAATATATGGTCTAGATTGAGCAAGATATATGAGATTTCCAATCAGAGACTTGTATAGTGTCTTGTCAACTTCTATAGGGTCGTCATCTTTAGAAATCTTTCTTCCTGTTATCATGGGGGTGCTTACTAGCTTGCAATCTTCCATCTTGAATTTCTTCAATATCTCCTTCACATACTTAGAGTGATTAATGAATATACCTATGTCTGTCTACTGTACATTTAATCCCAAAAATTATTTGATAGGTCCAATCATGCTCATTTCAAACTCGCCCTGCATTTCTTTAGCAAAATCTGTACTAAGCTTGTCATTACCACCAAAAATAATGTAATCAACAAAAATAGAAACAAGTAATAATCCTTCAGGTGTCTCTCTTATGAATAAGTTACAATCTGTTGCTCCTTTCTTGAATCCAATCTTCTTCAAGTAATCATCTAGTCTTTCATACCATGCTCTAGGGGATTTATGTAGTCCATAGAGGGTTTTCTTCAGTTTGCATACCATGTCAGGTTTTTCTGATAAACTAAATCCTTCAGGCTGCTCTATGTAGACTTGTTCCTTCAAATCATCATTTAGGAATGTTGACTTGACATCCATCTGATATACCTTAAAGTTCTTGAATGTTGCATAGGCTAAAAATAATATTATAGCTTCCAGTCTGCTCACAGGGGCAAATGTATCAGAGTAATCAATACCTTCTCACTATGCATATCCTTTACATACTAGTATTGCTTTGTTTCTCACCACCGTACCATCTTCATTCATCTTGTTTCTGAATATGCACTTGGTTCCAATCACATTTTTATCACAAGGTCTAGGGACCAATTCCCATGTGTCATTCTTAATTATCTGATTTAACTCCTCTTTCATTTCTTTATGCCAATATGAATCATTACATGCATTTTCAACACTTAAAGGTTCAATTTGTGAAAGTAAACATACCTCTCATCAATTGTTAAACCTTTTGCTTTAGATCTTGTCATAACTTAACTGCTCTGATCTCCAATGATATCTTCTTTTGAATTGTATCTAGTGACTTGTGGAACTTTAGGTGTGACTCTCTCATCTATTATCTTTGATTCCTCTTCACTTGGTTCAGGGTCATTGCATAATACATCAATGTTGTCAAACATTTCTTCAATAATTGTTTCTTTACTTATAGGTCTAGGTTCATCTTCAATCATAGGTGAATAATCATAGTATCTCACTTGAATCATAAACTTCTCATCAATCTTCACATGTGTACTTTCAATGATTTTCTTCAATCTCAAGTTAAAACATCTATAATCTTTTCTTTTAGTTGAGTAACCAAGAAAAATACCTTCATCGCTTCTAGCATCAAAATTGCCAACAGCATCATCTCTCTTGATGTAACATTTGCTTCCAAAGGTTCTAAAGTATTTTATTGTAGGTACATTCCCAAACCAAAGTTCATAAGGTTTCTTTTCTGCACATGGCCTTAATTGAGTTTTGTTGATAGTATATACTGCAGTATTGACTGCTTCTCTCCAATAGGTGTGTGCAAATTTTCCTTCAATCATGATAGTGTGTTGTGTCAAGTATGATCCTATTTATTTTTTATGTGTTTCCATTATGCTGAGGGGTTCTTGGTGCACTTAGCTATCTTTTGATTCCATGTTCTTCACAATACTTATAAAATTTGTTAGAGGTGAATTCTCCTCCTCTATCTGATCTCAGACACTTTATCTTTAATCCAGACTCATTTTCAACTTTAACTTTGAATATTTTGAACTTCTCAAATGCTTCATATTTATCTTTTAAGAATGCAACCCACATAATTCTGGAATAATCATCAACAAACAAAATATAGTACCTTTCACAGTAGTATGATCTTGTTTGAGTAGGTCCACATAAGTCTATATGCACTAGATCCAATTTGTTTTCTGCTGAGTTCTGCTTACTTCTAAATGAGTTCTTTACATGCTTTCCCATCACACATTCCTTGCACATAGTATCAACTAGTCTTGCAATACTAGGGAGGTCTCTTACTGCCTTTACATTGCTTATCTTTACTATATTTTCAAAATTGATATGACATAGTCTTCTGTTCCATAACCAACTGTCATCTACTTTTGCAACAAAACAGCTTGCTTCATAATTGAGCTGAAAAACATTACCTTTAGTCTTTGAACCTGATGCAATCATAACTCCTTTTTTCATTAATGATGCACTTGTTGTTTTTGAATCCCAATTGATATCCTTTGTCAAGCAATTATCCAACACTCGGTAGGTTATGATGTAAACCATCAACATACAGAACATCATCAGTGTTGTTCTTTCCATCTAAAGTGATAGCTCCTCTACCTATGATAGGCTTAGGAGTCTTGTCTCCAAATCTAACCATGCCACCTTTTTACTTATCCAAATGTACAAATCTATCTTTCTCCTGATCATGTGATGTGAACACCCCCTATCAATGATCCAGTCTGTTCTGATGTCTGCTTGGTAAATTAATGCCAACTCTTGTGCTTTCTTTTCATCTTCAATGTCCATTTCATCAAACATTTTTCCATATCTTCAATTGCAATGAATCCAATTTCATCTTCTCATGAATCTTCATATGTCACTCCATCTTCAGCATAATAACATTCCTTTTTATACTTAGGCTTGAAATTAGTTTTGTACTTTTTGACTCTTGTAGGGCACTTAGATGAAAAATGACCAACTTTGTTACATGAAAAGAATTTGAATGGTAATTGTCCTTCATATTTTCCTTTTCTTTTTCTTTATTTCTTAGCAATCATAGAAATTAATTCTTCTAGTTCTTTATCCTCATCTTCATTATCAAAATTACCAAAAGTGTTCAAAGATTTCTTACCTTGGACTAAGGCTTTGAAGGTTGTTTCACTTTTAGGTTCTATCTTCAATTTTGATATCTCAAATGCTGAAATTTTTCTAATCAAGGTCTCTCTCTCTTGAATTCTTTTGAAAATTGCATAGTCTCATCTAAGATGTTTATCTTTCTCTCATAATCTATTGTCAGTGTAGTCATCAATTTATCCATTATGTCTTCCTCTATAATTTCTCCACCATTGTTTCT
Source organism: Thuja plicata (assembly GCA_018584345.1). NCBI lineage: Eukaryota > Viridiplantae > Streptophyta > Pinopsida > Cupressales > Cupressaceae > Thuja > Thuja plicata. The sequence continues at coordinate 34,370 of MU226671.1, forward strand.
GATTCCTTCAACTGCTTCATTAATCCTCTAATTGTAGGCTCTGATGTTTTATTTAGGTAGCATCTCTAAATTATTATATCTCTTCTACCATTTCATTCTGCGCGCATTGTTTTCTTGGATATCTCCTTCAAACATGTCTTCTAGATACTTCCGTATTGTGTAGGCTTTATCTACTTTCTTAATCTCAAAAAACTCACTGTTAGATAAGGCACTTATAAGGGCTTCTTTGGAAATTGCATTTTGGGTGAATACTTCCTTTTGTTTAACAGTAGAATCTTCTTTTGCAAGGTCTTTTAAAGAGGAAACGTCAACTTCTTGAGTAGCTTCTTCAAAAATATCAAAACCAACGCATTGCAAATGTGTTATCATTTTTTTCTTCCAGTCAAGATAATTCTCTCCATCAAACTTAGGACTCTCTTTTCTAAAGTATGCCATTTAATCAACCTTAAGTTGTTAAACTTTCTCTCCAAGATACTTGGCTCTGATACCAATTGTTAGGAATAGTCCCAAGAGATAACTGAGAGGGGGGTGAATTAGTTATCTACAAGATTCAATTATTTATCCAATTAAGTATAGAATAGAATTAAGCATAAACACAACAAGATAGAACAGAATACAACACCACAATTTTGGTTACGGGGAAACCCAAAATAGGTAAAAACCCTGGTGGGAATTAGCACCCATAATGAACTGCACTAGTTTATAATGATCCTTGTTAGAAGATCTTACAACTCTGTTAGGAGTTGATCTTTACAATTCATTAAGTACAATGACATGGTCAAAGGTCAGACCCTGTTAGGAGTCTTTTACAAATAACCTATTAGAGGTGAGGACACACTATCTGTGAGCACACTACTCAATTGATGAAGGCTGTAACCTTCTACACAACAGATATACACTATATCTGATATTGAACTATGAATTAGACCTATTGTCTTGATCAGTTCTAATGAATTACATACACTCTCTACTTCTTCACATAGATCTTCAACTAATGAATGATATAGCTCTACTGGTCCAATACATCAAACATTTTTCTCTGCTACTTTCTCAACATTTTCTCTCATATGGCGATCACAAATGATCTGCTATAAGTATCCTCCTCCAAATATATGATCAAGTTGGCTTGCAGGAATCTTCTATCACTTTTCAACAACTTCTCCATCAGATAAACTAAGCACACAACACAAATAGAACTGCGCAACTCAAGATGAGTGGACGCGTCGCTTCACACTGTTAGCTCCCCAAATTAACTCAAACTTCACTTTCTAGATGAAACATGTTAAGCACTCTTAACCAAACATTCTGAACTCATAAATGAACACAAATCCAAACACGCATATCCAAATGATAGGCGCAACTAAATAAACAATGTAAATACTGTCGGCTCTTAATAAAAAATCTCCTAAAACTGTAACTAGAAAATAGATCATCATAACTCAACTTCAACTACACAGTTGAATCTGTGTCTATGAACACAGAATAATGAATATGTCTACAGCATAAAAATAAACGCACAAGGCTCCAACATATCCATACTGAGAATTACATACAGAACACTTCTGCATACTATATGTTGTCATCAATGACAAACATACAGTCAACCATTGGCTCAAAGGAAAATCTCCAACACATATATGTTATTTAGAGAAAATAGGATTGAAATACAACTTATTACCATATGATATATAAATAAATTTACTATCATGAGCTACCTAATCTTATAATGTAAATCTTTACATTCATTAGTAGAGTGATCATGAAATCTATGATACAAACAAAAATGAAGAGACTTCAAGTGTGGACTACGTTTCTTTTTGCGTTTAGGTCTAGTAATCATCTTAGCATGAAGAAGTTTAGGAAAAAGAACTTCTTGGGAAAATTCCTTCATAGATTCATCATGTTTTAAAGTATTATTTGAGATGTGATTGATGTGTTGTTGAGGATTAAATCCCAATCCATAAGAATTCTCATGCCCCCCATTCTGTAAGGTCATTTGAATTCCCTATTTATGCTTACCACATCCTTGACCATGGAATCCTTCTTTAACTAGTAAATGATAACTAGGACCATAAGGAGAAGCCATATCAGAAGGAGTCAATGGAAATTCAATAGTCACTATGTCATCACTAGTAAGTTTGACAGATTCATAGTGGGTAGAAGTAGTGACAAATTTATTACGATGGGCATTAGAAATACAAGCAAAATCTTGTTGTTCCAACTCTCTTTGTTGTCTCATAAAATCAAGATCAAAAACCTTATACTTTCCAATAAAGGTAGGATTAAAATCCAAGGTTCCCCAATCATCTCCAGGGAGAGAATTAGAGGAAGAAGGATTACTATTAGGAATAGGAATATTGTGGGTTTGAATATTCAAATAAGGATTTGGCGCATCATCTGCATGAAGTGTATATATCATGTTTTGTGAATAAACTTGACTTTAAAGTGAAGGGTGGAAAGACAACACGCATCTCATGCAACCAAGGTCTACCCAAAAGAAGGTTATAATTAAGAGGTCCAGGTTTATTGCTTGTACAATAGGTATGTGAAACGGAATCCATGTTATCAAAGAAATCCAAAGGATCTCTAGGTTTACCCTTAATTGTTATTCGAGGACATCCTTTTACCATAAACAAAGGTTTAGGATATAACATTCTAGGTGCATCAATGTTGCAAATAGTGGAACATGAAGGTAACCATGCACACGCCCTATGGTAAAGGTCAATTGAAGAGGTTTTAGAGGAGGATGAAAAATGAATAGGATCAATGGACATCTTATTCGAACAATTTTCATCCACACTTCCATGTACCTCATTACCGGATCTATCCTCTTTTGCAATAAAAGCCTCATCAAAGTATTCAAAACAAAAATCATACATGTTGAACACAAAGTAACACTACAAGCATGAAAAATGTAAATGTTTTTGTATTTTTAAAGAAATGTTGTGATTTTTATTTTTGAAATATAAATGTGAGATGAAAAAAGAAATCTACTTTTATATGCATGTAAGATCTAACATAAAATGCAAATCTAACACCAAAAAGAAAGAGTTGTCTATCGCGAATTCACCAAAATGTAAGGTGGAAAAATGGAGATCTTTAGATAGGTTTTTGAACAATGGATATTTTCA
>MU226671.1:41173-99995 GCA_018584345.1 Thuja plicata
TGGGTTTTTGTGTTGATAGTTTAAAATGTTATTTAGGATTAGTAGGATTATTAGATAGTTAGATTAGCAATTAGTTAGTAAATATTAAATTAGTTTATATGATGTAATTCTTTTGTTTTAAATCCTTTTGAGTGTAGTGATTTAGGCATTTGACTTATAAATTGGGAATTTTATATTATAAGTTGATAGTTAAATGAATTATCAGATTAGTAGGATTAAAGATTATTGTTAGGATAATTAGATGTGTAAGTAATTTATTGATAGTTTATACTAGTGATTAAGGCCATTCCTTTTTGTGTATAATTTTAAATTGGGTAGCAAGCTTTATATAGATAAATTATATTTTATATTGTAGCTTTAGTTAGGATTAGCATTTGTTTGTTAGATAGGTTAATTGGTAATTAGTTGATAAGTTATGTTAGTTAATTAAGTTTAATTTTTAATTCATTTTTTAATCAGTAGTATTTTAAGTATGTATTTTGATTCAAAGATGTAACATTAATTGTTAGATTAATAATTTTAGCGTCACGATAGATGAATAGACTTAATAGCATGATCTAATTTGTTTGGCTTGGAACCACTTATCAATATAGTAATTAATCCCTTTTAGATGGAACCTTAACCTTAGGGTATTTTATCATTGTAAGTTTTGTGAACCTAATAAATAGAGAAATTGGCCTAATAATGTGAATTATCATTAGAGAAGCGGAATTAAGTAATTAAATCGAGTGTATAGGAAATGGTAATATAAGTTTTATTATTGCAAGAAAGGAGAATATGTTCTATTGTGCTCAAGGGAATTAGGGTTTATGCTCGATTGTAATTGAAAGTAAATTTAAATGTATTATTAGGTGTTTCAAATGTTTTAATGAAAGGTTAATTTATAGTTTTATATTAGCAATTGATGGATTAGAAAAGCATGTTGTTTTATCATAGGAGAATAATTCCATTAATGATGTTTAATAGGTTAGGGAAATCAGAATTGATCGTAGATGGGATTTTAATTAATAGTTGTTTGATTTAGTGAATTTGTTATTCAATCACAATCTTGTCAATATCTCATTGTCTAATGTTAACTAGAATTAACTTGGATGAATTAAGTTGCAATCTAGATATAAGGTTAAGTAAGGGCAACCCAGATCAACATATGTTCCTGAACCACTAACTACCATCATGATTTTTAACGAGGAATCAAACTTAGGTAAAACCAAGTTGAGGATTCAGATAACCGTGGAATAAGTTGAGGCCCAATTTTGCGTCTGTTGTGGCTTGACCCTTATTCTGTCTGCACCTGTACCTTGTTATGCGGAGGTTAACTATACTTTTCTATTATACTTCCAACTCTCCCCCTATCAATTGTACGTTCTTAGGTGCTTTAAAATAGAAAAAAAATTTGTGTGTGTGTTTTTCCCTCGTTTTGGGCATGACATAAACAAAGTAAATGAACAAATTCACCTTGCTTGTATAGAAACCCCTGTGGAGGATTCGAATCCTTGGATCCACAAGTATGAATGCTCCAAATGAATGTAGAATGTAGGATGTATCAAATCAATTGTCTTTAGATCTTCAACACCAATCTTGAATGGATCTTGTAATAGGAAGAAGCTTGCATGGATGTGGATGGATAAATCTTCAACAAGAGAGCTGCATAGAGCTTGAATCCTTCAATGGCTACCAATGGATCTCCTTGATGAATTGAATTCTTGAAGGTGCTTGAATGCTTGAGATTTGATGATTGCTTCAATATATTATTATCTTGCTTCAAGTCTTTCTTCTTAGCTTGTCTTTCACACTTAGATTTACTTAGAGAAAATGAGAGGAGAAAGCTTCCTCATATACAAATCTAGGGAAAAAACTTCTAGAGAGGCCAACATAGGAGAATTAAATTCCAATTAGCCTCATACCCGTAGAAGTGGACCTATATTAAATATAATTTTAAGATTCATTACCTCAAAGACCAAAATAGCCGACCCAGAAGCGGGAATCAAATCTTTCCAAACCCTGACATCCGAAAATCATAGAAACTTGAAATTTGGACCCTGGATCAGGGTCAAGGTCGACCCTGACCTAGGTCAGGGTCGAGGTTGACCTTGACCCAGAAGGTCAAACTTGACCATTAATTCAACAACCTCAAAGTTACAAAGTAGGATGCCAGAAATAGGTTGGAGAGAAGTGGAAAATAGGGCAGAACATGGGAAAAGAGAGATCCAATGAAAAGACCCATTCAAGGTGTTTGACATGACCCCAAACCACTTACTCAGAGGGCTAAACCATTCCAAAATGGAAGTGCTTCCATTTTCCGATGATACACAAAGTATGACAAAAATATGGGAGAAATGGATCCTCGTGATCATGTGAGAGAATTTCGTGCATTGTGTATCAAATTTATGCACGAACCAACAGACTTTATGAGACTATTTCTGACAAGTTTAGGAGGACAAACCATGGAATGGTTTTCTAAACTCACACCTAGTATTCAAACGTTTGAAGAACTGATTCTGAGATTTTTCCAACACTACTCCTATAACATACAACACAATGTTACCATGATGGATCTTTGTAATACCAAACAATGAATAGGTGAATCCTTCACACACTTCTTGCAATGATGGAGGAAAATATTTGCAAGAAACTCTCAAAAAATACCTGAATTGGAAAATATGGAGATCTTCATAAATAACTTAGTACATGAAATGAACTATATCCTACAAATGCAAGATTCTCCCAATTTCGACAAAATGATTAAGAACACTATTCGTGTTGAAGAGGTTATGCTAAAAAAAGGAGAAATTGTGCTTTCAAATGACAACAAATCCTCTAACAATTTTAACAACAAGCCTAAACGGTAAAAAAAGAACAAAAATATTGTTAATGATGGAGTGGTGGAGGCCTCAAATATGAATTTTAAACTAGAAGTGTTTAATCTTACAAACAGTCTACAAGCAAGAAAAGAGGCTAAGGAAATAACAACAATACCAAGAATGAACACTGATACCAACAAGAATAAGTCATGGGTGTCTATGCCTAAGAGTACATTTATGCCATTGGGAGAATCTCTTGAGATGATTTTGAAGACTCTCTTGGATAAAAAAATTATTACTTTATTAGATTCAAAACCATGGGAACCGGAAGTAAACCCAAGATGGTGGAACGATAATGCCTATTGTGATTTCCACAAAAATAAAGGACACAAGACTAATGACTGTGTCAAAATCAAACATGTCATAAAATATCTCATTGATGGAGACAAGATCAAACTATAAGGTCACACATCTAATAAATATCACACGACCTTTAATAAATGATTTCCCAATTATGAAAAATGAGAAGCCTCTAAATTAAAAGGAAATGAAGTTAACTACACCTATTCTCATAGTGATAATGTGATCAACATGTTGGACATAAAAAGTGAATCAATCAATGTGATCACTATCAAAGGTTTCAAGGACAAGTCGGCACCCTCAAATGTTGTAACATGAAGCCAAGTGCAGATCACAATTAAAGGGGTCAATTCCTCATCCAAACAAGCAACATCATCCAAACTACCTATTGTCACAATTCCAAAACCAGCAACATCAAGACAAATGGTTCCCACACCATCCTCTAACTACAACTTGGTCGACCAATTGCAAAGAACCTCAGCTCAAATTTCTATATTAGAGTTATTAAAAATCTCTTCAGTCCATAGGGAAGTTCTTGAACAAGCCATACATATAGATAATATTACAAAGGACATAGATGTAGACAAATTCTAGGCAATGGTCAATCACATATCAGCTCCACATTACCTCTCTTTTTTAGAAGAGGATGATAAATCTTTGACTCTTCCCCATAATCAGTCCCTGCACATTGAATTTTTTATCCACAAAAACCATGTAAAACGTGTATTGATAGATGGAGGTGTGGGTTTGAATATATGCACTCTCAACCTGGTCAAAGAATTGGGACATTTAGAACACAAAATTGATTCAATAAATAATATAATCATCAAGGCCTATGATGAGGATGAAAGGTCATCCAAAGGACTAGTTGTTTTACCAATAAAAATAGGACCAATAGAATGAGATGTGATTTGTCAATTTCTTGATCTACCTTTGGCCTATAATATACTACTAGGGAGACCGTGGATACATCAAATGCAAGAAGTGTCATCTAATTACCACCAATGTATCAAAGTCCCACACAATCGGGTGGAAGTAACAATTTGTACATATTCAAGCTACACTTGTAACAACATCAAGGCAAATAGTATGGTTCCTCACAATAAGGAAGTTCCAAAAGAGTTCCCAGTTGAAACCTCCAAAGACATGGTGATGAGAAGCTTTGTAAAATGATAAAACTTGAAAAACTAGAATGGGGGAATATAAATTGGATACAATGCCATCATTGGCTAATATTACCATATCTCCAAGATCATATGGGAGACCCTCCCCATAATTTGCACCTTCTACCTCAAAATAAAAAGTTATTCATGAACCAACTGGTATGGTTAGAGCAACAACCTCTCAAGAGGAAGAAAAGGAAGACAAATTAGTCTTGGCATGGCTCTATAAAGGGGAAAAAGGATAAAATGAAGTAAAACATGTTGAGATATCTCCCAAAAAATATGGCAAAGGTTATGATCTTCTCAAAAGAATGGGATACAATGGCAAAGGACCTTTAAGAGATAAAGGCAAATGACTCATTGATCCAATCCATATGGAATTCAGGGACACTAAGGACAAGATAGGATTGGGTTTCAATAACACAGTAGAATGCCCTACCTCAAGAGATGGTCCAATATTTGATAGAGAAAGTGATGAAGATGAAGAAGTGGATCTCATACCCTAGACATATGAAATATTACTGCATCTAGGTACTGAGAAGTCATAATACCAAGGAGAAGGGTATGTACCTACCTATCTAAGAGAACAATTAGAGAACCATATTCTCTTGTTGTCACAAACAAATATCCAAGAATAGGAAGTGGAAGAGGAAGAAGTGGATAATTCTCCAAAGGTTCAACAAGAAGGAGAATACACTGAAGAAGAACATTTAGAACAAGAAGAAGGAAGAAGCAGGGAAGAAGAAGCAAGTAGCTCAAACACTCTTGAAGAGTTGTCTTCTATAAGACAACAACAAAGTGAACATCCTAACTGGAAGAAATTTGTGACAATTTCACATATCTTGGATTTACCCCACTTTGATACACAAATAGCCAATAGGGTGCACCAGATAACTGTTGGAAGTCTAATATGAGAAATCAGTAACTGAGAGGAGGGTGAATCAAATCTATAAAACTTCTACAAATTCTTAACTAACTGATTCAACCATGCATTCATAAATATAAACTAAAATGTTGTACAGATCTAACATCTAATCATGAACACATAACACAAAGATTTTGGTAACCCAGAAACCCATGATGGTAAAATTGAGGTGGGGATGACACCCACAAATCTTCACTACTATAGTAATAAAGTTTGCCTGTTAGGGATACAAAGTTTGATCACTTCTGAGGATCTACCCTGTGAGGGGTCTGCCCTGTTAAGATCTTTTAGAATTATACAATCTACCTTGTTAAAGGATTTAAACTTACAACAAAGTAAGTACTTGGTTAAGAGATTTACAAAGGCCTGTTAGGACCACTCTGTTAAGATATTTACCCAAATTCACTTGTTATAATGTATTGGTACCTGATCCTTTGGTTTTCACTATAAATGCTGATAACATATCTCCTTTTTCCAACTCTTAACTGATCTCTCAATCTGATTTATCTCTGTTCTTTTCTTGACTTCTTTTCTCGGTCACTCTGTCTAGTCAATGCTTCAGATATGCAAATACTTCTAATCTCTACTCTTCACTTCTACATCCAAACATACAATTTATCACACACCTCTACACACACATAGATTAGGGTTTGAAGCATCCCATAAATAAACCATTCATATCAAGATCAACGATCTAGATTTATCATCTTTTCTACTTACGCATCCCTAATTTTGATTGGTTACATGGCTTGCATAGGGATCCATGATCATAAAAATAGCGCATAATTAATGCATTAAATCTCTGTATATGATCATTAAATGTTCATAGAAGTCATCCAAAATGGTTTACCTTGGTGTTTGTGCCATTCCAAATACATATACAAACTTTTTTTTACTTGGCATAACCAAATACTGGTGCTCATTCAAGATTGTATCGCTCGGCATACCTATATGATGTCGCTTAGCACTAACACTTCTATGAAACTCGGCAATCAATCTTCTCAGAATCCATTGAGTACTCGCCAACCTCTGACGTTTAGATGCAAAGTGTGAAGAGAATTTGAGTTAGGATTACATCTCAGCAGTTTCAAGTTTTTTTCCTCCAAAAGGAGGTGGCGACTCTACAAAAGATTTAGTGGAAGTTGTGAAGGTAACTTCAGATCTAGCATTTTGTAGCCACTACAATGTGTGCCAGGTATTTTACTTTTCATGGGTAAATTTTTTATGCGGATCCAAATGGATTTTCTTGTGAAGGCACTTCTCTAGTCCTCCAATGTAGGATCACACTCATGAACGCACCCACTCTCAAACCTATCAATGGTCATTCAATCTTCAAGACTGATATCTCTTCCACTAGGCTCCACATACTAAACACACTCCACTTCACTCCACACCATTGAAATGCTAAAACTTGATCACAAACCTTATCCTTTATTTCTAAACCTCCTAAAGGTCTTTTCATACTTAGAACATCTCAATACCAAGTTCTGATAACTTTCATGGAAATTTTTTGGTATCTAACTCCATGTCCCTCAATCTTGAAAAGAAATACTCAAAAACAACCTTATTGTTGTCTCTGGTTAGACCCACACACAGAGGTGTATAAATTTTGAGACAGATTAAAACTCCTCAATCACTTCAGTGATGAGGGGAACAATTAGGATTCCTCATACAAATCAAAAACTGAGAAAGATCTAATGGTGGGGTTGGGAGATATGACCCCCGCACTAAGGGTCTTTTTCTGAGACAGTTATTCTTTTATTTTGGTGGTTTTCAATGCACATACTCATTGTCTGGGGATTCTATTCATCCTATTGTCCCACAACCTGCAAGAAACATTTGTAAAACATATCTAAAACATTTCAAGAGCCTCCTTGAAACACAAAGGTAAAATGGACCATTTGAACCGTTCACACATAATGAAAACAATAATTCCATACAAAGATCCTCACTGTCAAAGGACAATCAACTACATCATAACATAAAGACTTGTAAACCAATTCATTGAAATGTAAAACCATGTAAAAACATACTCCTCACAAGTATATGAGAGTTAATGCTCAAAACTTTAAAAACATATCAAAAAAATTAAAACTTGCTCCATATTTACAAGGGACACTGTTCTATCTGTACCATGTTGAATGCTCTCATTGCATTCTATTTTCCTCCCCACTTGGATCGGTATTCTCTATCTTTAAAAAACTTCCTTGTTTTCCCTATAACCAATTCCCATCTATTGGAACCAATTACAAATGATTCTAACTAACATCCTATAATTTTGCCACTATAATGCATAAAAATATGTCTCGCAAGACATTAGACAATGGCCTTTTAAAATGTGACTTTTAAGACACTAGAAAATGGTCTTTTAATGACCTCTAACAACTAATCAAACCTATATTTATCCTCTCAAGCCTTTACATTAGTCTTTATTGGCTATGTTTCAGATCTAGGGACTTCCTAACATCATTAACAAAATGGTTTTATTAGCCCCCTTACAACACTGTTATAATCTTATGGATCATGTTGCCTTCTCAAAGAAACCTTGGAGATCCTTTTTGTCATATCCTTCATGATGTTCATTTTAGGTCTAATGATCAACCGAGTGACCCTAGTCTTCATGAGGTGCTCTACACCAATTGTTTTCCATGAGAATGGTTTATGAATGGTTCCCTATCAAGTGATATCAGCACTAGTTGAAAGGGAAAAGTATTGAATTATTGTTTGCATACTACTTTGTTGTTAGTTTCATCTTTTATCTTTGGTTGTGGTATGCAACTGGTTTTAAAATTTTGATCAAGCTATTTTTGGTCAAACGGAAGTGTTTGTGATGGCATGTGGGAATGTACTTTGATTATTTCCAGCCTTATGTATGTTAAGAGAAACCATGCCTAATAAGATGTCACAGCAATGTAGTAAACAGGGTTTCGGTATTAAGTTGTATGCAGCCCTAAATTTCAATAGAATTTTGGGTCCCTAATCTTATTCCATCTAAAATTAGAAAATACTTGCCTAAATTCAGTGGTATAAAGAGGAATCGGCTGAGAAGTATTTGAATGGGTTCATTAATATGATAGAGTATTTTTATGTTGTTCATGAAGATATCATTATGAAGTTGTTTTCACAATATTTAACGGATGGTGCAAGAGAACGGTTCTCATTTTTGTCACCATAATCTATCAGCTCATGGAAAGAATTGGAAGTAGCATTCAATGAATAGTTCAAAGAATGGGTTAATGAATATAACTTGATTGCTAATTTATTTTATACTCATATTGGAGATGGGGAGATGGTTTCTAATTTTAATCTCAGATTTATGAAGACATTGAAGAAAATTCCTAAGAAGAGTAGACCCCAAGATGCCATGGCTTTGGTTGTATACTTGTGTGCGTTTGATAAAAAATGAGTTACAAGATAAGAGCTAAATAACCTCAGATTTTATATCAAGCATGTCATATGTTGAGGGACATTGAAGGAATGATGAAGTTTGGTTTCATGAAATATCATAAATCTCAAAATGCAAGATCTCATGGGACTGCATATGGGGCTGAATATAGAAGTTCAGAGGCTCCATGGAATTCTCAAGATATTGGTAAGTTTTATGTCTCAACAAGTGCACTAATAACTAATATAAATCAGATTGAGAATGTAGATTTTAACCAGCAGTATGAATTTTTTTCTGACTCTTCTTCACACATTCATTTTCAAGTTGAGACAGAGGTAAAGGAGCAAATAAGAGATGAGATTGTTTCAGCAATAGAGGTTCAAATACAGATTTCTAATGATGATCATGTAAGTGATAAACATGCTAAAGATGCTATGGATATTAATTTAGATAATTATCAGTATGTTGCTCCAATTATAAATTTGTCTTATGTATCTCCTAGCAATGTTGGTTATGTTTCTCATGAGGCTAGTGTTGATCCAAGAAGTTGTATAATGTACTCGAAAGGAGTGGATAAGCCTTAGCATGTGTTTACACCAGCTCTATGTGTCCCAAATGTTGTCTATGAAGAACCAATTGATGTGTGTATGCATGAAGCCAATCTTGCAAATGATTGTGTATGTGATGTTTCAACACAAGAGCTCCTTCACACGGTTCGTGGATTTCCTTTTCATCATTCTCATTAGCAAGGTATGCTCAATCAAATGTATAAATCTAAAAATATTAAATCCCTAAGTGATCAGAATAGCCTTGCAATTTTTGTTGAAGCCAATGAGGATTTTCTATTTGAAAATCATGACTATAATTTCTCATCTTCTCAGACTCATAGGGTTGAATGTGGCTCTAATTTTGATGATGTTGATTCAGATTTTTCTCTCTTTGATGAGGATGACTATGATATTGAAAGTGATTATGGATATAATGAATTTTTTAACCCACTCTTTGATGAAGAAGTAGATATGAATCAGCCAATGCTTTGCTATTCATATTTTGATAAAGGTCCATGTAGTTTATAATCCTTTGTATGAGGACATAGTTGAAAATTCAGTTGATTTGAATGTTATATCAGATTATGAAAAGAATAAATATGGGGACCAAGATGAAATTTCTAATTCAATATCCTTCTCTAATGATCAATCTACCTCTAGTGTTGATTTTGAATATCCTTGTAGCTTGGAAATGGATGAAGTTTCCCATGATGAACCAAATTTGAAATCAAAAGTTACAATTCAAAATCTAATTCCCCTGAATTTTTGTGTAGTATGCATGGGGTTGAGTGTGAGAATATTTTCTTTGATATCCAAGCACTCGCTGAGGTAAATCATCATGATACTGGTCATGTGGTTGAACTTGAATGCTTTAAATTTCCAATGCAAGCGGCTGATTATTTATTTGAGCATGTCAAGGAGATTGATAATGAAGAATATGATGTTGCATATGAATGTTCACTATGTTTTGAGTACAAAGGACATTTTTTAGATTATGGATATTTTTAGCAAATGCATTATTTTGTTATGCCACAAGATGATAGGTGTAATGACAGTGAGAAGTGTGATAGTGGCATGAATTATGAAAAAAAAAATCAGAATGGTTGATTGCTTGGAAAGAAGTTTTACAAAATGATCATATTGTTGAATGATGAGAATCAAACATTTGATAGAGGTAAATGATGATTTCAGTTTTGTGACTATGGACCATTTGTAAATAATGTGCATGTTGTATAGTTGCTTTGCTTTCAGTTGTGTGTGGTGTTTTGAGTTTTCAATAAGGAACCGGTTTTGGGAAATCAAGAGAAGTCTGATTGATTTTGAGTGGTCTGCTTCACCAAGAGATTCTAAATCCTCTACATGCCCTCAAGGGGCATGCGTCCCTAGACAAAGCCACTGTCAGTACTCTCAAATTTGGCAGAAATTTACAGTGACCAATTAAAAAATTTCTCTAAGGCAAGGTGAGTACCCAAAAAAACTTTTTGAAGAGGCCTACTTGGAGTGCAAGTAAAATAAGACCTGATGATTTTGATGAGATACCACTTTGGGAACATGTGCACCAACTATCATGGAGTAAATATAGTGGGTTACAACTTTCAAATGTCAAATTTGATGTGTTTTGAAGATAGTCATTTGGAGGTGTTTACTTAAATCTGCATTTTGCACATTTTCTGATTTTATCAAATGACCTACTTTGCAAGCTTGTATCTTTGGTCAGATTAAATCTCATGACATAAGGATTATTCTGAGGTGTTTTAGGCATAAGAGAGAATCTCCATTTCCATTTTTAGATCCCTGTGAGTGCAAATGATAAGTTTTCCAAAGCATTTTTGTTTGCAATTTATTCTGGTTCCCTAAATGTAAATTTGCAGAATTACCGAATGCCCTACTTTGAGGTCTTGCAATTTGTACTCAGTTGAATGTCATGGATAATTGAATACTCCACTATATTTTAATCATGACAAAGTTCCCCCATGAATATTTTCAGACTTGTGCCAATCCATTTGGTTAGTTTGTTCAACGAATTCCAAATCAAATTTATGTAGGGTCACTGGGTTTGAATTTAGAAAGTTGGTAAAAGGCGGACTTGGGAGAGCAGTTTTGGATGACTTGTTAACTATCAGAGAAAAATAATTATAACCTAGTTTTCTCTATGTGAAAATTAATCTATATCCAGGGTTTCAGTTCATGAGGTTTTCATTTGATTGGTTTGTGGAGTCAAATCCAATCAGGATTTATTCAGTTTTTAGTGGGTGCAGCAGTAAAGTCTTCCAAAGGGCTGACATTATAGGCTAACACTTTGGTGCCAATTGAACATTATAACAAATGAGTTGGATCCTTATGATCTTTGTATATCAATGTACTACCACATTCACTGACAAAGCCTCAAGATATGGTTTTCTATTTTCAGAAGGGCTAATCCAAATCCATTTATTCAGTTTTCAAATTTCAGTTGTGTAACAGTAACGAACTGGTCATCTTTCAACATAAGTATCTCTCAGAGCTGAAGGTGTTTTTCAAATCCATTTTGTGCTTTCATTCACATGTTGGAAGTAAGTACATGTTCTGGATTACATGTTTCTAGGAGATTGTCTAATCAATTTTTAAGGCCAGTTGTTGTTTATGTGATCAGTTTGCAGAGGTCTACAAGATGGATTGGTGTGATCACCATTTTTATGCTTTATGGTCTGGCTTCACTGAAGGCCCTATTTGGGCTATTTGAAGGTGAAAATCAGTTTAAAAGTGATGGTTTATAAACTGGGAACTCATGAATGAAAATTTTTATTGAAGTTAAATACTCAGTTTATGTTCTTTTAAAAGATGATTGGTCAAAATGCAGATATTGTTATGATGTCAAAAGATCTGCATTTGCTAGCCACATTTCAAAGGAGTTCAGAACCTGCAAATTTACTATATAAAAGCATGGAGTAAGAAGATATTAAGATCTATAATCATGCCAGAAGTGACAACAGTGGATCTTTCTATCATGGCTCTTACATTGAGGAACTTTTACATTTGGAAATTACATGTAAAAAGTTAAGAGATGAAAGGGAGACATTACAAACATCACTGTTAATGGAATAGATCAATCATCATCAAACCCTAAAGGATGTTGAAGCCAAGGTGGATCAACTGACTAAAGCTCGTGAAAGAGATGGTAGAAACACTCAGAACTTAGAGACCATAAAAGAAAATGGCATTTAGAATGTAGTGGCTTTTTGTAGAGACCCTCCACATGGACAGGACAAGTTTGTCTAAGTTGAAGGTTGATTTTCCTATTCTCTTGATCTGGTTAAACATATTAGACTGAAGTATGGTGATTACTGTGGAGTTACAGTTATTGGCTATCCAGAGGTTCACCCTGATATGATTGCAAATGAAGAGGCCAGCGCATCATTTTAAAACCAAATCAGAAGGCTGCGAGTATTTCTTAAAGAGCTGCACAGGCTGTAGTGAATGAATTTTTAGAAACTTTCCAACAAATGCAATTTTTTGGTAATAAGATAGAACATCCTCCTTTCCCATGCCAAATGTGAAATGGTTTAAAAAGAAAGAGTATGGATATTCTATAACTCCACATTGTCCTTTGGAAATGGAATGAAAACAAAAGACTCATGAGCATCTGGAGAGGTCTTTGGAGAGTGGTTGGCGGTGTATGACAAGGTAGAAAATAGAGAAGGTAGCAGTTCTGGTGGCCACGCTGGAGATAATGTTGAAAGGTTGCACAATTTATGAAGGAGGCCAGTGCAATAACAAAATAAAAATCATCAAAAAAGCCCAAGAAAATGCAATTAGTAAATGTAAAAAAATGAGTGTGGCACCTTGCGCAGGAGAATGAGAAATGAGGAGCTTCCTGCGCAACAAGTTAGGAGGCAATATTTTTTTTTAACTTTAAACCAATGTGCATGGCGTATGAACAAGAGGCCAGCATAGGAAATTGGAAGTATAGACAAGGCATGTTTTGTTTGAAGGTTGTACAGATAATGTAGTTACAGTTTGTAGGAGGCAGACCGCGCAAGGAATTGGAGGAAAGGATGCGCAAGGCATTGGAGGAGTCCAAAGAGGGAACTGCATAGAAACATTTTTTTATTTGTTTGGGTTTTAAAAATTTTTAAAAATGCAAATAGAATGTCTAACTCCATATTTTTCAACCTTTGTAGTGTCCTCTCTGCCTTCAGATGATGGAAATATACACAGGGTGCGCTAACCTTTGGTGCATAAAGCTTTAGAGTTTTTGTCCCACATGGACAGTGGCATGGATTTTTAAGTTGTTTATATAGTAAAGCGAGAGAAAGTAATATGAATTTAAGAGAATAGGCTCTTGGTGAGTGTGCTCTAAGGGAGATAGTGATGAGCCTTGTCTCGATTGAGAAGTACAAGGTTTTAGCATGCAAGCATGTAAGAAATTTTAAAATCATATAGGGTATTTATCGCACATTGGTTGTGGGAAGGGAGATATAAGTGTTTATATACTACAACACTTAGTATATGAAATGAAGATAGAGCTAGATAAACTCATGAGAAGGCTCAGTTAGTGGAATTGACTTGGTCCAAAATAATAAGTTTTTGGCATGCAAGCAAGTTGAAACTTTAAAATAACTAAGGAATTTAGCAGGTTGAAACTTTAAAATAACTAAGGAATTTAGTCCCACATGCACCAGAAAGTGGAAAACCTTAGGGTTTATAAAAAAGAACGCTTACATACTAACATGAAGAGAAGAGAAGGAGGCTCTAGCTAATGCACGCAGGAGGTGCCTCAAAGTGCATGTCAAATGGCGGCCTTGGTAGAAAATGAAAAGGTTTTGGTGGGGCCCGTGGAGGTGACGTGGCAGACGAGAATAGCGGATCATGCACAGATTCCTAGGTGCATTAGATCAATGGCACGGGATGAACCCAGAAAAGAATAGATAGTGCGATGCCTAGATCTGAAATATGCAAGGAGGTTACCATTGAGGCATCGCGCTAGCGTGACATGTTGTGGAGTTGACAGCAGGGCAGACTGAGGTGGCGATGACTTGGGGGCAATGCAAGAAGGTATCTGAGGTGGCACAAATCCCAAGGCAATAGAGATTGATGGATGACATGATGCCTCAAAGGGCATATCATCTCATCAAGGGATTGTGCCTAGCCAACATGTGGCAGTAGGTGACATGGCGGGCCCAGGTAGAGCAGGGTGATGTAGGTGCCCAGGTGGACCTGTGGACCAATCAGGAGGTGACACATGGTGAATGTTGGTGAATTCCGGGAAGAAGGAGGTTGAAATAAAGATTAATGACATCTCTAATGTAAGATTAATGTGCCTAAAAGCTTAGAAATAAGGTTAAAAGTAGTGTAAAATTAAAACTATTAAAATGGATAGGAAAAATTATGCACAGGAAATATTAAAAAAGTGTAGGGAATACTAAGGAATTAAAATGCAGATTTTAAAGGGAAAGATTAAAATCCACAGAACATTAGATTACAACTGCACAAAACATTAGAATAATATTATTTTGCAATTGAATATGCATTCACTAGAGGAGGAAAAGTGGTATTAAATCATATTACAAAGGCTTTCACGAAAGGTTTTTGAAGATTTTAAAAGGCAGTTTGAGGGGATATTTTGGCAAATCGTATCAGATTTTAGCGAAGAAAGAAGGGAAGATTTTTGCAGATAAGTTATGAAGGGAGGATAGGTGTTGAAGGCAAGAGAAATTTGATGGTTTATTCTTTTCCTACATCTTCTAAATTCTTGCCTTTGTATAGGGTTCCAATTTATGAATCTTCACAGAGAGTTCAACAAGGTTTGGCTCCGTGAGGTTCATTTCTTTTGGTGCCAATGGGGCTATAGTAGAGGTTGTATCAGTTTGTATTTATATAAATTAGAAAGTTTGTGTATCTTTTGCATATTATTGAAGTGGTTTTTTTAGATCATATTTGAACATGTACATGATTCGTCACACTTAATGCAATTATTCCAGCTTCAAGTCTCTCCTTGGTGTCAATCTTGCGAGTTTTGGATTTTTTGATTCACTACATAGGGTTACCTATGTATATGCCATTAGTTTCTAGTTTTGATCTAGTATCAAATTAAATGATGTTGTGGATAGGGTATAGACTCATTCGACTTGTCTACAGAAGGATCTTATAAGTAGTGGTTGGGCTAGATTGATTATGTTCATGGCTTTGATTTTTTTATAGCAGTTGGTTCATGTTTTCTATATTTGCATTTGAGATTTTCTCAATGGATAAGGCACTAATCAAGGATTAGTAACTTTTATAGAGATGCATGTTTGGTTAAGTTTAGGCTATATTCTAAAAATTTAAATATAAACCCTGACATATCTTACACTGTATGTGGTTTGTGGTGTTGTACCAATCTCATGCTCCACTTCATGGCTGACGTTCAATGGGTGATTATCTGGTTACCTAGTATCTCCCAGTCGTGTTGAGCATATGTGATATCTCTACTTGATTGATGCTTTACATAATATTTGAAGGTGTTGAAGGGTTTCCCCCTTGATTTTGCAGAACCTAAAGCGTAGAAGGATAGATCTACATCCTTGCTAGTTGGTCCTTTTCATTCTATTATGAAATAGTTGGAGTTGGCTTCTCTTAAATATCTATTGCAAAGTGAAAAGATTAGTTTACTTGTAGTTGCAGCATAAAAAATAACCAACAAAATCTATGACAATTCCCCCTTGTTTTTATCACTCTTGTGATCTTGCACTGCTGGGGTTGTTGGGGTCAAACCATACTTATCCAAAAATGATTTATGGATTTGTAATATCATAGCTCAAGCATTATCCCAACTTGTCCTTACAAACTCCAAAACTTGAAATTTGATTTCTATCTTGGAAGCTAGATCAATCAGACTCTCGTCAATGTTCATAGGTGGATCTTTCTGTGATGATGCCTTTGCATCTTTCACTTCTTTTTGCATAACCTCCAAGGGAGGTATCAACATATTCTGAATTGAAATCAATTTTTCCCTTATTCTATCATCATTATCCATAAGCTTGGCTAATCTCCCTTGGGCATGTGTCAACCTACTAAAATGGAAAGAGTTGGAAGTTGCATCCATGCTCAACGACTATCTGGATGACATCAAATCTAATTGTAGCATCTTTATAAACTTTTGATTCTCCTTTGTAAAGAATTCAATATCACATAGTTTCTTGTACAAATAGAACATTCTCTATCACTTCTTCTAAATTGTTGACCAGGTCAGAAAGTACAACCTTCTTCTCAGTAAGCTTTGCTGCAATTTTCTCAAGCACCTTTGTCTCAAATTTTCTTTTTGATCTTTGCACAAGTTTCTCATTTGCTTTTATGTTATCTATGCTCACCTTCTGAACAATATTAACCAATTGTTCCAAGATAGGTTTCCTACTCATTTAGGTCTTTAAATTTGAATGCATCAACAAAGATTTCTTTGATCTCATGTAATATTTGCTTCTGTTGATGTTCTCGTTTCAATTCTTCTTGCTTCCTCTTCCTATTCAATAAGTCCTACAATATTAGCATATGTTCATAAGATAAGTTATCAGTATCCCATTTTAGAATGACTATAACTTCTTCAATTATAACTTCAGAGCTCTTATCCTTCTTCTTATGTGATTTCTTCTTGCTTGGATCTGGTGAGCTAGTACTCGGTTTATATTCATATTTCACAATATTAGTGTCACCACTAATTGATACTAACTCCTTCTAAGTATTGAGTAGTATCTTCTTGGAAAATATATCATCTTTCTTAATTTCAGTAGATACCAGAGGAGCAAAATTAGGTAGTTGTACCAATGCTTGTATTGCCTCTTCCTCATTAGGTTCTTGTTTCTCCTTTGTCTTAGAAGTCTTGGTCACCTCGGTGACTTCTTCAAGTGATTTTGAGATGTCTAGTGAAGACTTATCTGCTTGTTCTTCTTTGTTTTTATCTCCCTCTACATTGTATTCAAGGTTCACCTTGGTAGGTGAATCTGGAATTAAGAGTGCCTCATTTCCCTATTCCTCGGCATTCAAATCTTGTTTTACCTCATCAGTGGTTAAATCTTCAATCAATTATTCCTCAACCTTATATTTCTCCTCATCCTTAACATCTTTCTTCAATTCTTCCTCAGTAATATCAATCATTTCAGCTTCAATATCATCATGTGTCATATCCTCAGTATTATCTAGTTCATTGGCATCTTCTTTGCTGTCCAACTCCATTTTCTTAGATGTGCCCTCATCTTTCTTCAATTCAACTATTAATCCAAAGATAATCTTCCATATCCTCTGGGTTTGTTGCACAACACCTTCTACATCATTCTTTAGTATGGAATAGGCTCTCAACTTAGGAATGAATCTATTCCTATGTTGATCCATAAATTCTTCTTTCTACTTCTTTGTTAACTCTAGAATAATTTGAGCTAATGCTACTTCTCTGGTTTTCCTTTCTGTTATCATGGCATACTTTCATCTCTCATAAATTTTATTTTCTAGCTCATCAGGGACTAAATTCCCAATCTCCAAAGGTGTCATCTTATATGAAACTAACATATCTATCATAGCCTCTTCTATTATCAATTTTTCTTAACTCTCATACTTAATAAACTTAAAACCTGACAAACCTGCTGAATTCCGGATGTTATGACAGATTTCATCAATATTGGTAGTGTGTTTTTGTGTTGCAACTTTGAACTTACTGGAATCCTTGGTTTATGTTAACTATTCATCTTCTTCATCTTTAACCATAACATATCTTCTTCTCAACTTCCTCTTTGGCTGACTCGGCTCAGATTCTATTTGTACTTATTTTCTCTTCCCTAAGCTTACCCCTTCATCATCCTTTACCAATTTCTTCTTTGGTGGCTCGTCAGATATAGTAATTGTTGATGCCCTGGTTCTCGATCGAGATGTGGCAGGAGGAGTAGATTTTTTTTGTGAACTCCTCTTCTTAGCTGGCTCGGAAACCTTCACTTTCTTTCCCTTTGGGTCCACTTCCACATCATCATGACTTTCCTCAAAGTCACTAGATTGGTCCTCTCCTTGACCTGTTGTGATCTATATTGGTGCATCATCATCATCTTCTTATTTATCTCCTAGTATCTTCTCAATATTCTTTACAATTTTCTTTCTCTTCCTCTCTAGTGTTTCAGCCTTCAAATTTGAAGTTATCTTATATTTAGCTTCATCATAGGTACCAAATCTCTTAGCCTTCCTTTCAATGTCCTCTGCAAGTAGAGTTGTGATAGTTGTTGATGTTTCATCTATGTTTACTTCATAGGAAAATGGCCTTAGCCATGCTATCCTTGGTACTACATCTTGTACATAGGTGTTATCAGTATCAACTGGGTGAACCCATAATAGTGGGATACAATTTTTCAGAGGAAGCAATTCCTCCTGAAATTCGCAAAGCAGGTAGATTTAGAAAGTACTTTCGATAGAAAGTACTTTCGATAGAAAGTAGGGGCTTTTGATAGAAATTAATCAAAAGTACTTTCTATCAAAAGTCCTTTCTTAAGGGAAATTCCAGTCAATTACTTTCGATAGAAAATAGTTTCAATCGAAACTATTTAGTTTCGATAAAAACTACTTTCTATCGAAAGTAGTTTCTATTGAAAGTCTCTGATTAGAGGTCATTTGCAGAGGTTGACACAAGTCTGAATTTTTCATGGCTTCAGGGCTCAAACTTAGGGCTCAAATGGAATAATAAGGAGACATCCTTTTTCATTGCACAAGTACCCTGGATGAGCTTTCTAACGAATATAGATTTGACAATTTTTGAATTAATTAGGCCTATGTTTTTTGACGTGCATCGAATGTAGAATTTTTATCAAATATAAACCTCCAAGTTTGGTGTTCAATGAAAAAGAGTAGAAAAGAGAAAAAAATGAAAAATAGCAGTGCCCTCTATCTTCGATTCTACTTTCTATCAAAAAAACAAATTGAATTTCGATAAATACACAACAAGTTATAATCTATGTAGTCAAAGTATGTCAAAATTATGATTTATTCAACTTCAAACATTCATAAAATATGCAATAATCATGATAATGTCATCAAACCAATTTCATTCCCTCCGTATGGATGTTAAAAAACTAAATTGAAAAGAATCACATTGATATCTACTTTAGAAAATAAAATTATGCTCTATGAAGTCAGTGTAACTCTTTGAAAATGACGTTTTCAGCAACAGCAGTTTTTGTGGGAGAAAAAAAACCATTCAAATCAATTCAAAAAAAAAAAGAAACAAATATATTTAAAATCTAGATAGAAAATCCTAAAAGACTAGTTTACTTCATCTTCTAATTTCAAACGGTTTAATGGAAATATGCATCCGAGTCTTAAAAAAATTCAAACTGTAGAGTTCAGTGTCCGACCAGGCAAAAAAGTGTAACCCATTATTGTGGGTTCACCCAACTAGAAAGAAAATATCATTATAATGTTTCTCCACTAATGATACCGGGATTTTTCTCCTTAGTCTCATCTTTTTCTTAAACTCCACAAAGTAATTGCACATAACAGTATCAAAATTTTCTCCTAGTTGTTGAATGAACTCATTTATCTAAACTATTATCAGTCGGTCTTGACTCCATACAACATCTCCTACTGTAGGAAAAGTATTTTGTACATAGAATAATATGAAAACAAGCTAGGAACCAAACTCACACATAGAGTTATTTTCCTTCCTTATAGCTGACAGGTTCTCGGTAAGTTGAGTCATCTGCAACTCGGAAAGATCATAGGTATGATCCTTCTTCACTATTTTCCATGCTTGATCGACTACAACACATTGAACACTATTTTCTCTTCTTGATTGATAGAATTTATGTGCTATAACTCTGACTCTGAAATCAATTTATGTATTGGTGATTGTAGAAATTGTCATCCCTCGTTTATTCCACCCAGTCAAAGTGAACTTTTTGATATCTTCCTTTTTCTAACAATGCATTGTGCACTTCCCTTGTACGATGAGATAACCTATAACTCAGTGGATAATCTCTTTTGTAATCTTTACCAGTCCATTTTCCAGCCATAAAAACATGACATGTGTTCTACTCAGTACAATCATGATCCATTCAACCTTAAAGTCGCATGGGAAGTCTAGGGCACATAGTAACCCTTTCTCGGCAATATGTTGATGATCAACCTTTAGAACTTTGTTTACACATAGTTTTTCATACGCTTCCCTCAAATCAAATTCTCCAACTTCTCCAATATTACACATGTAAAAAGCTTGTACATCATGGATAATAAGTACCTTTAGTTGAATTTATGATACCACTTTTGTAAGATCTCCTTTAATTGCAATTTCAAGAACAGCTCAGAAGTTTGGCGGTGCACACGTGTTGCTCTTGACCAACTGAACATTCATCAATGCCTTCTCTTGTCATTTTACTCCAACGGATGAACTAGCTGCCATTGATGCAAGTTAGGGTTCATGAAATAGGTTATGTGTAGCTCAGCAAGAACTGGTCTTCAAACTTCTCAATACTAGCCAATGATGCATAGGTGAAATCTTTTCAGACTCAGCTTAAATCACTCTCAAATCACCTTAGACTGCTCTGCAAACTCTAAAATTATTGTATGAAATGAATAATGAGTGCCTAAATTGATTATATACCCTCAAACAGTCAGATAAGGGCTTCAATAAATGCTTTTGTAGTGGTATTTGGATAACAATTGTTCTTGTTCTATGATTAAGTTGCTCGATTATCACACATCACTCGATCAAAATAGTAATTCGGTCACTACTAACGCTCAGCTAAATAACGCTCGGTCGACATATCAGCTCAGTCGTTATTGCAGCTTGGCATATGTTGATACTGATGATCTACATCAAATATTTATTACAATTATTTTTCTCGGTTCTTATCTAAGATTTTTCCTAATGCATCTAAACTTATGCAGATATGGACTTTAGTACATGTTATGTTAGGAACTGGTGTAAAATATGGTATTTGAGAAAATAGTTCCTTACATACCTTACTGCTTAATTTGAAGTAGTGTGATCACCTAATCCATTGGATTGGGTGATCTCAGATTCACTGGATCCACTACTACTTGCTTCTTCTTTCATTCTCCGTGTCAGATTCATTTGATTCCTTATATGTTCGACAGTAGGTTTTGGGGATTTGGTCTTGCAATCTCTCTTGGTATGACCAATCTTGTGACAACTATAGCAGACCATACTTCCATTCATCCAGCTTTTGGATTTACCTCTAAAATGTGTACTTATACAATTCTCTGCAATATGACCATATTCATTACAATAATAACAACTATGCCTTGTATTATAATCCCAATTGAATGTGTTACCTTTCCTCAGTGTATTGCTTTGTTTCATGTTTGTCCATTTGGATTTTTCACTGGATCTGCAATGTTGGGTTCTATGACCAAATTTCTGATAATTGTAGAAATGTCCTTGGAATCTAGGTGAAGTAGATATATTTCTTGTCTTTGACCCGCATTCATGTGCCTGATGTCTATGCTTCTTATAGTTAAAACAATATCCATTGAATTTGGTTTTAGGATTTGACTTACTATTCTTGCTTCAGCATATGTTTTTTGTGTGACCTGGTTTCCCATAATGATAACATGTAGGTTTTTTGTTCTTTGGATTTGCTTTCCTCAGTTCTCCACTCTTTGATGATTCTCCTTCTTCAGTGGAAGACTAGTGCTCGGTATCTCCAAGTCCAAATGTGTCACTATTTCTTCTTGGTGATCTCATAATTTCCTCAAAGTATCTCAATGCTTCATTTGGTTTTTTTATCCTCTCAATGATTTCTCTTTCATATCTCAACTCATTTTTCAATTGATTGTTCTCAGATCTCAGATAAGTGTTTTCAATTTCTTTTATGTTTATCTCTTGATTTGCAAATAAAAGTTGGTTGACCATGTCCAACTGACTATTTTTGAGCTTCTGCACACCACTAGTCCCTTCATCAAGTCTGGCAGCCATATGTCTCTTGTCTTCTTCTGTCATTGTCTTATCTTCCTCATCTTTCTTCTTCTGATCAATCACCTCACATAGTGTTATTGATTGAGTTTCTTGTTCTATCTTCAGACTTTTGACTTGTTCTTTCAGTGTTTTATTCTTCTCCAATAGATCTGCAATTGCTGCATTTCTTTCTTTTCAATCACCATTCTCAAATAGACCTTTAGTATCTTCTTCCTTATATTGAGTATCTTTTATCTGATTTTCCAATTCCTTCCTAGCTTTCAAGGATTTCTTTAATTCTTCTCTAGCTATCTCAAGCTTTTGTAGTGCCAGCTAAATATCACTCTTCTTATTCTCAACAACCTTTCCCAACTTATAATCCTCCATTTCCAAGATCTTAACTCTCAAGCAGATATACTTTTTATAAGAGAACAATGCTTTGATACCAATTGTTGGAAGTCTAATATGGGAAATTAGTAACTGAGAGGGGGGTGAATTAGATCTATAAAACTTCTACAAATTCTTAACTAACTGATTCAACCATGCATTCATAAATATAAATTGAAATATTGTACAGATCTAACATCTAATCATGAACACATAACACAAAGATTTTGGTAACCCAGAAACCCATGAAGGTAAAATTGGGGTGGGGATGACACCCACAAATCTTCACTACTGCAGTAATAAAGTGTGCATGTTGGGGCTACAAAGTTTGATCACTTATGATGATCTACAATGTGAGGGGTCTACCATGTTAAGAGATTTTAGACTTATACAATCTACCTTGTTAAAGGATTTAAAATTACAACAAAGTAAGCACTCGGTTAAGAGATTTAAAAAGGCCTATTAGGACCACTTTGTTAAGAGATTTACCCTAATTCACTTGCTATAATGTATTAGTACATGATCCTTCATTTTGCACTATAAATGTCGATAACGGATCTGCTCCTTCCAACTCTTAATTGATCTCTCAATCTTATTTATCTATGTTCTTCTCTTCACTACTCTGGTCGATCACTCTGTCTGGTCAATGCTTCAGATATGAAAATACTTCTGATCTCTGCTCTTCACTTCCACATCCAAACATATAATTTCTCACACACCTCTACATACACATGGATTATTTTTTGAATCATCCCATAAATAAACCATTCAGATCAAGATCAACGATCTATATCTATCATCTTTTTCCGCTTAGGCATCCCTAATTTTGATTGGTTACATGGCTTGCATAGGGATCCATGATATAAAAATAGTGTGTAATTAATGCATTAAGTCTTTGTATATGATCATTAAATGTTCATAGAATTTATCCAAAATAGTTTACCTTGGTGTTTGTGTCATTCCAAACACATATACAAACTCTTTTTTACTTGGCATAACCAAACACTGGTGCTTGATCAATACTGTATCGCTCATCATAACTGTATGTTGTCGCTCGGCACTAACACTTCTATGAAACTCAGCAATCAATCTACTTGGAATTCATTGAGTACTCGGTGACCTCTAACATGCTGGGTAATAACTACTGCTTGGTCTTGGCCTTAGTGAGATGGCTTGGTCGCAATGATGACCGACCAACCTGCCTTGAATATGACTAAGTGTGGGACACTAATAGACAACAAAACTTAGAGATCAACAATAACTATTGCAGAATTTCTAAATTGATCTGATGACAATATCTCAGACTCACATAATTATGAATGGGATCAAATGTTTGATGCTACCATGGATATTGAGATAGATGTGATCCATAAATTTTTACCATTACTGGAAAGGGGAGAAAGTTATAACACTAGCCACAATACAAATATTGTCACAGAATTGGATGAGGTGTTGATGCCTAGTATAATTGATGTAGACATAGGTGTCTAAATAGGACAAGAGGAGTACCAAAGGGTATTAGATAGCTTTGATAGAACAAGAGAAAGAGAGAATAAGGAAAAATCTCAAATGTTAGGTCACTAGAGTTAGGTTCGCATAAAACTAACAATGACACTAATAATGAATATCCCACTCTTCATGATCTAAAAACTTTAGAAGCTAACTTAACAGAACTTGTCTTATTAGTTAATATTTTTGACACTAACACGGTGTTGTCCTTAGAATCCTCTAAATCGCTATCCTTGGTAAACCCTAAACTAATTGATCAGACCAAATCAGAGCCCACAGCTATACTGAAATTTCCCAATGAATACACTTTGCTATTATCTAAATGCTTGTGAACTCTATCCTTCTTCCACAAATGCAAGGAGTGCATGAGTATGATAGAGGAGGAAATCAAGTTTCTTAGTCAAAATTTGAAAATTAAAAGAAGAAAAGAACTGATGGTGAAAACCACATTGTGGCGGTATCAGATTCTAAAAAAGTAAAAATAAAAGACGTATCTAATAGTGAAAACCTCTCAAAGGAGCAAAAGTATGAGATTCTTGCTATTCTCCCCTGAACACTTCCAAGAAATATCTTCAGTACTCATAGAACCAGCACAACCAATCAATTTGGGAACAACTAAAAACCTCAATTTGTTCATCTGGCACAATCTTTATTAGAGGAAGAAAAGGTACAGTTTACTTAATTCCTTAAAAAGAAAAATATCAAATTTGCATGGTCCTATTCTGATATGCCTGGACTAGATCCTAAATTAATAATGCATCACTTAACTATAGCTCCTGTGATAAACCTGTCAAACAGGAATTTAAGAAAGATGCATCCACATGTAACATTGTTGGTAAAAGTAGAGCTAGAAAAACTCTTAAAAGATGGATTCATAAGGGTCATTGCTTATGCAGGATGAATTTCTAATGTAGTCTTAGTTTCTAAAGTAGACAAGTCCATCAAAATTTTCACATACTTCAGAGACTTAAACAAAGCTTGTCCTACATATGACTTCCCACTGCCGAACATCAATATTATTACAGACCTCATGGCAGGATATGAAAATTATTCACTCATGGATACATTTTTGGGCTATAACCAAATAAATATCACCCCTTAAGACTAAGAAAAGACAACATTGACATGTGCATGGGGAACATTTTTCTAGAATGTAATGTCATTTGGGCTAAAGAATGTCGGAGCCACATATCAACGAGCTATGACAATAATCTTCCATGACATGATACATAAGAACATGGAGAATTATGTGGATGATACCTTAGCGAAGTCAAAGATTAGAAAAACTCACATTGAATACTTGAGAAAGATACTAGATAGAATGGAACAATTTCAACTAAGGCTCAATCGAAAGAAATGTGCATTTGGAGTCCAATCAGGGAAGATTTTAGGATTTATTGTATTAGAAAAAAGAATTGAGGTAGACCAAGAAAAGGTGAAATAAATAATGGAAATTCCACCTCCTCATAATATAAGTCAAATGAGGACTCTCCAATGAAGACTATAGTCAATTAGAAGATTTGTGTCTCAATTAGCAGATAGAGCGCAACCTTTCACGAAATTGTTACATAAAGGGGTGGCTTTCAAATGAGATGAACATGGTGAAAACAACTCCAAAGAATTAAAAGATTATCTCACCAATCCTCCTATTTTAATGGTTCCTATTCATGGAAAGCCATTTTTTCTCTATATATCAGCCACAGATACACCAGTTGGAGTATTTCTAGAACAAGAGGATGATACTAAGAAGGAAAGAGCAATTTATTATATCAGCAGGACATTGGTATCCTGTGAAATCAACTATAGTGTAATTGAAAAGGCTTGTCTAGCAATTGTTTTTGCATCCCAAAAGTTGTGACACTACATGCTTTCACATACAGTAAAACTCATTGCAAAGATTGATCCTCTCAAGTACCTCCTAAGCAAGACAACATTAATAGGAAGGGTAGAAAAATGGATTCTACTACTCAGTGAATTTGATATAGAGTATGTAGACAAAAAGGCCATTAAAGGATAATTTCTAGCCAATCAACTAGCTTATTCACCATTGGAGGATGTAACACCATTGATAATAGAGTTTTTGGATGAGATAATAATGCACTTAATAGAATATCTATGGAAAATATACTTTGATGGTTCTTTCACATAGCAAGGATCCAGAGTAGGGGTATTGTTTATCACACCTCAAGGTGAAAACATACCTAAGACATACAAAATGATGTTTCCATGCACCAACAATATCTCATAATATGAAGCATTGGTAAATGGTCTCAAGCTAGCCATTGAATGGAAAATCATAGAGTTACATGTATATGGTGACTCTCAACTCATCATCAATCAAGTAAATGGAGAATGCCAAACAAAGGATGAGAATTTGATGCCCTATAAGCATATGAAGGAGTATTTGAAGAAGTAATTTGTGTTTATCACGTTTCAAAAAATTCCATGAACAGAAAATAAAGTTGCAAACGCAATGGAAACACTGGCATCCATGTTACAACTGGAGGAACATAAATTCCGCTATGACTTCTTGGTGGAAGAAATATCCTTTCCTGCATTTGATACACCTAAATCCCAAGTTATTTTCATCCTAAATGTCCAAAACCAATCTAAGTATACCAATATAAATGCCTATCTTGCGAATTAAACCTTACCTAATGGCCTGTCCAAAAATGAAAAAAGAGGCTTAATTAGGAAAGCATCGTGTTATGTACTCATCACTACTAACTTATATAGATGTTATCTTGATGGAATGCTACTTAGGTGTTTAGAGAAAGAAGATTCTAATCGCGTGTTAAAAGAGGTCCATTAAGGTGTGTGTGGATCTCACTCAAACGGTTTTTCATTAGCTAAGAAACTTTTAAGGGTCAGGTACTATTGGCCTACAATGGAGAAAGATGTAGTGCAGTATGCCAAAACATGTCCAAAATGTCAAACACATGGAAATCTTATCCATGCTCCAGCCAGGGAGCTCATACCATTTATCACACATTGGTCATTCCAACAATGGGCCTTTGATCTTGTTGGACAAATCTATCCCAATTCTTCAAGTGGACAGAAATACATCATCATGGCCACTGAGTATTTCATAAAGTGGGTCAAATTAGTGATGCTAATCAAAGCCACTGGGAAAACAATTTTCTATGTTCATCTTGAACTACATCATCTGTAGGTATGGGATACCCTCATCTATTGTAACAAACAATGGGGGTAGTTCAAGAACCAAGACATTGAGGACCTTTGCACACAGTTTCACATTACTCAGCAGCATTCTTCAATCTATTATCCTCAAGGTAATGGAAAAGCTGAGGATTCAAACAAGAACATTCTAAAAACCCTACACGAAACTATGAGAAAATCTAGCAGAGATTGGCATTTACAATTAAATCCAGCACTACGGGCTTACGGAGCAAGCATTAGAACACCAATAGGAGCCACGCCATTTTCTCTTGTCTATGGCATAGAGGAAGTATTACCAATTGAAGTATAAATCCCTTCTTTGTGAGTATCTGTCAAAGTTCTTGTCATAGATGAACAATATTGCATAGATAGGGTGCAAGAATTAGAGATGTTGGATGAGAACAAACAAAAATCATTTGAACACCTAAAATTCTATCAGAAAAGGATGTCAAAGTGGTACAACAATAAATTAAAATCATGGTAGTTTCAAGTGGGATATCGCGTTCTTAGAGAGAATCCTAAGAATCAACCAAACAAAGAACAAAAAGGCAAGTTTGAACCCAACTGGCTGGGGCCTTATGTTATCATAGTAACTTTTGGATCAGGAGCTTATCAGTTAGCTACACTTGAAGGAGATGTTCTTCTTGATCCTATCAATACTCTACAGTTGAAGTGGTTTTATGCCTGACATCAGTTGAAGGTCTTGTACAACGAAATTGATCCTGAGAAAATACCAAAAATAGAAAAAATTGATCCTGAAGAAAGTCAAAAATAGTGGAAGAGAGAAAAACCAAAAATAGTGGAAAAATTCCTTTAAAAATATATCCTTGGTGAAAACCTAGCAAATAGGTGCCTTGGTAGAAAAATTAAAAATTTTCTGAGTGGTGAAAACCTGGCAAACAGGTGTCACTTGTAATCAGTGCTCCATCTATCAATGCATCGCTTGCACTTATCCTTCACAGCCATTTATTTGACATCAGTTGAGCCTAACCCCTTCAAGAATGTACTCTTATTTCTTGTATTTTCTCTATATTTTCATCTTAGGATAGACATACTGCACTAGGGGCATCTCTGCTAGCATGTTCAGTCAGCGATTGTTGGCTGATGTGTCATCGTAGATCCTGGTCTAGAAAAGTTTGCATCTACAAAAAGTATTTCTTCAATACTTGATTCAAAAAATCATCGTCACTATCATAAAAAAAAGGTGTTTCTTAAACACCCCCTACCTGTAACAGACATCATACTAGTGTTTCTCAACACTTTAATCATATTAGTGTTTCTCAACACTTTTAATCAAACAATGTTTCTCAACACTCCGTTGGATTGCAATTGTTGATATTGTTTATCTCACTAACTTAGACATAGATATACATTGCTAAAATCCAAGCTTTAATTGATGATTTATATGTTGATGATTGAAAGATGAAATAAAGGTGTTCCTAAACACCACATAAACACATATAGACTGACCTTTATTTGATCATGACTCTTTTAATGTTCCACTAATGTTTCAAACTAGGGGCATATAAGTGGTTATGAATTTTCTTTGTCTGATTATCAATTGTTGCTTTGTTGTGTCTTCTGAGTTACTCCATGATGTCTATCAAATGACAAAGAGTCACAAGGACAGGGGCATAACATTTTTTTGGTTTTCTTCTTGTGGTGATTGCTTCAATGATCCTACAAACTTCACTTAATCTGGATGTTTATGATAAGATCTTCCAACATGAGTGGATAGTCATATATATCTTGATCCTTTTTATGTGTAAGCTACAGTGAGGTTGAATCAATTTAATTATCTATTTATAATCAACTTTTAAGTAATTTGTATGACACATTATTTACCCAAGGACATGAACATTAAAGGTCATTGCAGGTTGCATATCTTATATTGCACACGAACAAAAGATAATTCTTAAATCAAAAGGAGATAAATTGACAAGTCATCCTGGCCTTTATGTCGTGATGCTTAGGTTTATTTTTGACATTGCCTCCAATTAAGGTAGTATTCATACTTTCATGATACTTCCATGGTATTAATGATAGTTGTACTCACGAATGATGTTTGTTACACAAATTCCCTATGATGATAAAATTCTAAGTGTAAAAAAGACTATTGACAGTCCTAGAGGTTTGCATTTAGTTGCATTTAATTTTGCATGATTCATTTGGCAATATACGTACTTAAGCTCAAAATGATTTCTAGTTTCATTCAAATCCAAGTTGAATACTTAATATTTTTACTGATATATTCTTATCATTGAACAATCATATTGCATTCATAATGGGAAAAGCAAAAAACACAAAAAAAAACATAAATCATTCAAGTGTTGTATTTCTACATCCTAAGTATATCCATACATATATTTGCATAAAGAAAATATCAAAAACATACATCTTCGTATTCACATAGAGTCATTTGACACATCTATATATCAGTAAAAAGAAAAGAGAATAAATTATGTCATTGCATGAACATAAATCTAAATTATCACAAAGACCAAGTACGTCATCAAGTATGAATCAATCTAATAAACTATCACATACAGAAGCTATGAAAAAGGAAACCAATGCACATATCAGAATCACACAAATGTCATCTCATATATATTAGTGGATATCATATCAAAACTATGGAAATGTATCAATAGTATCAGGAGATCAAGATCAACATATACATATGTATCGAGTATCATGGGTACAATCAATATACAAAAATATCATGAATCAATAGTATCAAGACTAACTCCCACCATCAGCCTGATCATGGGGAAGAGGAGGTGGTGCATCTCCTCATGGAGGAGGTAGCGGCGACATGGCTCCCTTTGATTATTGTGCTATGATAGAATATAACGGTGCTCTCTGTGGATGCGGAACAGTTGCGCAATATAATGCAAAGTAATAAGTTTCTCTCTATCTCTAGTGTGTGGCAATGTGGGCCTGGACATTTCTCTCATATCTCATCATATCCAATTTCCTATATCCATCTTCTAGAAGTGTCTCTAGAGTAGTAATAAGAGCCCTGAGCTTCTCTTTCTCTCTAGTACTATGACAAAGGATCTCCATCTCTACCTGTGTCTCTACCAATGTCTCTGGGAGGATCCTGTCCAGGTGGTCTGCTACCACTATTCTCACCTATCTATCATTGTCCTGATGGTCTCTAATGTTGTTGTTGTCTAGTCAAAAGTGGACTTGGATCTCTGCATGGATAAATCACCCTAACATGAGTATGCATGCCCTCCGCTCCGCCACCCCTATCATCTCCATCATCACCCCTGTCATCTTGGTCATGTCTCTGACCTCTATCTGCAGGAGGGCCTCTACCAGCTCTCTCACCCCTTCCATCTCTACCAGATTTGGATATTGTGCCTCCACCTCTCCTAGGAATGTCATCTGTAGGATCATAATCTAATCCATCATCAATGCATGGTACAATCTCATTTGGAGAATTGAAACATAGGAATGGATACTAAATAAGGTAAGCTCTGAAATCGTAACTCCTTCATCCACCACATCAGCCTGATAATCCCAACCAATTGTAACCATCTGAATAATATCTCTCTGAGCCATCTCATAAGCTAAGCAAGTACCCCACTATGGCTCCTTTTCCTAAATCTAGGCGTATATTGTAAGAACCTGAAGAATACCCTGCACTCTTCCATACTGTCGCAACACACGGGTCACAACAAATCACTCAATAATGTATTTAGTATGCCCAATCAGATATCTACTCTAGAAAAAATATGGCATATATCATTAATATGATCCCCACTCCTCATAGTCAAGGTATTGTCACTACTAGACCTATGTAACATCATCTAGTACTCAGCACCAATATTGCAGCTTACCCAGATAGGGCTGTTGGACATAACCAGAATACATGTATACGTACGGATCCTTAGGTGTTCATTGTATGTCAACTATCGGTTGTGTCACGGGAATGTGCTCCCAGGACTAGATCTAAAGAATCATAATCCCAACAGTCATACTCTGAGAATACTCATACACAATCTCGTGGAGCTCTCTATACATGTGAGCTAGAATGCAACTACCCCAACCAAATCTGTGTGTAGATCCAATCATCTACTCTAAAATTCCTACCCATCCGCACATAAATCCATGTTGTCCCTGCTCAGGCTTAAGAATACCTCCTATCAGTCCTACCAGAAATATAGGAAGGCGCTCATACTATGCTAACAAATAATCACAGGTCAGAATCTAACGTGCAATGGAAGGATCTACAAATAATCATTGAGGTCTGAAATAGCCACTGTTGAACATGACTCAAAGTGAACTTCACAGGCCATCAAAGGAGTGCACATAATCCACCACACATCCTCTAGAGTCACTGTCATCTCCCTGGTAGGAAGATGGAAGGTTTTGTTCTCTGAATGTCATCTCTCGGTAAGAGCAGTCAACAACCCTTGATTTACCCTAATTTTGGGTAAATCTATCAATGATTATAACCCTAAATGAATGACAATTTGTCGCTCCGCATCACTCAAGGAGCTAGCAAGTGAAAGAACGCGTATAGGTCGGGGTCCTTGGATGGATACCATAAGAAAATTAGTCTTTCAGGTAGAAATTAGGGAATTACATCAGTATTTTAGCTAAACATAAGATTCACAGGATCTAAACAGCTAGTCTTTATGAAGTACACAGACACAATGCAATCGTAATTGGTATTCTAAGCATTTTTACTGAAAATGACCCTATTTTTCTCGGATGCAAGCTTTCATCTTGGATGTGATCCTATTTTTATAGGATGTGGTAGAGAAAATCATATGCGATCTTGTTTTCATAGGATGTGACACAATTCATGTTTGGGACCAAATTTACCACATGTGACAGATTGCTCGAGGACAGGATGCGATCCTTTTTCCACAGGCTGTGATCCAAAAAAATTTCATTTCCCAAATGTGACGCGGGATTAACCAGATGTGATTTGGAACCTCGAATGTGACACAAAACTCATTTGCCTATATCTAGAGTAAAAGCAGTAAAAATTGAAGCAGAAAGCATAAAAATATAGGTCTCGATATACTCATCAGGGGTGTGTAAAGTGTCAGTCACTTGTGATAACGTGCAAGCTTGAATCGATGCCTCTCAATGGGGACCACCATCTTCTCTCTAGAGCTCAAAGAATTACAAAGGGTAAAAGTGAAAATGAATGGGTAAAAAGTCATTTTTGAGGCTTATATTGACCTTTTAGGACTAAAAAAAAGCTCTGGAACTTTAAACAGACTCTCTATACTCTATTTTGATTTTTCTCAGATCTATCAGGAAGGAAATTGAATATGCAGATAGTCTCCATCACATTGTAGTAAAAAAAATTGTGACAGGATCCAACAAATACATAATTAATCTACAAATACAGAAATGATTCGCAGGCTTTATGAAATGGTCTTCAAGGTTCTTTGTCAACAAGTTGCACATCACATCCTTCAAATCTTGGTTGTACATAATTTTATCATGCTCATAATTATGTTTCAAAGTAGTCAACTTGGTAAAATTGTATTTCCTCTTAACACAGTTCTGCTCGATCGCCTATTCTAATTGGTTCTTTTCTTGATCCAATCAAATGTTTCGTCGATCTATCATTCTAAAGAGGGATTTCATCACTATTTCCTTTGATTTCATTCCTGAGGGGGCATGATCACACTTAAAATCAATCACTTTCTTGCTCAAAAATAAAAAGTGCCTTCATCATCAAAAGACTAGGGGCATGGCAGTTTCCTTCGATCAAGTTGGGACTATTGGATAAAAGGCTTCAACGTAAAACAAGTCGGATATCTATTCCTACAATCTCTCAGATCTTTATCAAGCTCTCAACAGATTTGTACTGGCCTTTGTTCGATCAAGTTTGAAGTCAGTATTATCCATTCTTGTTCAATCAAGTTCTGAATTGATATCTCAAGCTCTTAGTAAGCTTCGTACTGACCTTTGTTCGATCAAGTTTGGAGTCAATATTATCAATTCTAGTTTGATCAAGTTTAGAATTGATATCTCTAGATCAGGGTTCAATCTACCTTTGTTTGATCAAGTTAGAAGTTGATATTATCTGTATCATCTTAAAATGGAAGCACTTCCATGTTAAGAACATTTATCCCTCCTTAGGGGGTGTTTTTGACCACCATCATATTGTCCCCTCATTTCTACATCCTCTCCTACTCCTCTGCCTATTTAGGACCCTGATTGGGCCTCTTTGGGCACCTTCCATCCCAATTGGCATGATTTCCAGGGGTCCTGACTCCCTGGGTCAAGGTTGACCTCAACCTTGACCTAGGTCAAGGATGACCTCGACCTTGACCTGGGACCCCCTTTCAAATTTGGAAGTCTGTCGGCTGTCGAAAGTCATCAAAAATTCATTTCCCTCTCCCAGGTCAGTTGTTTAGGGTTCTGAAGCGATGATTCTTAAATTATATTTAATATAGGTCCTCTTCTAGGGACATGGGTTTAATTGGAATTTAATTCTCCTACTTTTCCCTCTCTAGAAGATTGTTCCCTAGTTTCATATAAAAGGAAGCTTTCTCCACTCATTTTCTCTAAGTCTCTCTAAGTGAAGAACCAAGGAAGTATTATCAAGTGCCTCTAAAGAAGTCATCAAGAAAAAGGTTCAAGCATCCATTGTTCTACATGTTCTCAAGCTTTCAAAGTGTTCAAGTCTTCCTCTCAAGCATTCAATTTCTCTATTGAAGATCAAGGATTCAAGATTTCAAGCCTTTGAAGGGATTTGATTCAAACATTCAAGATTCATCATTCAAAACCCTAGATCTATCCATCATGGTGGTGTGATCTTCCTTCAAGATCCTTTGTGCAACCTCAAGACTCTTTCATTCTCCCTTCAAGGTGGATTCCAATCATT
The DNA here is from genome assembly GCA_018584345.1 of Thuja plicata. Taxonomy (NCBI): domain Eukaryota; kingdom Viridiplantae; phylum Streptophyta; class Pinopsida; order Cupressales; family Cupressaceae; genus Thuja; species Thuja plicata. Next base: position 75,198 of record MU226671.1, read on the forward strand.
CAATCATGGAGGTTTATGGTTTCTAATTGAGTCCAAGCTTTCATATCTACATACTTGATTACATTCAAAATAACTTGCATATTTATTTGAATATCATAGCTTCATTGTTAACTTTACTTCTACTGCTTGCTAGCATTCTTTATTTCAATTATTGATTTCAAGGTTAATTCCTAAATCAGGGTTTCACTAAGGCAAAGCCCTCCCCCCAATAAACAAACTATTTTTCTTGTATGTATAGGTTTGGAACAATGGATTGGGATAGAGATTTGGATACCCTTTTCAGCAAACTTTCAAGATCCGAAAATAGAATTTCAGTCTAAGACTTTTTAGGTCGATTCTGCCCTAGGGCACAATTGGAAATTTTGGTCAATGGTAACATTGATTTGAAGGTACAAATCAGAATTATGTCAGAACGGAAAATGATTTCTGGGTTTTGTAGATCTTGCAATTTCAATTCAAAACTTCAGAAATCAATAGTTTCTGAGACCGTCTCATAGGATTTTCAGCAGGTTCTTTTTCAAAGGTGTGTATTTTATTCCATTATTATTTGCTTTCATTTCTAGATTTACACCCCTTCTCAATTACAATTAAATGTAAGTGGATAATATGTGCATAGGGTCACTTTTATGAGCAAACCAACATTGTTCTAAACCCTATCCATATTTTCTCTATTACATTTTGGTGAACCCACGATAGACAACACTTTCTTTTGGGTGTTAGATTTGCATCTTGTGTTAGATATTACATTCATTTAAAAGTAGATTTCTTTTATGCTCTTGCATTTATATATCAAAAAATAAAAATCACAACATTTATTTAAAAATATAAAAACATTTACATTTTTCATGCTTATAGATTTCATTTGAATGTATTTGGATATATTTAAATCTATTTTCTATGCATTTCTTTATTCATTATCATGTTGCACAATTTGTTTCAATTGTTTTCCAAACATCCTTCTATAACTTTTGGGATTAAACAACATCCTCCTCTTACCTTACCATTGCATTATGTTACACCTAGAAAGACTTTATTCAGTGCATGTGATTTTTCTTTGTCCTCTTTTGTATTACCTTGTAAGGATATATTAGAGAAAGCAGATGACTCTAATATTTCTCTTTATGGAGATGGGTTAAGGATTGATGTTAATTCTTCTCCTAATATATGTCTTTTCTATGAGGCTACTTTAGAATATAATTTACCTTCATTCCCCTTTAGAGATAAAGCTTTAGTGATTTATGGTGCTCCTACAAGGTGCTTTATTGATAGGGATGATAATCCTCCTATTTTGGATGAACCTTTGGATATGGATGTTGATTACTCTCTTCCTCATGAAGCCATTGTGGATGATTCTACTTTTTGGGATAAACCCTTGGATAAAGACATTGATTTATCCCCTCCTTGTGAAGATGCCTTGATACAAGAGGGTGATTTATTAATGGATGACATATTCATACATGATGGTGACTCTTTTTCTAAAATACACTCCCCTTATGCAGACATTTTAGAGAAAGAAGAAGACATTATAGATGCTTTACCTCCATTTATGATTCCTTCTAGTGATGAGGCATTAGCGGAGAATGATATGAATTCCCTTCATGCTCTCCCTTTTAGTGATGATCTTATGGAGAATCAGGATCCTACCACATATCCTCCTAGGATGTCTTCTTTTCTTCCTTCTTGTGAATCTATTTGTAGTGTTGAGAAAACTAACATGGTTTATCCACAACCTTTGTTGACTATTAAAGGTTGTCCTCGCATTACTATCAAGGGTAAACCTAGAGATCCTTTGGATTTCTTTGATACCATGGATTATGTTTCACATGCTTATCATATAAGGAATAACCCTCAACCTAATCCGGTGTTTCCTACATCTTTTCCACCTTCTCAACCCATTCTTCCTCCTCCACCCCATCTTCCTAGCAAGGAGTATGATTTGATAAACCAATTGCGCAATACCCCTGCCAAGATTTCTTTATGGGAGCTTCTTCAAACTTCACCTACCTACCATGAAGCCTTGCAAAAATATCTAGAAACTCTTCCCACTCCACCTCCTAATCAAGAGAACATCAATGCCTTCTTACAGTGCATGCATGCTACACCGGGTCCTCCTAACATTGTATTTACTCAAAAGGGTTTACCTTCTAAAGAAATACATAATCAATATGATGCCCTTATGGTTGTTGTTACTATCAATAAGAGTATCATTCGTAGGACCTTGATTGATAATGAATATGGGCTTAATATTTGTAGCATGGACATGCTCAAAGAGATTAAATTCGATCTTTCAACTATTCAACCGGATAATATCCCTATTCGTGGATTTGATAATATCGCAAAGAAAACTTTGGGCATCATTACCTTACCTATCAAAGTAGGTCTGGTCATCCTGAATACTCCTTTTCATGTTATGCCTGGACCTCTAAATTATAACCTCCTTTTGGGTAGACCTTGGTTACATGTGACGCATGTTGTTCCTTCCACACTTCACCGTAAAGTCAAGTTTATTCACAACAACATGGTGTATACACTTCATGCGGATGGTACGCCAAATCCTTGTTTGAATATTCAAACCCACAATACTCCTATTCCTAATAATAATCCTTCTTCCTCTAATGCTCTTCCTGGAGATGATTGGGGAACCTTCTATTTTAATCCTACCTTTATTAGAGAATATAAGGTTTATAATCTTGATTTTATGAAGCAACAAAGAGAGTTTGAACAATGAGTTTTTGTTTCTACTCCTCATTCCCTTTGTGATAAATTTGTCGCTGCTTCTACCCACTATGAATCTGTCAAACCTACTAATGATGACATAGTGACTATTGCAGTTCCATTGACTCCTTATAATATGGCTTCTTGTTATGGTCCCGGTTATCATTTACTAGTTAAACAAGGATTCCATGGTCAAAGATGTGGTAAGCATACATAGGGAATTCAAATGCCCTTACAGAATTGGGGGCATGAGCATTCTTATGGATTGGGATTTAATCCTCAACAACATAACAATGTTACCAACATCTCAAATAACACTTCAAAACATGATGACCCTATGAAGGAATTTGACCAAGAGGTTATTTTGCCTAAACTCCTTCGTGCTAAGATGATTACAAGACCTAAACGCAAAAAGAAACGTAGTCTAAACTTGAAGATTCTTACTTTTTGTTTCTATCATAGATTTCATGATCACTCTACTAATGAATGTCAAGATTTACATTATAAGATTAGGCAGCTCATTGATAGTAAAATTATTTATATATCATGTGGCAATGATTTGTATTTCAATCCTATTTTCTCTAAATAACATTTATGTTCCTATTATGGAACTCCGTATTATGTAAACAATGTTAGCCTAATATTTGGGGGCTTGTTGTCTTGCATAGTATTGTGAGTGATATAATAGGTCCCCTTTCATCCTTGTTCCTATGCTTGGGGTCAAGGATGACATCTCCTTCTTTTCTGTCTTTTTGGGATTCACTTTTTCGTTGGTTAAGTAGTATCTATCTATTATGTGATATCTAACATACCTGAAAATTTTGGTTTGCATTGAGGATCTATGTCCTTAATCATTACCTATTTCTATGTTTGACATTGGGTTTCCATGGTTGATAAATCTCTCACCTTGGAAACTGAATCGTGTTTTCTCCCTCACAAACGTTACTTTTTTACTTCTTGCATGATATCTCTTTGTATTCATCCCTTTCATGGCCTCATAGGAGTTGTGACCTTCTTGGCTTGGACTGGGTGTTGTTTGTGGATATTGTCTTGATGTTGAAGAAGGCTTTATCCTTGTTCTTTTATTTCCTTAACATGTCAAAATAGTATGTATTTTCCCATCTTAAGGAGGGGGGCATATACACGACCTCCCTCGTTCTATATTATTGAATTTTTGTTCTAACCTTTTTTGCAGCATGCTAAATCCTTTGAAGGTAACACACATAACTTGCTAAATCCTGAAGACATATGCATTCAATTACAATTCAATATGCTAAATCCTTGGAAGGTAACTCACATAAGTTGCTAAATCCTGAAGAGATACGCATTTTCAATTTTACAATATGCTAAATCCTCAGAAGGCAATGCACATAAGGTCCTAAATCCTGAAGAGACATGCATTTTCAATTTTACAATATTCTAAATCCTTGGAAGGTAATGCACATAAGTTACTAAATCCTGAAAAAGACACGCATTTTACATTTTCCATGGTGATACAAGAATGTGGATCTATGGATATTTCAAAAGCCGTCAGAAGACGCATTACAATTACAAAGCACAGTTTATCGGTGAACCTATTAGGCTCTCCCTCCTTGGTGATTCATGGTAAGGTGGGCATCTTACTAGGCGAGGTAATCACTATCTCTTTTTTTTTCATGCTAGTAGGATTAGAACATGAATCTATGTTATCTATAGTATTGCTCTTGTCTTACTTATGTAATCATGTATGTTTTCTATGACTAATTTCTCTTTACTGCCATATCTCTATGCATGTATGTTGAGTTAGAATCCTGGGTCTGGGGGCTCATGTCCTTGACTTAGTGATGTTCTACCTCGTTGCGATCCACCAGAGTCTTTCTTCTAACTTTACCGCAAGTATGTTCAATTTTCATACTCCCGCTAAAGTGGGGGCTTAATGTATCATCTTAAAAAGGAAGCACTTCCATGTTAAGAATGTTTATCCTTCCTTAGGGGGTTTTTTTGACCACCATCATATTTTCCCCTCATTTATGCATCCTCTCCTACTCCTCTTCCTATTTAGGACCCTGATAGGGCCTCTCTAGGCACCTTCCATCCCAACTGGCATGTTTTCCAGGGGTCCTGACTCCCTAGGTCAAGGTCTAACTTGACCTTGACCTAGGTCAAGGACAACCTCAACCTTGACCTGGGTCCTCCTTTCAAATTTGGAAGTCTGTCAGCTCCCGGAGGTCATCAAAAATTCATTTCCCACTCCCGGGTCAGCTATTTTGGGTTCTGAAGTGACAATTCTTAAATTATATTTAATATAGGTCCTCTTCTAGGGGCATGGGTTTAATTGGAATTTAATTCTCCTATTTCATCCTCTCTAGAATATTTTTCCCTAGTTTCATATAAAGGGAAGCTTTCTCCTCTCATTTTCTCTAAGTCTCTCTAAGTGAAGAACCAAGGAAGTACGATCAAGTGCCTCTAAAGAAGTCATCAAGAAAAAGGTTCAAGCATCCATTGTTTTACATGTTCTAAAGCTTTCAAAGTGTTCAATTCTTCCTCTCAAGAATTCAAGTTCTCTATTGAAGATCAAGGATTCAAGCTTTCAAGCCTTTGAAGGGATTTTATTCAAACATTCAACATTCATCATTCAAAACCCTAGATCTATCCATCATGGTGGTGTGATCTTCCTTCAAGATCCTTTGTGCATCTTAAAGACTCTTTCATTCTCCCTTCAAGGTGGATTCCAAGCATTCAATCATGGAGGTCTATGGTTTCTAATTGAGTCCAAGCTTTCATATATACATACTTGATTACATTCAAAATAACTTGCATATCTATTTGAATATCATAGCTTCATTGTTAGATATACTTCTACTACTTTCTAGCATTCTTTATTTCAATTATTGATTTCAATGTTAATTCCTAAATTAGGGTTTGACTAAGGCAAACCCCTCCCCCCAACAAACAAACCATTTTTCTTGTAGGTACAGGTTCAGAATATCAGATCGGGATAGAGATTCGGATACCCATTTCAGCAAACTTCCAGGATCCAGAAATAGAATTTCAGTCTGAGACTTTTTAGGTCGATTCTGCCTAGGGCGCAATCAAAAATTTTGGTCAATGGTGACATTGACTTGAGGGTACAAATCAGAATTGTGTCAGGATGAAAAAATATTTATGGGTTTTGTTTGTCTCTACGTTTCCATTCTAGATCTGGTCTCATATTTTCCAGAAACTCAACATAGGCTTCAAAAAATAGCATTCTTCAGATCTGCAATATTCCAAGGTTAGTACATTTCTCCTACTCAATTCAATTAAGGTTATCAATCTATCTAGATCTATTTCACATTAAAATAAATAAATGGGTACTTAAGATCTTCCTTCTTTGTTCTTGTTTCCAAATGGTTGATTCATTTATGCATTGATCCTTCCTTTTGGGTTAATCAATTTCGATCTTTCATTTGCATATCTAAGGATAGAAGGATATCATCTTATTTACCCCCATAACATATTCAAATGTAATGTATTTTATGTTAAATAAACCCACTTTCATATAAACCATCATTTTATATCTTACACTATCAGTCTTAGTTCAATCTAGTTCGAGACTGGTATCATCAACCAAATTTTGTTCAATCAAGTTTGGAATTCTCAAAATTTTATGAAGTCAACATCAGACATTATTTGAATCAATGTGTTTCTTGCACATCAATTCAAAGAGGGGAAAATTTTACCACCCTAAATTGGTGTACCCTAACTAGGGACCATGTTTTCCCTAAATGTGATCATACCCTCAATTATGTCAATCCAACTATCCGATTATTGGCATAATTCATCAAAATCAAAATAATTCCTAAAATCAAAGTGGTTTTATCACTATCTCACATTAATTACCTTGGCCTATTTAATTAAATCAATCCCATTAAAATGTTTGGCTACAGTAATTAATTAAAAAGGAATTAATAAATACTCTCAAAATAACAACTCATCACTTACACATGGAAAGTCAATCCATGAACCAATGAGAGTTCACTCACATGGATCAACTAAGTTTAAATCCTCACCTCTCCTCATGGATTGATCTTAACCCTCAATTTCTCAATTTCTTCCATAAAAGGACTGATTTTTTAGCTCAAAGGGTCCCAATTTTTAGAATTCTCAATTCAATCTTATGCTGCCAATTTGATTTCATGATTTCATAGCTAATTAGAGAGCATTTAATGTGTGCTTTAAAGGATCATTGAAGTATGTTTTTTATCTTGAATTTCATACAAACTATCTCATTTCTACATTTGAATCTTCCATTCTAGCACTGAATTGTCACTAATCTAATGCATAATCTGAGGGAAAATTAATGATTTAGATCACACTCTTTCTAGATAGAAAGCAATATGTCAGTTTCTTTGGTTTCCTTATGCTTTCTAGTTGAATTTAATAATTTTAACCATTGATATAATGGCATATTGAAGTGTTGTATTGCAGCTTTGTAGGTACAATAATCACACACATAGATGCATTGTAAACTATTAATGCTTGATTTATAACCTCATTTGAATAGGTAGCTTGATTATGTTCTTGATTACATGGATAACATCACTCATACTCTATTGCTAGGTTGTTCTAAGATGGCACAAGGCATCTAATAGCATTCGACAGTGCTGTAGCATAATCTTGGAACGACCTTTGATTCAAATTTTGCATGGCTCCTTGGTAATTCCCTTGATATGGATGTCTACCACCTTGATTCTATTGTTGTTTCCCTGGAATCTTATTATGTTATTGGTAATATTTATTACCACCTTGATTTTTCTTTTGGTAAGGTGGTCTACCTTGGAGTTGTTACTTTTTTAGGCTCACTAACTCATTTCCCAAGGCATGCAGAATATTCTCTATCTTATGTTGGTTGCTTTTAATGTCCTATAGATCCTATGAAAGATGTACAATAGTTGAATCACTTTTTATAGCATATGGTAATGCTGGAACAGTGGGTAAAGGAGGAAAAGATGGTATTCTTAGAGGTCTAATATGTTGCATATCCATAAAAATGGGCATAGGTGGCCTAGGAGCTTTCCTACCTGAATAAGGTTATTTTCTACTCTAACAGAAATATCAAATGCTTGGGGAAAATAAGTACCCCTATGGATTGTATCATTACTGAAATATCACTATTTAAACTCTTCAAATAGTACATGAAACCATAATCAGCAGATGATCTTACCGTGACAGAGATAATATTCCATGTCCTCTGAAAATGTGTGTGAAAATTAGTCATCTACTCTTGAGGATCCCGTTTAATAGTGATAAGTTTCTCCACTAGAGACAAGTGGTCTGACTCTTCCTCAAATAATTTGGACAATGCATCCCCAATCCAGTCCCATGAATCAATTGAACCAACTGCCAGAGTTCTAAACCATTGTAAAGCATTTCCTTTCAGTGAAGTTTCTAACAGCTTGACAGTTGCGTCTTTGTCAGTGATGTAGTGTACATTACAGAGAATTGTCACATCTATAATGTGCTCAAAAGAAGTGGTTTGACTCTCCCCAATAAAATCAAGCAGGCTATTCAAAGTTGCCAATGGTATATCATGATACTAAGAAAAATTTAGTGGGTTGCCTTGATTAAAAGGCACAAATGCAAATTGCCTTGCCATGATAATAGTTTGTACTAGTACAGAACTTGTAGGTATAAATGTACTTGTTGTAGGTACAAATGTACTAGTTGCTACTGAAAATTAAGTACTTGTTGAGAATGAAGTACCGATTGCAAATAGAGAACCGTTTATTGTTGGAAATGAAACAGCAAAAAAGAAAGATGTTGGAGGTTCTGCTCTGCAAGTTGGTGAGGTTGAATGCCTACTAACTTCCCTTTTTTACGGTCTCCCTCTACCCTCTTGATTCTCTTGCAGGAGGTGGTGATTGGACTCTTTTTTATGGAGGATTTCTCCTTGTTGTCCTTCTTTTCCTTCTTGGTAGTGATAACTACAAATACTCAAAAGACTTTGAGTTTTTGGTCTCAATTCTTCTCATAAAAATTCACACAGCACTAATCCTTTTACTCCTTGAGACAAAGTCTCCACATATGCGTAAAATAACTTCTTCTAGGTCTAAAACTCACTAATAGCATATTAGAATCAGCAAGTATCCAAGAAATTTATGACTTCTAAAGACTAGTTTGTTAAGAACTGTCCCACTGGGCATGCCAAAATTGTAAGTTCTCATAAATGCACCCTTATCAAATTGCATAAAAACTTGACATTATGGAATAAAATGGGATCATTTCAAAATATGTGGGCTATTCAAAACTGAAATGAACCTCTGAAGAAGGTCGTCGTCCTCTTTGATACTTCACCTAAAATACTTAATGGAAAATTAAAGCTGGTTGGAAAAGGGATAGAAGGCTTGCATAGCTGGGAATTAACTTAAAAACTTTCATAAACGTAAGGTGATGCACCAAAACCTTAGTACCATTGCTATAGACACAATGAAGCCTTTAAAAAAGTTCAATATTGAACACAATATTAATGTCAAAATACTCAGCAGATAAGTAATTCATAAGAAGGATTAATTTCAGTCAGAAGTTAATAGGAAATGATACTTTCATAATTAAAAACTGAACTAAAATGTAAATCACAACTCATAACCTATGCTTTAGCATGAACTATTCATTCACAGATGCTAGGACTGAAACATACACTTAGGGATTCCAATAATGGATCACAAAAATAACATCAAATCAGTAATCTACATACAATAGAATGAACTCAACAATAGGCCTCCAAATTGTTCGTTATTCAAGCTTCAATGGTGAAACAACAATGTACTCATGAATGAGTTACAGAAAATATGATATAAACTGCAATAAGGACTCCAAAGAAATCACTCCAAAAATAGTGAACTGCATATAGGGGAACTAACCTTTAACAAAGAATAATTTTACAATATTTATGCTTCTCCAAGAAGCAGTTGAATGAAAATAGGCCTTAATTTGCATGGTCAGATTGAACAAAAAATCCCTATTTTCAAGCCCTCAAAGGGACCCAAAAAGATCCAAAAGGAAGAAAAGGTCAACCTTGACCCATTCCACCATAATGACATCCCAAAAAATGCTCCAACCTCTCGTATATTTGCTCCACCAAACCTATATCCCCTCCTTTTGTCTCGATATTTCTTCAACCTTCCTAGATGTATGGCACTCCTTCATAAATGTCAATCTTATCCTTTTGACTTAGAAATTAAGGCACATGTTGCATATACATTTGCAATTTAATATTAATTCACATGATTTATAATGTATCATGAAATAAGTATTAATTACAACATACCAAAGCAAAGAAAAACAACATTTTCCTTTATAATAATAATTACTTATGTAATTTATGATGTATCGCTTAATAATTATTATTATAAACTATATGCATTGCTTTTTCACTTCAGACATTAGGCTAAAAGGCTATCCAAATGCCAATGGAGTATCACATTTCTCAAGACAAGGAAAAACTTTTAGACTTCAATGTAGACATTGGGGTTTTAACCCTATCTCGAAACACTACCTCCATTTTGATTTCTTCTTTTTCATTACTCCTTCGCTCTACTGAAAGGCGTCGCCACTAGTAGGGTTTGAAAGAGTGGTTTTCCTAAAATTGCAAAGGCTTTCCTTGAGGGCTCTAAGACTTATGCGCATCTTACATGAGGAGATTCAGGGCATCTATTACGGGTAATATTTTATACTTGCAAGAAAACCTACCTTCGAGCTTTGCATATGTTTTCCCTTTAGATTCTTGGGCATGAGATATGGAAAAAATTTAATCTTCTTTGAAAGACTGTCACCTCTTTCTGCAATTTTCTTTGTATCTACAACTTATATCAGGAAAACCCTCATGTAAAAAAGGTTGTGTTTTCATAGTCTCTCCATGGCTTCTATGTTTCTAACCATAGCTTTCTAACTATATTTTTGTTGGACACACATTTAAGAGCATTGTATTTCTTAGCTACTTGGAGGGTCTCCATAGCTCCCATGTACTTCATCATTGTTCGATATCCCTGTTAGAAATACCTGAGAGCTTGGTGATTTCTGTCACTGTCTTCACGCATCTTTTGTAGTGATTTGACTGCCCTCCTTTGATGGTGCTCGGGACTTGCATGTTCTTTTAACATAAATTCCCCATGTTGCAGAAATGTATTGCAATTATTTCTGGTTATACTATGTTCAAATTGACACCATCTGGTTTCCCATGGAAATGGCCAAGTTCTTTCAAAGTTTTCAAAGTAACACATTGTAACTTTAAAGGGCCTTCGTTTCAGCATATTGAATACCAGTGTTCCCTTCATCATACATTGATCACTACATTATTAGCATCATCTTTTTTAATCTTTCGGCTGGAGGATTTTCTAAGCTTGGAGGAGCACACCAACCTTCAGACTTATGATTTAAAATCTTCACGAGTATTCTATCATTGGTAGAGGAAACTAGACCAACATTTGACTTTCAATTTGACATGTTAGAGATGAATTTTTGGCATTCATTTTGACAATTGTTCATGATTGTGATGCTCTCATTAAATCTATTATGGATATTTGGGGCTCCATAATTGTTATATACTCTGCAAAAAAATACTCTTAACTACCTCTTATAACTATGACTGTAGCTTGTTTATTTGTTGTTTTTCTGCATTATGCTACTTTGGGTTCTCATGTATTGTTGTTTCTTTCTGATGTCAACTATTTTCTATCTTTTTGGCTTTGATTTTCTTCCATCTCCTTATCATTTCATAGCCAATATAATCATTTGATCCTCTATCTATGACCCTTACTATACAGATGATCCTTAATAGCCTTGTTATTGATCTGGTCCCTACTTTGCATTGTGACTCTTTTAATGCATTGACTTCAATTGTATTGTTCCTCATTTGACATTTGAAACTCCTTATAGTACCTATCAAATTTCAGACTAGGAGGATTACATTCAATATCATTAGCAAAAATTGGCATTGTTTTGTACTCCTTTCATGATTATAATGTTGTTTTCATGTTGCCACTCTGGCACCCTACTCCCATGAAGCATACTTTATTTTTGACCAACTATATGTTGCATTTAACATTAAGTACCAAGACTACATTCTTTTATTTTTGACAAAGGTAGCTCTAGCGCACTATATTCTAATAATAACAGTAGACATACACATTGTTAATCTCTTGGTGCAACAATAAATAACCTTGTTGGCACTCTACTCCTTTACTGTCTTTATGATCACCATTTTCATTGATTACTTTGATCTCTTGGTCTTTTTCATGGAAAATTATTATCTTCCGATGCTCATTTTTTATTCATGATTCATGCACATTCTTGTGGCTTATCTCTTATACACTGGGCTTCTCATTAAATATTAGGATCATTTGACAATTGGTATGACTATTGTGACTCCTCATATGATAGCTTCAACTCCCTAATATTCTTTAACTCTTCGATAGTTGTGGTACCTATTGTTCATGTTAGTCACTAGATTTTACACCCTATTCAAGCTCTTGCAATCTTAATAATCTAGTACAACATGGGAATCACTTCTAGGTTGTGGGACCTTTGCTAACTAAAGTGAAGCCTCCGGGTTCTAGGTCGGTTCCTCTTGGATAATCACCTAATCTGCTCTTTGGACATGTAAAAGTAAACCTGGAGGGGAAAGGGATAGAAGGAATGCTTGAAAGGAAAATAACTGATAAGAAAATTATCCTACTAGGTGATACACCGAAGGTAACATAAAATATAACACAGTGAGTAAACTAGCATGAAGATTCTCAAATATAATAGAACACAATCTTTCTGAATAGGCTTGCATAATTATTTCACAGAGAGGTCTGAAATGGAAAGAGGCTATTCAAGGAAAGAGAAAATTTCACAAACAATAGCTTTTCCAAGAAAGTAGACACAGAATGTGACCTGGAAGCAAACATTCACTCCAGCAAGTAAGCACAAGAATGAGACAAAGTAACCAGGGATGAACAAAATCCACATGATTACCTAAATCAAATCAAACACAATAGTAAAATCAAATCAAACACAATAGTACACAAAGATGCTGAAAGAAAGGAAGGTTCAGGAACTCTAAGATTTCTCTAATAAAAGCACTGTATTACATCCATTAAGAGAAGTACAGATAAGGAAAATCTTAAGGATAGAGAAGATGTCTCAGAAAGCTCTTCCAAAATCTAGAAATCAATGAAAGATTACAACAAGGTGAAAACCTGAGGGCAAAGAAGATGCCACAGAAAATCTTACACCAGCTGGAAAACACTGAGCTCTAAAATCTCTCAAAACTACTTATATACATGCTCTACTAGCACGCAGGCTCAAGAGTCAATCCGATTTTTAGGAATTAGGGTTACAATAGATCTGCATAAACAATTCAAAACCCTAAGACTGTCAATTCTGTTATAAATGCATCTTATAAATAGCTCATTCGATCAGATACAGACTTGAATATCTTTCCCATCGCCATAAATGTGATCTTGAGAAGTCGACTCAACTCATTCCTCTGTATGTATCTTGAAAAATCATGCCACCGCCATTAACTCTGAGATCAGATCTTTTGAATTTTTGAATATTTAAATGTTAACAATCATAAGTGGCGCGGAATGCTAGATCAATGACCTAGATTTGAATCTTTAATAACTTTAAAACATGGCCATCGATCTCCTTTTCTTTACTCATTACTGTCTTTACCTTGGTCCACCATGGACATGTGTCAGCATGACTTAATGCCTTAATCAATAGATTTTGAGCATTTTGCTTTTAAGCCATAACGCCGACCGTTGGATTTAAATTTAGTCGCTTGGAGGTTACCTTATTTTCTGTCTTTATCCCTAACTCAGCCTTGACTCATCTTTAACCCTGGGTGCAGAAACTCTTTGTGTCGCTGAACCTTGCTCATTGAAGTTTCAACTTGTGCGAGTGAGCGAAAAAAAAATTTCTCTTGATCAGTTGCATACTCGCAGCACGTTTTGATTTGGTCTTTAACCTGTGCGAGTGAGCGACTGCATAAAAATCCCTTTGCTCGCATGGTCGCAACACTTTCCTTGTTAACTGCTAAACTTGAGCGAGTGAGAAATGAAGCACAACTCCTTTGGTCGCACACTCGTGATCTTGAAGACTTGAAGTGAAATTTCATGGCGAGTGAGCGATGAGGCACAACTCCTTTGGTCGCACACTCGTGAGCTTGAAGACTTAAAGGAAAGTTTCATGGCGAGTGAGCGATGAGCAAAATATAACCCTCAGCGAGTGAGCAATGATTTCTTTTTCCCTTGATCGCACACTCACAAGATGGAAGGTAGCATTATGCAAAATCATTGCGACTACACAACCACATGACAATTCATTCACCTGCTCACTCGCAGAGCTAAATGACTTCATAACAAATACTGCATGACTGTTCATTATAAATTCAGCGTGACTGCGTGAATGAACACAAAAGGTGATCGTAATGGACAATTTTAAAACACATGAATAATAGGAACCTTAAGTGGCAAAAGGTAATGAGAAAACATAACGACCACTAAATAACCTAGGGTTTAAGAGGCTTCAAGGGTTTTTAGCACATGAAGGGTTTAAAACCAGACCTAGAACATGCAGAGAAACAAGATTAGGACTAGACAGAACACCAAAAAAAACAAGCTGGGCTCTACCCTCGTGGGAGCCACATTTTCTCCACTTGTAGCCAGAATTGTCATGTAATGGGAAATTTTGGGTAACATTCTTGGCAATTTTTGTTGGATGTTAGCCTGCTAGACATTGAAAACCAGTGGCCTTTAGACGATCCATTGGGCATATGAGTCTGCATTTGAGAACACAAAAAACTTCTAGGAAGCAAGAGGAGGAACAACAAGCCAAAACAGGAAAGGACTATATACAAACGAGAACAAACTACTGGTTGTGCACAAGCACTTGGAGGAAAGCAAGGAAAACTAACCTAGAAAGCAAGAAAAATAAAACAGGGAAACTTACTTATAGAGATGGACAAACCTCAAAATAGGTCTTGAGATGAAAACCATTAACTAATATTGGCAAGGCATCTCCTTCAATAGTTGATAATTGAAATGCATTATTCTCCTTGCACTCTGTGATTACAAATGGTCCTCCCCAGAATGAATTAAACTTTGAATGCCTGCCTGGCCTTGATTTATACTCATCCCACTTGAGGACTATATCCCCAACATTAAAGTTTCTAGCTTTGGCCCTCTTGTCAAAGTTCTTTTTGACCTAGATCTGCTGAGACTCCATGGTTTTCATAGATTTATCTTTAATTTCCTCCAGCTCCATGAGTTGAGCATACCTTACCTGCAAGGAATCTCCTTCCTTAAAGATAATAAGTTGGGTGGAAAGGTCCAATGCTAGCAATACTGATGAGATGGAAAATTTGGCCTCCTTTCTATATACCAGCATATACGGAGAATTCCCAATTATCTTCTTTGGGGTTATTCTATCTATCCACAAGGCAGACTTGAGCTTGGAGTGCCAGTCTCTTTGATTTTCTTGCAATGTCTTCTTGATAATCCTAATCAAGTTTTTATTTGTAGACTCTGCTAGACCATTACCCTGAGGGTAATAGTTGGAACTAGTATTCAGATAAATACAATTCCTGACTGTCCATTCTGTCACTTTTAGACCTATAAATGCAAGTGCATTATCTGATGTGATTGAATCTGGAGCACCAAATCTGTGAATGATGTCATCATAAAAGCTCAGAATAGCACTCTCATTGGCCTCTTTCAGTGCAATAGCCTAAGTCCATCTAGTAAAATAATCTATTGTAGTTATGATCCATTTATGTCCTGCACTATATGGAGGATTTATTAGGCCTATAAAATCAATGCCCCATTTCATGAAAGGTTTCTCTATTCTGATTGGTCTAAGGGATAGACACTATTATGATCCTAAAAAGACACTATTATGATCCTTCCTGAAGAGAATCTCATCTATCAGCATGAAGGGGATAAACTGCAGTCTATAATGCCTTTTCTTGGTTGAATCTAAATCTTCAGGACATTTTCTTGTCTTCAAGAAATGAACCATGTTAGGCAACCAACCTGATGCCTTGGCATGTTCGTCTATTGAATGCACAACTAAAGATGCATTCATTTGCTCTTTATTCCTTGAATTCTCACCCTCTGTCAAATGTTCACAAATACCTCATCCTCTGACTAGTTTGGTGACTTGGATATCAATGTCATATTCCATTACCCTAGTGATCCAACCAGCGCTTTTCTCATTTAGGTCCTTAGAAAGCAAGAATTCTTTGACACTTGGATGAGTGACTCTTAATTGTACCTTGTTGTGAGTTAGTAGATATCTGAACTTTTTAAGGCTTTTCACTACGGCAAGTACATGTTTTTCCACAAAATAATATCTTTGCTCATATTCTTCTAAACCTTTGTTGAAGAAAGCAATAGGTTGTTCCAATCCTTCAGAGTTTTCTTGAGTCAATATTGCAGATATGACATCAGAACCTCCATAAGCATAAAGGATGAAATCCTTACTGAAATTAGGGTTCAACAAGGCAGGAGCCTCTGTCAAAGCCTCTTTGATGGCTTGGAAATTATTTTTCCCTTCTTTGTTCCAGTTAAAGACTGAATTCTTCTTTAACATAGTTGTCAAAGGCTTTAGTAAATCTGAAATATTGGGCAAGAAATGCCTGACAAAGTTAATCCTTCCTATGAAAGATTGAAGGATTTTCTTGTGAGGTGGTAGGGGTAATTCAAGAATAGCTACAATCCTCTTTGGGTCAACTGTAATTCCTTGTTTGGACACAATATATCCCAACAGTTTTCCAACATGGATTGCAAACACGCATTTCTTGGGATTAAGAGAGATTCCAAACTCTCTGCACCTCTCAAATATCTTTATCAGGTGTTTGATGTGGTCCCCTGCGTGTTTAGAATAAACAGTTATACCATCTAAGTAGACCAACACAAACTTGTACATAAGGCTCTTAAAGGCCATGTCCATTTCCTTTTTAAAAGTAGCACCTACATTAGACAAACCAAAAGGCATTTTTTGATAAGCCATGGTTCCCCATTTGGTTGGAAATGCAGTCTTATATTGATATTCTTCATGAACCAGGATCTGATTGTACCCTGAATAGCCATCCAACCGTGAGAAACGTTCTGATCCAGAGACATTGTAAAATTTGCTCCATAGATGGCAATGGATGGCGATCTTTTAGGGATGCCCTATTAAGGTCCCTAAAGTCAACACATAGTCTCAACTCTCCATTCTTCTTTCTCATAGGAACAAGGTCGGAAACCCAACTAGTATGTTTTATGGGGTAAATGATTACACTTTCAATTAATTTGAGCACATCTTTGTGCATGAGTGGTTCAAGCTTAGGATTGACAGGCCTTTGCTTCTGTCTAACTGGCTTGGCATTTGTTTCCAATTCAATGGTGTGTTGAGAAAGTGTTGGGTTGAAACCCTTGAGGTCTTCATACAACCAAGAAAATATATCACTAAATTCTTGAAATAATTAGGCATAAGCCTACTTTTCTTAATCAATATTCACTTTTTCGAACTTCAAACTCTTTCCTGGCTCCATCTCTAAATCAGTGCAATGTTCTTGTTGAACTGTTAGACCAACCTTACTCTTCTGAGATTGGTCATCTCTATTGAAGAAAGATTCCAAGGTGACAAGACCTTTTGGCATTTTATTTTATCTAAGTTTTACTACTTGGTCACCATAATTCTGTATCAATCTGTCTTATTGTGTTATGAAAAGACATCCTCTTCAAACAAAAACTGCAAAATTTGCTCATCATTGTCGAAAAATTTCCAATTAACATTATTGTCAGGGATAGAAGGCCTGACAATTAATTTGATATGATGTTGATCCCTTTCTTTTAAAATTCTATTAGGAATGTCATACTGGGATCCAACAGAAGCTAATCTGTCTGCATTCTGGTTCAATTTTCTAGGGATTGCAATAATGTTGAAAGCATGAAAATCTTCAATTACATCCCAAACTCGATGCTTGTATGCTTTCATTGTGTCATTTTTGGTTGCACTTATCCCTCTTACTTGGATGACTACTATTTTACTATCACCATAAACTTTTAGGGCTTTGATCCCTCTCTTTCTAGCCCACTCTAATCCATTCACTAGACTCTCATATTCAGCGGTGTTTCTAGTGCAAGAGAAGTTGAACCTAAAAGTTGCATAATGATTTTCTCCTTCTTGGGAGACTAACATATCACCACCACCAAAGCCATGTCTACTTCTAGAACCATCAAATAATAGCTCCCAAACTTGATTACTATCATCCTTCGATGCTTCATTGATAGCTTTCTTAAGGCTTGGTTCTATGAGATTATCTTCTTGTATTAAGTAGTTGCCCAAACCAGCATCCCGAACAACATTGGCTTGGGCCTTTGAGGTTCTTTCTGATTCCAAATTATCTAGATAGATATCTGGGATATTTTCAATCTTGGTGTTTGTTTCTGTGATGATTGGGAAGTCATTACTGTCAAGTGCAAGGCAACTTTCATTCAGTACATTGGACACATAAGGTTCTATATGGTGTGTTGCCAATGATTCAGACTTGATGGTAACCTTGGTTCCATATCTAGTATGGAAAAGAATGGGAGACCAGTCAGAAGAAAGATAGCCTCCTATCTTGGTTGTGAACTCCCTTGATAAACATATGGAAAATAGAGCAGGGAGGTTTATGATGTATATGTTAAGTAGGATAGAGAAATTGGGACTTGCATGTAGGATCGAGATTGTATCCTTAGCTACACCTACTGTGTCTAGTGAGGAACCATCAAGTTGGGTCACCTTCTTTTGGAAAGGTTCATATTTAAGTCCTAATTGGTCAGCTACTTTCTTGGGCATGACAAAGCTAGTAGCCCCACTATCTACCATACAATTATGTACTAAAGATTTTCCAATAATTAATGATACATAAAGGGGGGTGGTTTCAGATTCCTACCTTGTATCACATCTGGCTTGGATTTGCTTCTTGAAATCCCCTTCTTTTGATCAATGTTGACCAACATTGGCTTAACAACTTCACTTGTGGGTTATTGAGGAATTGCCCCACTAGAAGGGGCTTCTGATTTGGTGTGTGAAGTGTTCTGAACCATTAATGCCTGATTCATCCACCCATTCAAGAATGTAGCATGATTGTGGGGATGATTGCAAGGAAAACACCACTCATTGTCTGATGCAAGATTGTTCTAACTTGGAACCATATATCTTGCTGGATTTGCAGATCTAAGGGGTGTGGGGTTATAAGGTTGGAATGGCCTTTGATAAGTTATGTCGTTGACCTTGGTAGTTCCCTTGATATGTTGGCCTATTATGTTGATAGGGTTGTCCCTGATTTTGATATTGATGGTTGGGACTTTCGTTTTGTGGCTAAAAGGGTGGTCTATTCCCTTGGTTTTGCTTCTTTATGCTAGTCAACTCATTTCTCATTATTTGTAACAATTTTTTCATTTCTTGTTGACTACTTAATTCAACTAGCTCTTGGGAAGGGATAACTTTGGATTCCTCATAGCTAGTGCTAGCCTGAGGTGTTGCTATATTGGGTATAGGAGTGTATGGAGGGATTCTCAAAGGCATATTGGGCTGAATGCTGGGAAAAATAGGCATGGGTGGCCTTGGGGCTATCATGCCTGCTTGGATTAAACAATTTTCAGCCATGACTGCTATGTCAAAAGCTTGACATAATGAGGTTACTCTCATGGATTGAATCATGACGGAGATATTTATATTGAGACTTTTCAAGAAGTATAGGAAGGCATGGTCAGCTGAAGGTCTCACTAAGATAGGGATTCTATTCCATGTCTTGAGGAATCTATTATTGAAGTCTGTCATTATTCTTGAGGATCTCTCTTTATGGTTGTTAGTTGCTCAACCAAAGATAAGTAGTCTGATTTATCCTAAAAATATTTTCTTAATGATTCTCCTAGTCTGTCCCATGAATCAATTGAGCCAACAACAAGAGTTCTAAACCATTCTAAGACCTTACCTTTGAAAGAGACTGCAAGTAGCTTGGTATCCACATCTTCTTCTTTAATATGATGCACATTGCAAATGGTAGCCACATCTCTTATGTGCTCACAAGCTTTTTTCTGTCCTTCACCTATGAAATCAGGTAGAATTTTGAGTGCTTCTAAGGGCACATCATGATGTTGAGAAAATTTTAATGAACTCCCTTGATTGAAGGTGACAAAGGCAAACTGTCTAGCCATTGTTGGAACTATGATTTTTTGAACAACTACTGTATGAGTTGTATTTGGGCTAGGTAGTGGGGTTGAATCTGCTTGTAGCTCTCTGGTTAGAGATCTTCCTCTTTTTCTGGAGTGAAAAGGCAAAGGTCTTCTTTCTGATGTAGGTGGTGTAGATTGTACCCTCCTTATAGAGGATGTTCTCTGAGATGATCTGCAGTAGTTTATTGTCAGGGGCAGCTGCAAGAACTCAGAAGGATTTGAGCCTCTTGTCTCAACTTTTCTCATAAACTTTGAATAGGACTGGATCTTCTGTTCCTTACACCAATGGAGCCACCACATATGCTTTGAAGAAGACCTCTTTAGGTCAGTTACTATGCAATTAGAATATCAGAGATAGCATAGCTTGAACATGAACTTCCTTTTGTGGGTCCCATCAAGCGTGCCAAAATTGTTAGTCACTAGATTTTACACCCTATTAAAGCTCTTGTAGTCTTGATAATCTAGTACAACATGGGAATCACTTCTAGGTTGTGGGACCTTTGCTAATTGAAGTGAAGCCTCCGGGTTCTAGGTTGGTTCCTCTTGGAGAATCACCTAATCTTCTCTTTGGACATGGAAAAGTAAACTTGGAGGGGTTCAAGGGATAGAAGGAATGCTTGAAAGGAAAATAATTGATAAGCAAATTACCCTACTAGGTGATACACCGAAGGTAACATGAAACATAACACAGTGAGTAAACTAGCATGAAGATTCTCAGATCTAATAGAACACAATCTTTCTGAATAGGCTTGCATAAGTATTTCATAGAGAGGTCTGAAATGGAAAGAGGCTATTCAAGGAAAGAGAAAATTTCACAAACAATATCTTTTCCAAGAAATTAGACACAGAATGTGACTTGCAAGCAAACATTTATTCCAGCAAGTACGCACAAGAATGAGACAAAGTAACCAGGGATGAACGAAATCCACAGGATTACCTAAATCAAATCAAACACAATAGCACACAAAGATGCTGAAAGAAAGAAAGGATCAGGAACTCTGAGATTTCTCTAATAAAAGCATTGTATTACATCCAGTAAGAGAAGTACAGACAAGGAAAAGCTTGAGGATAGAGAAGATGTCTCAGAAAGCTCTTCCAGAATCTGGAAATCGATGAAAGATTACAATAAGGTGAAAACCTGAGGGCAGAGAAGATATTACATCAACTGGAAAACTCTGAGCTCTAAAAGCTCTCAAAACTACTTATATACATGCTCCTCTAGCACGTAGCCTGAGGAGTCAATCCAATTTTTAGGAATTAGGGTTACAATAGATCTGCATAAACATTTTTGAACCCTAAGATTGGCAATTCTGTTATAAATGCATCTTAGAAATATCTCATTCGATCAGATACAGACTTGAATATCTTTCCCATCACCATAAATGTGATCTTGAGAAGTCGGCTTGACTCATTCCTTTGTCTGTATCTTGAAAAATCAAGCCACCGCCATGAACTCTGAGATCAGATCTTTTGAATTTTTGAATATTTAAATGTTAACGGTCATAGGTGGCATGGAATGCTCGATCAACGACCCAAATTTGAATCTTTAATAACTTAAAACACGTCCATCGATCTCCTTTTCATTATTCATTACTGTCTTTGCCTTGGTCCGCCATGGACATGTGTCAGCATGGCTTAATGCCTTAATCGATAGATTTTGAACATTTTGCCTTTAAGCCATAACACCGACCGTTGGATTTAAATTTAGTCGCTCGGAGGTTACCTTATTTTTTGACTTTATCCCTAACTCAGCCTTGACTCATCTTTAACCCTGGGTGCACAAATTCTTTGTGTCACTGAGTCGCTGAACCTTGTTATTTGAAGTTTCAACTTGTGCGAGTGAGCGACAAAACTTTTCTCTTGACCAGTTACATACTCGCAGCACCTTTTGATTTGGTCTTTAACCTGTGTGAGTGAGCGACTGCATAAAAATCCCTTTGCTCACGTGGTCGCAGCGCTTTTCTTGTTAACTACTAAACTTGAGCGAGTGAGCGATGAAGCACAACTCCTTTGGTCGCACACTCGCGACCTCGAAGACTTGAAGTGAAATTTCATGGTGAGTGAGAGGTGAGGCACAACTCCTTTGGTCGCACACTTGCGAGCTCAAAGACTTAAAGCGAAATTTCATGGTGAGTGAGCGATGAGAAAAATATAACCCTCAGTGAGAGCGATTATTTATTTTTCCCTTGATCGCACACTTGTGAGCTGGAAGGTAACATTATGCAAAATTGTCATGACTGAATGACCACATGATAATCCACTCACCCACTCACTCGTAGAGCTAAATGACTTCATAACAAATACAACGTGATTGCATGACTGTTCATTATAAATTCAGCGTGACTGCGCGACTGAACACAAAAGGTGATCGTCGTGGACAATTTTAAAACATGTGAAGAATAGGAACCTTAAGTGGAAAAAGGTAATGAGAAAACATAACGACCACTAAAGAACCTAGGGTTTAAGAGGCTTCAAGGTTTTTTTGCACATGAAGGGTTTAAAACCAGACCTAGAACATGCATAGGAACAAGATTAGGACCAGGCAAAACATAGAAACATAGAAGCTACGCTCTACCCTCATGGGAGCCACATTTTCTCCACTTGTAGCCAGAATGTAATGGGAAATTTTGGGTAATAGTTCCCATGGGCATTGTGTATTGAGCACTTACCATTTATTGTTTCACTTTCATTATTGGTATTACTGTCATCTTTGTTTATGCACTACATCTAGGCATCCTTGGATATCACACTCCATGATAGTGCTTCTCCTTCATATAAGTGTGACCTTTATTATCATAGGCAAATGATTCCATTGTCTTTCTTGTGTGATGCTCATGAATATGATTGTTCATTCATGACATGATGACTGTTTTGACTGAGCTAGATGTCATTTCATGAATTTTGGTGCATCATCCTATAGATCACTGTATCTCCAACAAATTTGATGCTTCATCATTATGATAACATGAGCAATATTATCATGTGACGGTGATAATATGTATATTTCCAATGCTTTGAGATTTCTTTTGGTTGTACATGTTGAACCTTTGTGTCAACTTCCTATAGCATTATATAACTTGTCCCTTGTTTCGTAACAGCATGTACTGTTACCGATTTTAGGTACCAAGGCTTGGCGGAATTTTGCCTTGTGCGGGTTTCTACCTGCGAAGGTAATTTTCCGAAAAGGCTTGGAGGAATTCTACCTGCGAAGGTAATTTTCCGAAAAGGCTTGGCGGAATTCTACCTGCAAAGGTAATTTTCCGCAAAGGGCAAAAAGAGAGGAATTTTGCCTTGTGCGGGTTTCGCACCTCTCAGGTGATTTTTCGAAAAGGCAGAAAGGAAAGAGCACGGTGGTGGACCCCACAATGGGTTTTCGAGGCACTTTTTCAATTTTCCGGAACCAAAAAAGACTCAAGGCGGAGAATTGAAATTCTGATTCTCTGTGGTGGGTTTCTACCTGCAAAGGTGATTTTCCGCAAAGCAGAAAAGAAGAATTTTGCGCTTGTGTGGGTTTCGCACTTAGCTGGTGATTTTTCGCAAGCAAAGAAACGCACCCTGCTTCTGTTTTTCCGCAAGTCCACGGAAAATGGAAGATACGAGTTGGCGACTAAAAAAAGGAGGTGCATTGTCGTGCGCTCGCAGTCAGTAACAGAGTGAAATTTTCAAGCTCGCGAGTTGGCGACCAGTCAGAAAATAGATGTCATCGCCCACTCGCGCACGAGATAAAAACAGAGTAAAAGGTGGCGCGAGTGTGCGACCGGATAGAATAAGCAATGAAGAAATGGATGTCGCTTAGTCGCTCAGAATCTAAAGGTCAGTTTAAACAGCCAGCGACTGTGCGATGAAGGAATAAATGAAAAGAAAGACGCATAGGCGCTCAGTCGCCAAGACTCAGGCTTTTAAATATACACAGAGATAATTTTCAAAGGGAATTTTAATATTTTATTACAAATCCATGTTTCATTCCCGGAAGTTTTCAGAGACAGAAAAATATTAGATTGTTCTCAGACACTGTAAATCAGATATTTTACAGATAGAAAGAACAGATTTTAAAAGATCAGAGGTTACAGTTGTTAAAGTCTGCAGAAAAGTTATTGCAATTCAGAGACTTTTGTGACTCTTCTAGAGGGATAAGACTACTTCTATGAGGGAGTATTTATGTTGATATTTTAGGTATGACTTTTGGGTCATCAAATTGTATTTTTGTAGACTTTGAAGGGCTAAAAGGTGGCTGGACAGGCCAAATCCGATCCAGAAGTTATTGCTTTCAAAATGCAGTTGGCTTTGAAAATGCATAAATATGAGTTGAAGACTCCTTGTTGTTAAGAATTTCTTCTTCCCTTTGGCTTGAGTTTTTGTAACTTGTTCTAAGTTCTTAACAAAAGCAGAGAGATTTTGTAACTCATTTCAGAGAAATATACAGATTTGTAACACCTTTGACTGTGAAAGATAGCTTGTGCCTTCTCAATTCTTTGGTTTTGTGTATCACATGGTGCCTTGTTCAAAGATTTATATGATCCTTTGCAGGTTGAAAGTAGTACTAAATTAGTTTCAAATTGTGAGCAAAGCAACTCCTTTTAGGAACTGATATTTTTAGTCTTCTTACAAATTTCTTATGCAGAGACTGTGTCATTGAGTTGTGTCTTCGAGCTTATCTTTACTAGTTTTCTTGTGTGTTGGATACCTGTTAGATTTCAAAGACTTAATATTTTGGTGCATCACCTTTAGGAGGTTAGCTTTCATTTTTATGTTTCCTTCTATCCCTTTTCCTTTGCAAAAAATCTTAGTTTAAGGAAGTATTAGGTGAGGTGCCATCAAGAACCAGCTTACTCTGGAGGTCAGCTCCCAATATCTGAGCCCGCAA
>MU226671.1:108304-133249 GCA_018584345.1 Thuja plicata
CTATCCCTTTTCCTTTGCAAAAAATCTTAGTTTAAGGAAGTATTAGGTGAGGTGCCATCAAGAACCAGCTTACTCTGGAGGTCAGCTCCCAATATCTGAGCCCACAATCAGGGGAGCTTTCCCATGTGTCACTAGATTGTTGAGTTTACTCAACAGGGTGCAGATTTCAGTGATAACATGTACCTCATATTCTTTCTTGAGATGAACTTTACTGTTTGTTGCTACATTGATGATGATAATGGCAATGTGTCAATTTGATATAGTCATCCTTAAGCACTGATCTCTATTGGAATATCATTGTTCTATAACTCTTCCTTGGCAGCATCACACTGAAGTCCTTTAACTACATATTTTAGTGTGAAATGTTACTTTTGCACATATTTGAGGACTTTCCTCGTTACTATCTCTTGTAATTGATTAGCACATCTTTATTTAGTATGATTTACCATATTGATCATGTAGTTACTTTCTCTTGATCTTCTTTTATATCCCTATTTCTCATTAACAAGTTGGGCTCAACCCTTGTGGGAGCCACTTTTTCCCTACTCGTTAACAAGAGACACCTGGCACTGATCATGAAACAAACATGTCAGAAATAAAATTGTATCTTGATTTGAAGTGATGTATGTCTATAAAGATAAATGTGTATGAATTTCGACCAATCATTGCTTAGAACTATGTTCTAACCCATTTCTTTATTTTAAGGACACAGGGCAGCAAGGACCAAGAGACCCTAAAGGAGAAAAACATCCAAAAACTAATTCAACACAAACCAGTCATTCAGGCAATGACTGGCCCTTCTTCATCCATTTTTGCCTTTTCCACACTTGTACACATATTCATGCATTATTTGAATTCAAAATGCAATGAAATATCTCTAGCTAGTTTCACGGCTTGTGTGGAGTATGTTTACAATACTGATGAATAAAATTATATTCTCTGAAACTTTAGATTCTAAAATCTTATTTCTATGTTTGCTCTTTTCTTCATTAATTATAATGATTTTTAAATTGTTGTAAACTTTTCAAATTTATTGCATTTAATTTGAAAGAAGATAATGTAGAAGGGTATACAAAATGCACCTTTTGATTTGAAAACACAATGACTCTAACTGATTGAGCCTGTAGGTGAAATTTGGAAACAAGCACATTTACCCTTTCCTTTGGCGCATACGCAGAATAAAGTAGCACATATGTAGAACAGGATGGTGCATATGCATTATATTCTAATGCATATATTTTACCATATTAGGACATTTGTGACGGAGAGCACTTCCTGGGGGTTTATTCAAAAAGTAATTTCATATTCAGATTCCTTATGTTTTCAGGATGCTTTCAAGTATTCACATTTTGTTTTCTAATTCAGTATGGTATTATTATGGTCACTTTTTTATCTGGGCTTAAAATGAACCTTGTTTTGAATGCAATGAGGATGAAATTGCTCCTCGATTGGCGACCGTTGACAATGGTTTGGTCTTTTACCATGAGGTTTTTGGACGTGGTTCAGAATCTCATGTGGTGGCTTGAACATGACTTATTCATCCATGCATGTTATGGGGTTGTCTTGGAACCCTTGGAAGTACATTTGAATCTTCCACTTTTGCATGATTGTGTGGCAATCGTGATTTACTTCTTATGGTTGCATCTTTTTTTATGCTTCATGTTTATTTTGCACTTATTCACATGATGTATATCTTTACCTTTCAAAAAACATTTTTTAAGTGCATATTTGACCCTATGTTCCAAGGGTTTATTGGCGGGGAATTACAATGAATCAGCATAATCCAAAACTTACTAACTTCAATAATGACCACATAAAATAGTAAACAAGTAATGAGAAGAACTATCAACGCACAAATGCAAAAATTTATACGTGTAAACCCAAACTGGGAAAAAACATGGTGAGAAATTTCCCACAAGGAATAATTCACTAATGTGTAGATCTAATTACAAAATATGGTAGGATCTCACTACTTCAGAATTGCAACCAAAGGCTTACTGCCAATACAATAGTGACTACAAATAGGAGTTCACTTCTCTAGGCTTGCAAACAAAGGTACACTGCCAAAGTAGCAAGGCACAACAACAAACTTATAAACCCAAGACTCATTGTCTTAAGATTATATAACTTTTTATAGGAATAAAGAAATATTCTCTTGATAATGTAGCCAACCTGTACAAAACTATCAAACTTAGCAGCACTCTGATACAACATTTTCTTCACTGCCACTATCATTCAACTCTTCTCTACTAACTATAGATCTTCATTGGTTGGCACACTGTTTACTTGCTTAACACCATACCTTTTTCCAAACATAAATTGTACTTATATACAAGATAGTTCATTGGAGATTACAAACAAGTTGATTATGCCAAAGGATATTATAATTTAAATTACAATTTGTCCAAGGCAATAGAAAAATACAATAAAGTCTTATCTCAGAAGCATTCGGACCAAAACATAGAGTGGACCCAAACGGATAAGACAAAAAAAATACATAGATCACACAAATAACAAACCCATCTAAATAAGAGATAATCATTAAATGTAATACTACAAACCTAAATCAAGAGACATGATCCACTCTAAGAGAGAGAGGGACCATGAAGAGGCTACAATAGCCCAATGCCAAATCCACAATCACTAGAGTAAAAAAAGTCATCTCAAACGTGTAGAAACATGATGGCCAAATAATCACTGACTACCAACCAAATATAGACCTTCACATGCCACGATGAGATCCATATTCCATATCAGAGACACATCCCAGAAGTCCATGTCAGAAGTCATCACAGTATATCTCCGAACCAGAATTGACTAAACAAAATTGCAACACTTGATAATGTTGTTTCTGGAACACTCGGAACAACTTCCAGAACATCAGAGAACACCACAACCAAGAGCAAAATATGAATCCATCTATATAATTTTCAACACACCTTCAAGCCTAAAATTTAGAGCAGAACACTTCTGGAAAGCACAAAATCTAGATTTTCTCTATCAAATGAAACTATTTTTTCTCTATTTACATAATCGTAGATATCCAGACCACACGGGCTTTTGAATATGTGAGAAAAATACCAAATCATTATAAAACATTATCTTCACAAGATCATAGAATACATAACTATCTTCCGCTTGTTCTAATTGTCCTCCACTACTTGTAGCACTGTTATGATACATAATTGTCTTCCACTATTATGATTGTCTTCCACTCCACTATAGAATGTTATGAATATATATTGTACTGTAGCATTGAATAAATACATGTCTCCCATTATTCTAAATATTCAGTACCCAAACTTATTCCTCTAAGAATAGAAGAGTAGCATACTTGCAGACCATAGTGTTTGAGAAACCACAAACATCAACACCTTTGGAACACAATGTTTGACATAAAGGACAACAGACAACGAAACATATATTTCAAGCATTACCCATTAGATGAAATCTCCATTTAGTCATGTCATGGGGGCTCATTTCAAACATGAACCCCATATTTAGGACCATTGGGAAAATTACAGAGATGACTATGAGGTCCTAGTAAAGGACTATTGTAGAACGAACCTTGACCTAGAAAAGGATGTTGAGGGGACGTATATTTTAGAGGCTAATAGGCAGATAGATTCAAAGAGAAATATTATACCCTTGTATAATGAGGATAAGGTTTACACAAGGCCTATTTTCAATGCTAATGTATTAGAAGAATTAGAAGAAATCAAGCATAGGGCTAGACATGTGATAAGGTGCACTCAAGGGTGGTTAACTAAGACATTAAATTGGATATGGTCCCCATGGCAAAAGGAATAGAAAAAGTACCAAAAGGGAAATCTAGTGGGTCAAAAGGGAGGAAGAATATAACCTTCAAACATGTGCCACCTACTGCAGCTCCAGGAGCAGTCTCAAGTCATGCCCGACCTATGGTTAACAAAATTCCCTCACAAATACTAAGGCAACGAAGGGCGTAGGAAAAGAAATAGGTGGGTGCTTCTTCTTCTACACCCATAGCCACCAGAGCGTTGCCCTCATTGGCAGCAACTAGTACTACCACTTTGGCATCTTCTCCTCAAGCTACTACCATGCCAACACTCTATCCCACTATCATAGTAGAGGCTTTGTCCTCATCATCTAGGCCTAGGATTCCTCCATTCATGATGAAAAACACTAAGAAAATAAACTCTTCTATGGTGAAAGGGAAATTTTATAAAAGGTTAATAAAGGAAACACTTGAAATGGATTTGGAGACTAGGGAGGAGGAAGATACTAGACCTCAACTTGTCACTAGAAGGACAAGATCATATACTATCCCTTTCAAAGCCCTTAACTTAGCAAATTCATCCTTAGAAGAAAATTTACCAAAGCCTCCTTAGTAGGGAGAAGAAAAAACTACTCCATCAGTAGAGCCAAATAGCTCACAAGAACATGAGCTAGAGAAAGAGGACCCATTAGATCGAGATGAGTTTTATATCTTTGATTTTGCATATTTGGAAGGAATGAATGAGTCAAGAGGAGGCTTGCAAGATGAGTGTGAAAAGTTAGATGAGCGGGTGGAAACAAGTGATATTAAAGAGGTGGATGTAATAATAGATGCAAGTACAAGTACTACAACAGGAAATGGAGAAGAAGAGCAACCTAAGAATAAAGAGCTAGATAAAGAGGCGGGATTGAATAAGGATGAAGAATTAAAAGAAGAAGAAATAAATAAAATATAGGAGATGAAGGAGAGAAAAGAAAAGAAAGTTGAGGAAGAACAAGTGCAAGAGGAGAAAAATACTCATAAAGAGAAGGCTTCATCCCCTCAATAGGAGGAACAACAACAAGACAATTATTCTTTGCAACATGACGCTACCCCTCATCCACAATAGGTATCTTATTAAATACAAGAAAAAGAAGCAGAACGATTAGAGAATATGTTTCAAATTGAAACATATCAACCCCTCACTAATGCATCCACTCCCACTTAGTTGACTAAATCTATTCAACCAAGGAAGAGGACCTATAGGGTGATTGAGCCTTAGGAACTTTCACTGATCGAAAGGGTTTCCAACACGGAGAATTCATTCAAAGGAACCATAAAATGATATCTTATGTAACAACAGATAAGAAAGGAAGATGGAGAACCCAAGTGGTGACTCCTGCAATAGATAAGCCAATTGAGGAATAAGTTCCAAAGGAGTATATAGTAGATATGGACTTAGGGGTGCCAACTCATGAAGTTTAGAAGGATTTAATGGACTTGGCAGTTACCTCTATTTTTAAGAGATTGGATAAAGATAAGGATTTAGAGTTAGAAAGTGAAGGGCTACGCTTAATTATTGTTCAACTAGTGGGTATCATTCACCCAAATATCCTAGACTAAAGAATTCAAGAAGCAATAGATGCAAGGAAGAAAGCTCCCTATGTTGACCCTTTTGCGAAGGCATGTACAGAATGGAGAGATAATATAGAGAAAAGAGGGGAAGTGGTCATTAGATAAATTTTGGCACTTTATCTTGCTATGCACAAAGATTTAAGCATTTTTTATGAGATGGTAATGAATTATGAGAATACATGCATTGATCAAATGGTTCCATTGTGGGAATATTTTCTTCCAATTTTGTAAAAGATTAAAAAGACTAGTGTAAACAAGCTACTTGCAATGCATTTTTGGATGGAGAGACCATCAGTCTCCTAGTTGTATGGTCAAGATCAATAAAAATGGCCATCAAGGACTTTAGGAAGAAGCGAAGTTCTATTTTGGCTAAAGGAGATTTTGTAGGCACATTCATGAGAAGAATTGAAGATTTTATTGTGGAACTCTCTTGTTCATTTTGGCAAGATCAAGAATAGAGTAATAATGAGCATTGATGGAATTGTACTACAATTCAAAAATCTCTTGCAACCTATAGATACAAAGGACTCTTTTGATTGGTTAACGGGTGTGAAGCAAGAAATTGCGAATATGCACCAGAAGCCACCACCATTTGAATTTACAATAAAGAATTTGAAAACACAAAAAACATAATTTGCAGGCACATATGAAATTCACTCAAACACCTAATATTAATGACATGGTAGAAATGGTTAATGCCTTCGCACAAGCATTCCCTGACTTAGCAACGATCCTTTAAAGTAAGGGGAGTCTTTGAAACACATTTTTTATTTTTTGTCAACAAAAGGAAAGAAAATGTGGAACTTGAAGTGCCACATTTTTTGCTAATCTAACAGTTTTTGGATAAGGAGTCATCTCCCAAATACTTCCTTTTGTGTATTTTTTCATCTCCATGGTTGTGCACATACTAAAGATCATTTTGTGTAGCTAGAACTCAAAAGAATGCATGAAAAATATATCTGGGCGAGTCTAGGACTAGTTGGTTGAACTGCACTTTGTTCCATTTTAGGGCATGATTTGGGGTCGAATGGGAGTCTTTTGTGTTGAAAAATCATACAAAGTTTCAAAAATTATGTAATAGTTCAAGGGTGATTAGAAGTAGTTTATTTGTTGTTTTTATTTGATTATGCCTCGAACCCTAGTTACAGGATTTCTAATTTTTGAGTTTGGAGTTTCTATTTAAACTCAAATTTGTGATGCAATAAGGGTTGAGATGTTTTCATTTGAATAATTAATAAAATTGGTGTTACAAACTTAGTGTGAGTTCCTGTTAACTTTGTGTATTTGAATGAAAATTTTCAAGTTCAAGAGCCAATTGCATGTTCATGAATTTTTACTCTATCGTTGATAAATCAATATTAGTTGTTAGAAATTTGTTCATGGTGATGGATAAATTGATTTGATCATCTTACTTGGAGATTTGAAGGAGAATTTTCGCTTTCTTATGTGCATGCATGGTATGGATTTGCAATTTTGATGAACTTTGAGAAATCTATGTTATTATTTTCATCGATGATTGCATTTTGATATTATGAGTTGTGGGATTCTAATTTGTGATGTCAGGGTTGTTTGTTCAAAATCTAGTTTTCTAATATGAAAATTTGAAGTTCTAAATGGTTAATGTCCTTAGATGTTGTTTTGTTATCTGTGTTTTATAAACTTCTTGTCACCTTGTTATTCTTTTGAATTTCCTTGGAATTTGAAAGTAGTGCAGTGTTAGATTAAAATCAATTGGTTTGGAATTAATTATTTTTTGCAGGTATATTATATTGAAAAAATATAAAAAATAAAATAGTTTTAGATAGCAAGTGATCGTCCTTCAAAGTTTGCTTCCATTCATTTCTCATTAAACAAGCAAAGGCCTACGTTGTGAACTCTCACATAATCTTTTGAGACCTATCTCAACACATATGTGACCTAGCCTTCCAGAACCTTGGGAGTAGTTTCCTCACTCTTTCAAGAGAGAGATTCCAATTCACAAATCTTTTTCATTGTATTGTGCAAACAACATGATCAACAATAACAC
The DNA here is from genome assembly GCA_018584345.1 of Thuja plicata. Lineage (NCBI taxonomy): Eukaryota > Viridiplantae > Streptophyta > Pinopsida > Cupressales > Cupressaceae > Thuja > Thuja plicata. The sequence continues at coordinate 115,702 of MU226671.1, forward strand.
CACTTTAGCCCAAGGCCGCCCTTAATGTTGATCCATACCTCACACAAGCACCTTGTAGCCTTTGCCTCACAAAGAAACCCTTCATCATCAAAACCTTTACAATCCAGCCAACAATCCCATTAATCTTACCATCCCCAATCCAAACCTCCCTCATATAACATCACATCAATGATTTTTCTCCATAAACTACTAAAAATTAATCTAAATCAATAAATCAAAATAAAATTGATTGATTCTTGCAACACTACTAGTCTAATACCATTCAAGTATATCATCGGCAATGAATTCATCAACTCCAAGATCGTCAAGGGTGTTTAAAATCCTCCTTACGTCATCATTCCTTCAACTTTGTCTATGTGTAAAAATAAGAAGCAATATTTTCATACACCCATCAAATCCAAAACTCATAAACATCAAAGACTCCTCCACATCCATATGTAAAAATTGAAGGTTTTATCGATCATAAATCATATTGGCGCTATCAAATTAAAATGTCACTCCTCCTTCATGTCATCTAAGAAAATCTAGATATGTGAAGGACTTGTTCCAAAATATTTCCTAAATATTACCCTCACCTAAATCAAGATCCAAGCCTCAAAACCTCAAAACCTTTGAATATCAAAGCACCCATATTGATTCCATCTTCAAACCGCAATCCTATTTCCTTGTTTCCACCAGATTTAATCAATCTAATTTGTTTGTTTCTGAGGAAACTATGCAATAACCACTGATCCATACCCATCTAAAATTGATCCATATCTTATTTTTCAATAACTAAGTATCCCATTACAAATTGAATCTATTAAAGAATGAATTGTGAAGGAAAAGGATTAGGCACTCAAAATAAAGGAATCTTGGAGCTCATACATGTCAAAAAAAAAAAAGGATTTCAAGGCCTTGGCTAATATATCATGGAAAGTACATTAAAAATATTTGTAAATCCTACAAAAATCTTAATAAAACTTCTCAAAACATCCAAATAGGCGTCTCCCACCAATCCTATCAAGAGTTTGTTGCCAGCAATCCTTTAATCAATAACACAATCCCTATCACTAGGAATGGTCATCCATCACCTAAAATACCTAATCAAAATTTTTTTTAAAAAATGAATTCATAATTGAACTTATTCCAAAATATCAAAGTGACTACTAAATTCATGGGATTTCAAGATGATATATCCTTGTGGGACCATTGCATCAATTTGGAAGTGATTTATATACACAAGTGTATGAGATAGAAATATACCAGATCTAAGGATTATCATATCGCAACATATGGACATGGAATACCAAATCAAAATATATCAAAATGGTTGCATAGGTCGACCAATCATAAATGAAATCATATAAACAATGTGACTCCCAGAGCAAAAAGAAGTAATGAAATCAAGTGAATTTTAAAAATCCACATCTTTAAAAGATAACTCCATCTACAAATTCAAAATCACATGTTTCTTATCCAATTTCTAACAAAATCTTCAATCTATAAATACTCGTCCCAATCTCAACATCTAAAATCTTGAAACCACGAAGTCCCACATCTGAATTTAAATCTTCCAACATCCATCAAGATATGTGTGTAACTATTCATCCCATGACATTTCCTCGTGCCTCTAACATCTTATTCTTCCATTCATTCATTTTCTATAATTGAATCCGTTATCCAACATATCGTACCCCCTTTAAACCAAGCTTCCAACTAATATTCATCATACTCCATGTAGCTCGTGTTCTATTTCCCTTGGTAGCATCTTATAATTTTAGATTTATGATGGTACCATGTTCATATTTTGGAGAAGCTAACATAGCTAGCAACAAGGTTTCACCAACATCTATGGTATGTTTGAGTAATCAATTAGTAATGGATATTATCATCTCACCATGGAAATAGACATTTGAGTCAAAGAAACTCAAATACAAATCTTCGTCCCCTATCTAAAATCCAATCTAACAAATATTAAAGCCAATTTTGTCTTTCCCAGCCCAACATCCAAATGAAGGAAAAAGAATAAATAAATAAATAAAAGAAAAAAATATCAATGGTGAAAACAACTATGACACCTTAGACAAGTACCATGATGAAATATCATTATTAGGTGTCATGCATGAATCCACTATCTACAACCAACCTAAACTCGGGGGGGGGGAATCTTCTCCAATTCTATCTTTCCCACCTTATGAATGCACATATATTACACATGTATATATCCCCAATATATAATTCATTCTCCCTTCCAACTTTCAACCTTAATGAGTACAAGACATAAAGGTGAAACATGTGTTGGACATCCCTTGATGTGCATAATCCTTTGTACCAAATCATACCACATATCACAAACCTTCTAGCACAATGTCATGATTGTCATATCTAGAGTGAGGCATGTTGTTCATATGTGACATATTCCTTAGAGATAAAACCTTAAACCCTGTAAAGAATCCATCCATCAACATAACTCCTTGATCCTTCTAATCCTTTCGTCCTTGTCTTTAGACTCGATTTTCTCATGTTATTAGTTTAAGAAAAAAAGTACCCACATATATTATAATCCAACAAATCTTAAGAAATCCATCCCAATGCATAGAATCCCAATCCATGCCAATCTTGTCAAGCAATCTAGCATGTCATCTAATAACATCCATGAGACCTATCCTTAATCTTTTTGAAATCCAAACCTTTTTTAAATCATCATTATCGAGATATATCATTCTCAATCCTTTCATTGTTCTTAGGATGTATCGTTACCATATCAATAGCATTATTATCATCTTCATCAATCATTAGTCTTCAACTTGACTAGGGGAAACAACCTGTTTTTATTTATATCATTTATGCATGCTTGTGTGTGTCCATTTTGTTTACAACTACAACAATACTTGTCGCACACCACATCATCATGTCCTTCCATTTTGTTTGCAACCTTTTTATGTTAAGGATGTCATTTTTGCATGTGAATACCATCACCATGGTGTTTATACCCTAGTCCATAACATCAAGTGCTACATGAAATACTGGGTTGCTCAACTAACTAGCATAACTATCCCCTCATCCACTTTCTTCTCCATCCCTTCCATCTCTCAGCCAATCTTCTTATCCTAATATATTCATCATTTCATTTATTTCTATCTCTTATAATCCAATCCCTTCTTCCATCAATATCATCCCCGTATTCCCCCTTATGTCTTCTCCAGTGATCACTAAACATCGTTTCTATCATCTTTTTCATCCATTTTAAGAACACAAAAAAACGGATTCATGCTACTAAATTTACACCCTATTCCACAACTACATTCAAAATTCTAGATAGAGCTAAGAAACATGCATAAAAGGAGGGGAAAAATAGAAAATCCCTCACACGCAATAGTGGTTGTGCTCGAAGTAAATTGGTATATGAGAGATTGAATATGATTGCTCACTTGAACAATATAAATGTACATTCAAAAATTTATCAATTTTTTTCATATAATGAGCTATTTGATTTGAAGATCAATGGTAAGCAAATTGAGATAATTTGATGCATGAGAAGCCTCTAAATAGCACCTTGTGGTGAGTGCACTTGAAGAGGTCCATGATTGAAGATGTTTGAATGGTGAAGCTTTTCTAGATTGAATGTATTGACAATATTTTACGATAAAAATTATAGAGCCCTGTGCATGCACTAAGCCATGTGCAACGCTGACATGGCTAATTGTGATTAAAGAGGAAAATTAGAAATTAAATAAGATATTTATGCTTATTTGAATTTTTCAAGATTGAGATATGAGCAATAAATTTAATCAAATAAATAGTTGAATTTTTTAAATAAGGGTTGACCATAGAGGCAAACATTGAAATGATTAATTAAATAATTAATAATCATTTTTTTATTTTTATTTTTTTAAATGATTGGATTAATTATCTATATAATTAATTTTATTTAATTAATGTTGAAAGGAGATATATGAATAAAAAATAAAATGATTAAGATATGGTCAAGTTTATGTGTCAACATTTTTCTCCTTTGAGATAGTGTTGTGACAAAGAGAAACAATAGCATTTCAAAAAATATAAAGTATAATTTTTTTAAAAAGACGTGGCACTAGATGTATTATGCCTCGGTCAGTGGAAAGAGGGGAGTAATGAAGAGGAACGAGCTAGTGATAGCCCGTAGCGAGGATAATTGTGTTTAAAAGAATATGGGTGTGTTTTTTAAATGGATGAAAAGTATGCTTAGAGATAGAATGGGCAATGATGAGAGGATAATAGATAGATGTAGAAGGAAAATTAGGATGAGAAGATTGGTATACACATGGAGTGGAGGGATATGTGAATGAATGCAGGAATGCCAAAGTCGTGTTTTCAATCTCACACTAATCCACTTTTAGCACAACGATCGTGGTGTAACTAGGGACTTAAAGAAAGGTGCTCGTTGGAGGGTTGGAAATGGTATGAAGATAAATTTTTGGGAGGAACCCTATCTCAAAGAGAAACCTCTTATCCAGTATACTGAATTTTCTCATCTTGCTCAAATTTATATAAGGTTTGGTAGGCAGGTTTCTAACTATTGGAGGAATAATAAATGGGTTAGACTCTATGAGTTAGCCCCGGTGCTAAGAGCTATTGATCTTGATCTGGTTCCCTGGGAGGTTAAAGAGCATTGTCAAGACCAGCGTATTTGGTCCTCTAACCCAAATGGAAGGTCCTTGGTGTCCTCGGCTTACTCCCTCGCTTCCAATCAGGATTCCTCTCCCTATTGCGATAAGGTTTGGATCCCTTCTCTCACTCCTAAGATTAACATTTTTTACTGGTCGTTTGTCCAGGATAAGGTGTTCTCTACTGAGAATCTTGCTAAGAGAGGTTGGGTGCTTCCTAATAGATGCTACTTGTGTATGCAAGAGGTTGAAACTACTACCCACTTGCTATTGCATTGCTCATTCTCTAGAGAGGTTTGGTCGATTGTGCTGCAGAATTGGAACATCACTTGGGTTCTCCCAAATTCCATCATAGATTTTGTTTCCCAATTGTACTCTCCTTTTTCTCACAAGCTAAGGAAGTTCTTATGGAACCTAAATGCTCCTCATGTTATCTAGATGATATGGAAGGAAAGGAACAATTGGATTTTTAGAAATGACATCACTGTTCCTTTGGTGGTTGGTTCTAAAATCATCAGAAATATTGTTGAAAATATTCATTTGGCTTGTGATCAGAGACCTACTATGATGGAAGGTATTAAAGATAAGAGTGTGCTAAGAAGCCAAAAAATTTCTTCAATATCTGAACCTATTGCTATGAAACGTGATGGTATTGTGTGGTGCTCTCCCCAGCTGGATGGCATAAGGCTAATTTCGATGGGGCGGCAAAATGGAACCCAAGAAATGCGAGTTGTGGTGGCATTGTTAGAAATTCTCATGGCAAATGTGTCGTTGCGGTGGCTCTTCCCTTTGGCATCCAAACTAGTCACATGGCTAAAGCAATGGCCGCCCTACAGGTCTATAAGATTGTGAAGAACCAAAATTGTACTAAGCTTTGGCTTGAAGGTGACTCAATGAACGTCATTAACTGCATTAAAGGAAATCACAAACCTTCATGGAATATAAGTCACGTCATTGTTCAGATTAAAAGGCTCTTAAGTAGTTTTGAGGCCACCTACGTCACCCACGTCACCCACGCATTCAGGGAAATGAACGTTGTGGCTGACAACCTAGCCAATTTGGGAGTTCGAAGTGATGACATCAGCTACTGGCAAGGTGATCAAGGTTTAAATTATGAGGTTCTTAGCCTTATAAAGTAGGACCAAATCCATCAGAATCACGGTGTAATTAGTACTTATGATGATAAGGAAAGGTAAGTTGTTAAAAGGCTTTGCGAAGGCGTCTTGTACACTCAAAGGATGGGAAAGTATTTATTCCAAGTGTGGGAGTTGCAAAGGGCAAGGTCTTTTTAAGCCCATTAAAGGCATTATTTCAGTATTCTCTCTGTGTTCTGCACCTTTTTTTGTGTCTCTAGTGGAGAGAATTTCACGGTGAATTAAGACCTGTGTTTCGTTCTCTAAGACCATGGGAGGAAAGCTCAAACATGAGGAACTCAGTGTCTGTAAGTGGAAGAAAGAGGACAAGGTTTGGAAAAAACTCAAAGAGGGCGGAGTCATGTCTTACATGGAGAGGCTACACGGTTACGATAAAGATATCTCCAAGGAATTTGTTGAGTGCTGGGATAATGGCAAGGTCACTCTGTGTGGTAAGACTTTCACTGTCAATGAGAATTTAATTTCAAAGATTACTGGTATGAATATGTCTGGTTTGAAGTACTATAGGGGTCGTTTCGTGGCCCAGAATGCAGCTTGTTTATATCCCAAAACCCCTGAGGAAAAAGCCCTCTTAGTGAAGCAAAGTGGATATTTCGTCTTGCGAAAACATATGAAGTTGCTTTGGGGGAAATTGGTTAAGGCTTTAATGAAAAACTTTACTTTGGAAGGTCGCTACACTAGAGTGCATAATTTTCATTTCATGTCGATTAACTATTTTAGGTATAAGAGGAAATTTTCCTTTTATTTTCTGTTGCTGAAATCTTTAGGCACGAACATCATGGAAAATAGGAATAGCCCTCAAAAGCCCAGTTTACATGATGGGTTAATTCTTCTCATCTATGAATATGCTAAGTTTAAGCTGCAAGTTACTACCCCGGCGTCTGGGAAGGGAAAAGACAAGGGTAAAAGACCTCTCATGACAGATAATAACCCTACTAATAAGAAATACAAGGTGAACCCTAAAATTGAGAAGGTTGATGTGGCCAAATTTCTCACTAAGGAGACTGGGATGGATACCAAGGATGATACGGAGCTGCGTGAGGGAGATAAAGATTTCCATGCCTCCTCGCACCAAGAAGAAGCAGAATAGGGCTCTGAGGAAGATCCTAGTGAGTACACTTCATAAATGGAGGGTGACAAAACATGTAGTGACAAGTCTGGGGATATGGATACTGAGGACCCAGATGATAATTATGTGCCTGAGGAGGAGGTTAACAAGGAGGTTACTGAGGAAAACAAAGACCCAGTTAACCCGTGCCCTAATGTTCCTGAAGAAGTTGTTATACCCAATGTTGTTGTGAGCCTGACCATTATGACTCAGTCCCTTCTTGAGTTGGGAAACAAGTTACAGAACGATCCCATCTCTCATGTTTTAGTGGATTATGAGGGCTCGCTGATAAAGGATGGCACTATGTCCACGGTTAATTCTGAGAAGGCAGAAGAAAAAAGTAAAGAGATTAATGATTAGATGGGTGGTGAGAAGGAGCCTGTGAAAAGCCAGGAGGAGACTACTGAGAAGAGAAAAGTGGCTAGTGGGTTTATGTAGGTTGATAAAGACCGTGTTGACACGGACATGCAGATGAGCACCTAGCTCTATGAAGAGATCAGAGATATCAACATCAAATACTCTAAGCTGGAGGATAGAGTCGACAAAATCCCTTGTTGTTGGCCGAGCCTAAGGATATTACTAAGGATGGCACCGATGACCTTTCTGGAGGAGAAGACAAGGGGTTGATGGAGAAACTGGAGCTCAAAATCAATGTTGTGGTCAACTACCGCCTACAAACTACTTCTAGTCACATTCAAGGTATCGGGGACACTCTCAGCAAGATTATGAAGCAATTTTTTGAAGAAATGAAGGTAACAACTAATGAGGACGATGCTAACAAAGGCACCAAGACTGCTGGTCCTGGCTCTAGGAATAGAGCAAGTACTAAAAAGAAAATGGCGGACAACTCAAAGGAAATTGCGACCCTCAAGGATTCTATCCAGCAATTTGAATCGTTGAAGGAGGACACCGCAAAATTTATGAAAAATATGTGTTAACTTTGTCGGTCTTGTTCTTTGTTGTTGCTTTTTGGTTGTTCGATTGTTTTTTGCTGGTTACTTGTGCTGGGGGTGTTGTATTGTCTTTATCCTTGTCCCCCAGCAGTTTCTTTTTAGTATGTTCTTAGTCTTCGTATCTTTTAAGCTTTTGTAAAGGGTTTACGGTTCCCTTCAAAAACTATTTTTTCCCTAAACGAAAACAAGGGTATAAGCTAGGGGTTTCCTCTATTCTTTCATATTTTTTATGGCATGTTTCTTACCTTAATCTAGAGGTTTACTCAAACATGATTTAATTTAATAGTTTGATTCTTTTATTTGTGTTCCATATTTATTTGCCTACAATTTTTATGAAGAGATTTTTATTCATTTAAAATATTATTTTACTTCATGGAAATTTCTTAACAAGTTATTTTTATTTCCATTCTATTTTAAGTAATTTAATTTTTCATTTATTCAAAACAATATTTGATTTGATTATTTAAAAAATAAATAAATTCTATTTTTAATTATATTTCAATTGTACCCCTACTATATGTACAAGATGTTTTACTAAGTTAGATGATATCAAATATAGATATACTAAATATATATCTACCGAATACATACATGTACTAGCATACCTATCTTTAGAAAGAAAGAAAAAATGTCAAAATGTCAAAAGATATCATTCTCGGAATGACTAATTTTAACTAAAAAATATTTTATTTTACTATATCATTGTTTTAGTTATTTTATTTTACTAAAAAAATATTATTTACAAGAATGTTTTATTAGGAAGATGAATGATGGATTGTTGAGTGTAATCCACAACGTGAATTCAAAAAACATATTTTTTCCAAAACCTTAATTTGAAAGATTCGGTAAACAAGAAACTAAAGAACATTTGGAAGTGTTGGCTTGCTTCAAAGAAAAGAGAAATGTGGAATAGAATGTTGATGATTTTCAAAATTATTAGTTGTAGTAATCCGCATATATAGAAGAAGACTCATTATGTTATTCATAGAGAGGTTGTCTGAACATCTTAGAGGACTTGTGAAGCCATTTCAAATGGCATCCCAATTGAAAATTTTATAATATTATCAAATGTTTCATATGCATCCTCCAACTTGAAATTTGAAAGATAGATGCAGAAATACACCTTAACTTGAGATTGGAAAAAAGATGTACCTTCAACTTAGAGATTCAATTTTCTTATTGCACAAAGATATTGTATTTGTTACCTTTGTTTCTCGCAAGTTCCTCTTGTGTGCCTTTGTTTCACCTTTTCTCGCCCGTCGTTCTCTCCACTATGTTAAGGTCTCTAGGGTTGTTTCTAATAATGGCCCAAAACACCAATGAAACACCGCATTCCCATTCCTTGTAGAAAATGTAAGCTCCCGATTTCTAGGCTATTCACGATGTCTCATATGAGAGCTTTTAGTGTGGGAGTGTTGGAAGACTGAAAATGCTATTCAGACGATTGTCGGTGAAGATTTTTGTAAATGTCAAAGCCCCCACAAGTCTTTTTAATTCTCTAAGGTAATTTCCATGTTCCTATCAAAATGTTTCAACTTGCTTCAAGATCATGGCTTGTTGGCGAGAATGGCGCTGCCATTTGTTAAAGAGGAGTATATTACTGGGGAAGCTCTAGACAATGTTGTCTAGAATTATAAGACTTACAAAGGCAAGGCTTGAGTGGGAGGTCTGTTTCCAGTTCGGTACCAGCGTATGCCAAAGTGCACGATGCCATGAAAATCAGTTTGGAAACTGATAATTGCAGATTAATCGAGAGGGAGTTGGTAGTTTTTATGCCCACATGTTGCAGGTCACTTTTCTCAAGTGTTTTATGCAATTCACCATCTTCTAGTTCAAAGGCCGCATGTCAAGCCTGCATTGGTACTGTAATTAAACGAAGCCATGTCAAAACTCCCAAAGGCATCTACCGGCCCATCACATCCACAAGAGGATAAACATAAAGTGGTGGGAGTGGAAGAAACAGGCTCTCATATCTCCTAAATCAAAGCTTTTTCGTATTTTCTTGTTTTGTTTGAAGAAAGTCTTGGGGCCTTCGTTATCCGGCAGGGAAACTTTTGTATTCTGTACGGTTGCTTGCCCTCTATTGCTGTTGGTGTTTGCTAAGATTTTGGTTCTATCGGACATCCCCGTGTTGTTCAGTTCCAGCATCTTTGGTTTTTTGGGCAGTTCTCCTGTTATGTACAAAAATAACATATAATTTCTACTTAATATAAATATTCAAGCTAATAGCCTTTTATCTTAAAAAAATAATAATAATTAAAGACTAAAGCTAGTAAATAATTCAAAAAAAAATTAAATAACTCTTAAACAATGTAAATAAAATAGAATTTTTTTATAATAAACAAATTAACTCTTCTATAAATATAACAAGTCAATATGTAAGATATCTATGATAATTTTATTTTATTTAATTAAAAATTATTTTATATTTTTGTAAAAATATATGGAGAGAGACACGACATGCCTTGCTAATAACACAAAAACCCTCTTGGCATAATAATATTAGTGTTTTTAATATTTTATCTATTTGTCATAAGAATGAAAGCTTTCGTGCTATTGGAACTTTCCCTCCATTAAGAGAACACTTTGAAAAAGTGGGCCTCGTGTGTCTACTGAGTTCACTTCCATTTTAACTCTCGCCTCTTTAGTCTTAAATTGATTGTTTTTTCGCTGCATTATAATTAACTAGTGATAAAAAAAATACACTGATGTTAAAGAATATTGAATTCAGAACTCATAAGCTCGTCTTGAGGTTTTACTGGATGGTACTGTTTGCTGAATGTGTATAAGCAGCGGGTAAAACATGCGGTTATTAATTTCCTTCGTAGTTTCCTTTTAATCACTAAAACTAGAAAATCAACAGATGGAGGTTTTCCATGTCGACTGTTTCCTGTACAACATTGAAAGCCAAAAGATGTCACAATCCCTTCATCTTTGTGAATGTTTGTAGCTTGAGTCATATGAGAATACATATAATATATGTTGATTAATAATAATATATTATATATGTTAAATTATTATTAATCATATGAAATTTAATATTCAATATTAATTTATTATATTATTCTAAATTAACAATTGATTGATAAAACATTATAAGAATGATTAAATTATAATTAATGGGAAGAGGTGTGTCCTTGAAAGGACATGCCTCTCTAAAGGCATATATACGTAATCAATTATCATTATATTAATCTCAATAATAATGAATAGACATGTCTCATGAAGGGACATGTCTCTCCTAGCCTCATTCCAAATATAAATGAAAGAAAGATTGTTGCATTTGGAAAACATACAACATAAGCAATGCTATTACATTTGCAATGATCATAAAACTTAACATGGAGCCAGAGTGCAAATTAGGAGAGTAGCTTGTTGATGGTGAATGTGTGACTGTCTTGTAAAATACAGTCTCAGTACGAGGACCATATCTCACAAATACACTGTTGGATTTTGCTGCATTTTGGATATGTTGGTGATAAACACATTGTGAAGAATCTCACCAGAGAGATTGGAGAGAAGTGTCAGATTCAAAAGTTATGACCGAATGTGTACAGGTGTATGTGAAATCCAACGAGTGAAGTTGTGTTGCAGATTTTTGTCCACACCAAGTGCAAAGAATAATGTCAAGTGAATTGTAACAAAGTGTTAAGAAGCCAAAGGCGTGCTTGAACAGTTAGGTAGGAGAGATATGAGTGGAATATCAAAGTGTTAGACAATGAAAGTTAAAGTATTGTTCAATGTGAGGGAACACCAAGTCAATAGGGTGTTAGGAGCAGAGAGAGGAGTGGGCAAGGGTCTTTGGAAAATTAAATATTAATAGACGTTTTCTGATTTGTTACATATGGACCCTCATTGGAGCAACTTGTATCAAGGATGTTGATGCGCAAATAAATTTTTATTATCCTTGAGTATTACTTTATCTACTCATTGTTATCTCTATCTTATTTGTATTTATATACGTACTATAAGAGCTATTTGCCTTGATATTTTCAGAGGATGCTCTAGCAGGAAAAAGAAGATCGATATCAAATTTAGAGGGAGTCTCAATCTTCAGAGGTAACTTTGGACGAGGAGCTTTGAAGATTGATAACAGACTCAGAGAGAGTCTGACAATTCATCTTAAGAAATATTGGATAAAGGATCACAGATTGGTATCTGCTCAATGAGTTTTTCTCAATGAGAAAAGTTCAAGGTGAAATCTCGTGTTTCCACCCTCTGTGTTGAGGCATGATGGATGCCATGTGTGTGACTCCATGTTTTTTAAAGGGCCTGCCCCCTGTGTACATCATGAGGAAGTGACAACTTCCAAATGATTATCACTTGTATTTGTTAGAGTTATTGGAAGGTGACGATCTTACAATAACTTGATCTTCTATTGTGATAGACATCTTATGATGTTGAAACAGACCATGATAGATGACATCTTGCATGGTGGATTAAGTTCCTTAAACAACCATGGCCTTCTATTGTGATAGACATCTTATGATGGCTTAAACAGGTCATGATAGATGATATATTGCATGGTGTATTGAGTTCCTTAAACAGGCCATGATCTTCTATTGTCATAAACAGCTTATGATGGCTGAAACAGATCATGATAGATGATATGAATGTTCATATGGTAAGTGCACATTACCTATGGACATTTGTTGAGTACTTGGTGGACATCATGAGACTTTATGTTGGTAGGCCATTACTCTGAGCACTTGGTGAATATCATCCAACTTGATATTCTGCAGGTCAATGCTCCCAATATCATGAGATTATACATTTAATAAACTTTCGAGTTCTTGGTGGACATCATGAGACTTGATGTTGGTAGGTCATTACTCTGATTATTTGGAGAATATCATGCGACTTGATATTATGTGACCAATACTCCCAATATCATAAGATGATGTTTTTATGAATCTACGAGTTATGGCGAATATCATGAGACTTGATATTCCTGGTCAATACTGTGATATCAAAATAAACTTTCACAATTAACTTTGTGTTGCTCTCTTGGATTGATGGATTTTATCTTCTCTACCTAAGAGGGAGTGTTGATGTTTTGTGTAGCTATGGTGAGGGTCATAAGTATTGACACGAGAGACCACTACACATTTTGTTCGATCATCCTCCCTAGCTAAGAGGGAGTGTAAATGTTTGTAGCTTCAGTTATATGATCGTTTAGAATACATATAATATATGTTGATTAATAATAATATATTAGATATGTTACATTATTAATAATCATATGAATTTAATATTCAATATTAATCTATTATATTATTCTAAATATAATAGATTGATAAAACATTATAAGATTGATTAAATTATAATTAATGGGAAGAGGCATGTCCTTTCAAGGACATGCCTCTCCAAAGGCATATATACGTAATCAAATATCATTATATTAACCTCAATAATAATGAATAGACATGTCCCATGAAGGGACTTGTCTCTCTTAGCCTCATTCCAAATATAAATGAAAGAGAGATTGTTGCATTTGGAAAACAAATACAACACAGGCAGTGCTATTACATTTGCAATTATCCTAAAACTTAACAATCTTTTCCTATGTATATGTTAGTTAACATATTTGTCACTTTCATTCATTTACTTCGTTGCCCGCAAAAGTAACAAATCCAGCCAACATGTGAATCACTTGCAAATACCTTTGCAAGTGTTCTCTACTTGTTTTACAAGGTGCAACCACCTTCATAAGATGTGCAATGAATAAAATGGAATGTGCTTTTAACCTGAAAGCATAAAAGGTACTAACATCTAGCCATAACCATGAAAGTAGATGGAGAAAACTGATTTAAAATGAGGTGAATAAGATAAATAAAACAAAGTTTAATTACCCACTTCCACAAACAATGCCCACATGAAATAAATAGGAAAAATGATAGTAATCCTTTCCAGATGGTGTAAGCATTCAAGATTCAAAGTTCATTAAATACCCACACTCATAATCCATTGTATCAAATCAAATTATCCAAGAAAGACTAGAACTAACTTAAGAAAATAACAGTCACAAAGAGAAATAAGTAAGTAGAAGGTCTTAGAAACTTCTTATTTCTTAGACAAAATTGCAGAATTCAAAGCTTAAAACTATCCATTTCTGCTGAAAAAAAGCAAAAAAAAAAAAAATTCCTCCTCTATTTTCTCCCCTCATATCTATCTTTTTCTTACTATATATATATATATATATATATATATAAGTGTTTGTTGCCAAGAATTAACAGTTTTTCAACAATAACCGTTACAAAAAAAGTAAACAAAATGATTTTCTTTATAACATATTACCATTATCATGACCATTCAAAAGAAAATATATTGCATCATCGAAAATCATAACACTGGAGCCCCATCAACTCAAATCATACTTAGCAAGTCTTGCATTTCATTGAGAAATTCTTCAGGCACTGCTCTATCGTCTGAAGTTCCAAAAATATATTGTGTAGCTCTGCTCGGTCTCGTTCTCGTTCCAATTCATAAACATCACTTTTGTAGCCAGCATAGCTTGATTTGAGATCCCATGCGACTGTGAAGAGGCTTGAAATAACGTTGAATTGTTGCATTTCTTTCTCTACTAAGTCGGGTTGGCAAATTGGCTGAGGATCTTCATTCCAAAAATCATCGTTTGTAGGGAGCCCCATTCTGAAGACTAAGGCAAAGGTTGGTGATGGTACACAACGAATGAACTCCTTCAGCCAAGAGTCAAATCTATTTAATTTGGCAGCCATCAATTGTGACTTAATTCTTATCAACACTCGTGTTGCCGCCCCACAAACTAACTTAATAAGGTTGGCTATTTAATGATCTGTACTATCCTTTAGATTTGAATAGATTATAACCTTGAAGAGTGTGTCAGTTCCTATCACTATCAAATTGGCTACGTCGCTTGTCCCTAAAGCTTTTATCCTTCATGAGTTATCAGATGACAAGCCCAAAGTCAGGGAGTCAGCATTTTCCATAACTTTCCAACCAACCCAAAATCGTGATGTCGTCGCTCTGCACAACTTCGGAACCAATCAGGATGTCGCGAGGGCGCCGCCTTTCACAAGTTGAGAACTGCATGATCGGGGGGTTATGAACTTTTAAAACCTAGCGACAAGGCGACAAGGCGGAATGTCAAGTTGAGAACTGCATGATCGGGGGGTTATGAACATTTAAAACCCAGCAACAAGGCGACAAGGCGGAATGTCGGGGAATCGGACAAAATAAGAACTTGGAAAGCTAATTTACTTGCTTTGGCATTTTCGAAAAATACCAATCTTCCCAACTTTGGTATGAACTTTGTAGTCCTTAAACCTATTTTCATAATATGCCATTGGGTCTATAGGTGAATGTATCAAATGCAGGTTTATATATGAGCACTTATTTGCTTATGAGGACCATGTGAATGGGGCACGGGTAAAGCTGAAAAAGTTCGAAAATTGGTTGATTTAGAATTGGAATAACAGTATATAAAGTTAAAGCTGAAGGACTTCACAATTCTTTATCTTTACCTATGTATATAAAATTAAATAAAAATTATCATACAGAAACGAATCCCTGCTGAATAATGCAGGCATCAAAACCTTCCTGGGTTGATGTCACCTTCAGCTAGGCTATTTAAGTACACATACAAAGAGTCAAATCTGCACAAATTTTATAGAATTGATGCTGAAAAGATCCACCTTGTTACATTAGCATCTCTCATTTTGAGAGAGGCTACTACCTTGCTTCCACCTCATGTAACAAATCATTTATGGATCAAGTCCCAAGCAGTATCTTTACACCTAGACACCATGAATAGGTCTCTCCAATCTAAGTCCAGTCAAGCCCACTATGTACACCTCGCAAGCTGCAATTAGAATCACACTTGATTGACCACATACATTATGAACATGCCATATGAAAAGTAAATAGAAGGAAAGGATTCTCTAACCTCAAGGATTTGATCGTTGAATTTCAAGGGGATGCTTGTTGTGGCGAATACCACCCCATATTGACTGTAATCAAACTTAATTGCAGAAATCCTCGATTCAAACCACCCATACTACCCATATTTCTCTGAATTATGAACACAACCATTTTGAATGACAATTGCACAGTCCCACCAACAAGTCAACAAGTGAATGAAGCCAGATTCTCTTGGATATGTGATATCATATTCGCGACGGTCTAGTACCCCCAAAAATTCATCTATAGAAAGATTCCCATCTTTCGATGTGTCAAAAATATGAAATATAATATCCACTAAATTGCACGTAATCGGAACATTACACACCTGCACAATGCAATGCTAAAAACAAACTTCAGCTCAAGGCAATAAATAGAGTATCTCAAAGAATGTGCACAATTGTAATGGATGTACTAGAAAAAGCAAGCATAGTTTAACAGATTTAAAATCAGTAAACTACATGAGATGCTACACGTTGAAAATCTGCCTTTGTCAATAAGCCATAGACTTTTCCATAGGTATACATGGCTGATGCCAAAGGACATAGTTTCCTGCGTAACTCAACAAAGCTCCAGAATTCCTGTAATGACACCGGAAAAAACGCATGATATGTGAAGAGGGGTGAATCCTCTTCCATATACCAAAGATGAGAAATTAATATAATTGAGATGTCCACAGGAAAAGAGCATACCTCACGTGTAATATATATGTTATTCAGAGCAGGATCATTGCTCATATCATCAACACGATCCAAATACTGATTTATACGTTTCATATCAGCAGCAGCCACCATGGACAGTGCAAAATCTTTAGCTGATATGGTACCACGTGATTGGTAGTCATAATGCTCAAACTCTAAGCGTATTATCTGACAAAGCAATCCACATTCAATTATTAATTATTAATTTCTGTTCAAGGAAAACAGGTATGCGCACATAGTTCAATTGTCACTGAAAGTAGATTTTCAACCTTTGTTCAAACAGTGATGGATCATGTGGACAATGCCCAACAAGAAAACAGTAAATACACACTGCATTTGTGTAATTTTAGCAGAGATTATCTAGAAACATGTATCGTATAATGAGATTGTCATAACATCAAGGTGAACCATTCGAATACAAAATAAATTATTTAATGCATATCAATGGCAAAAGTTATGCACAAATATTGATTGTTCCTAAATAATATATAGATGATGGAAAGTCGAATATGAAGCACCATAACCATATTAATCAATTGCCTCCAGCTATAATCCTCCAATGTACACAGCAGAAATCAATTTCTCTCCCTAGCTTTTAAGCTATAAATGAAATACTCCTACAAAGTGATTTGTCTTTCTTGTAATACCTATGTTCCATGGAGTTTCCAGGACAGAGATGGCAGGGGACACATTTCTGGATGGTATGGGAAGCCTTTCCTTAAGGGATGGCGAGGGACAGTAATTAAAAATTTAAGTTCTTTTTAATACAAAATTTAAATCATTGACATATAAAGCATTCATAATAGAGTTCAATAGAGAATTTAACTAAGAGTGCACGCACAAATTAAAAAATTTTATTGATTTCATTCTCAGTGTGCATATATATTATATAAAAATTGCAACAAAATGCCCAAAGGCTATCAGTTACAATTATCATAAGTTAAATGCTACGTTACCGGGTTCCTCCCCTTAGGCCCGGATTCCGGTTCCGGTGCGGTTCTGGTTCCGGTTCCGCCCGGATTCCGCCCGGGTTCCGGAATGGAATCCGGATTCCGCCCGGATTCCT
>MU226671.1:176918-198271 GCA_018584345.1 Thuja plicata
GATGTAAAAATTAGTGTTCAATCTTCTTCTAAGAATACAAAATCATTTCTTAACTATTTAGGAATGATTTTGTATTCATTTAGAAACAACAAAAAAAGAATATAATGGTTTTAAAAAATAAAAAAACCAATTCAAAAAACCTACCTGTGAATCTGATTTTTCTTGAAAAAACGGTTGAAATCCACCTTCAATCCGCTCAAATCCGCCTCCAATCCGCTCAAATCACCTAGCAAGGGCAATAACTTATCACTCTCCCTCAAGAACAGCAAAGCAAAGCAAAGCAAACTGTAAAATGACTAAAAAAAAAACGTTTTCGGGCTTTAGTTGCGCCCAGAAAAATGCGGCCGAGTTTTTGATTAAAACTCGCGAGTTTTTGACAAAAACTCGCCGATTATTCGGCGAGTTTTGGCGAGTTTTTACAAAAACTCGGCTACTGCCGAGTGGCGAGTTAAACCGCGAAATACTCGCGGGTTCTCGCCACTCAGCGAGTACTCGGCGAGTCCTGCAACACTGATAAATAGAAATGTCCCATGAAGGGACATGTCTCTCGTAGCATCATTCCCAATATAAATGAAAGAGAGATTGTTGCATTTGAAAAACACATACCATATACAACATAGGCAGTGCTATTACATTTGCAGCAATCCTAAAATCTCAACATGGTATCAGACCCAGACTGCAAATGTAGAAGATCATAAATTTAATTTAATTTAACTTTACACTCCTATTGGTCGATTTATCCAAAAACATTTACGGTGTAAGCCGTGGAGGCCATCTCTCCTGCCGGACAGGATATGAAAGACATTTAGCAAGTTGTATGTTTTCCTGATATCATAGGGATTATTATCGAAGACACCAAAACTTCCAACATTCTTTCCGCAGGGTACTGGATCTTGCCGCGTGTTAACATCCTCAAGTACGCCTTTGATACCATTGGATCCCTGAAATTGAACAAGGAAATCCACTAGTGCCGTGTAAAGGTAACCCTTTACGATTTATTTAGGGTTGTAAATTTAACGGAAACCGGTGCCCTAAAATGTCTACGATCCGCCCCGATTTGCGACCTCCAGAGGGCACGAAATCGTTATGCTTTCGCACAGATTGTTTTTTGAATGTTCTGAGTAGCAGGCAGGTTGCTTAGGGTCCATTTTTTACAGATCTGAAAGCGCGGAAGAACGGCTAGGGCTTTTCGCCTTCAGCCTCACATTTCTCATGTCGTCTGCCACCGAAGGACTCCCAATTTTCGTGCAAGAGTGGGAGATTTTGACGAGGGAAACCTATGGCGGGGCTTACAAGGTTTCCTCCTAAGTCATTGCAAATGCTCTAGCTTTCTTGCCCTTCATGTTAATCATGGCGTTTCTGTTCTCTTTTCCTATTTGTTTCTTGGCCGGTTTGAATGGCACTGCCTCTGCGTTTTTCTACTTTGTTCTGGTGATTTGGCTAGCCATTTATGGGGCAAATTCTCTGGTTGCACTCCTGAGGGCCGTGGTGCCCAACTATATAATGGGCACCAATGTCATCATTGGTTTCCTGGGCGCCTTCTTTCTCTTTCGGGATTCTTTCTGTCACAATCGGACATGCCCAAATACTGGATGTTCATGCATTATCTGAGCCTGTTCAAGTATCCATTGGAGGCGCTTCTCATCAATGAGTATTCGCAAACAGACAAGTGCTTGGCTTATGTGTGGAGGAAGTGCATGATGGATGTGAAGGGGGTCATGAAAGACCAGGGGCTGCAACAGAGCAACAAGTGGTCCAATCTAGTGGCCATGCTCGGATTCATCTCTCTCTATCACTTCTTGTCATTCTCATTTCTTGAAGGCATGGAAGAAATATTGATTGGTATCTGCTTCTTACAACTGTTGTCGAATTGAAGAGTTTTCCACCATCTGGGTTTCGCGTGCAGTTTCAATGACTTCGGGCTAGTGCTTGGGGCAACAAGGGTCTTTGACAGTTTCTACAGGGGTCTGTGGGATTAAGTGCAAACAACAATGAGCGTGGTGAATTTGATGAGGTCTCGCGCACTGTAAATTTTGCGGATCGCATTTTCTTTTGACTGCAATTTGGGTGGAATGATCCACGTTGGACGTCTTTGGACTACGTGGGTTACGAGACCAAGAACTATCACCTAACTCTCGATCCAAGCTCGATGTCTCCAACAAAGGATGTTACCTCTAACCGGTGACAACCACTTACACAGGTCGTACCTCTGACAGTTGTTGCATGGGGTCTCGAGTTGGGTTGAGTCACGAATGAGCCGCTCAATGTACAACTGCATCCAATGTGTGGAACTGTGATGAGATAGCCGGTTGCGTGGAGCTTTCACAAGGAACGAGGGATGAGTTCTTAATGCAACTGCGGACTGCAGCTTGAACAATGTTGCTCTATGCTTGAGGAAATTTGGACAAATGTGATCTATTTTTTAATCACGTTGTGGTTATTATGAGTGGGCCCGCGACAAAATATTTGAACATTGCACATTGATCTAATCTTGGGATCCTCATTTCACAAGAGTATATAGTTTGATAAACTTGATGTATACAGGCGCGATTAATATTTATGGTAAACATATTTTGAAATAGTTGAAGTAATCATTTCTTTGGCTTGGGCAGAATTGCTATCGGGATACAAAGCCAAATATTTAATGAGTGAAGATTGAACGGAATCATGGGGTCCTTTTTTTTTAACATTGGTGATAATGATTGTGTAGTATGACGTTTGCGGAATAACATTTGAAGATATTTGAACATTGGAAACCTTGAGAACGCGGACACATTGCCCTAAGATTCTTTTGTTTGTTTGGGCTAGTTCCATGTTTTAAACATGAGCAGTCCAAAATTGATAGAGACTTAACTGAAGACGTTTCTTTGAAGAGAAGATATTATCATTCGAAGGGAGTCTAACAAATTCATCAGAGGCAACCTTGAACAAGGAGATTAGGAGGTCGATGCATGTACTTGGAGCTTCAGATAAGAGCTACATTATCATGAATGTTTGGTGTTGCCAAGCCTGGGGGATAAATCCACAGTTTATTACATTCACTCATGTTACTATGGAATCAGACAAGTACATTTGTGTACGAGAAACTACTCCTACGAATAATGTTATGATCAAAATTTCAACATGATCACGTACCAGATTATGAGAGTCTCTTGGAGCAAGATATTCTCATGATTGGTGCCATGTATGTTTCGTAACAGAGGGAGCTACTAGAGGATCCCCCAAAATTGATTTTTCAAGGATCTAAATCATTCTGATTTAGAAGGGCAAGCCATATCAAGATGTTTCCCTAGTGACCAGGAAACTATAAAAAGCCAAAGGATTGCGATTCAAATGATGTAGTTCCATGTATGTGGGCTAGAAGGCTTTTTAAGCAAATATCTAGGTCATGATATTCCTAAATAGATGGATAAGTTGTTGGATCAAAGAGCATTCAAGAAAAGAGCTTGATGCAGACTAAAGAACAAAGACACGACTTGCTGGCAGAAGGTTGATATTAGATTCAGAGGGAGTCTAATAGTTCATCTAAAAGCAACCTTGGACGAGGAGGTCAGGAGGTTGTTGCAAGACCTTAAAATTTAAGGGAGCATCTGGAGGATCAGATTCATTCCAATCTCCAAGAAATTCGGTCATATTGGTTCAAAGGTTGTCAACAATGGAGATGGTTTTTTTTGCAGTCAGAGGACTATGATCATGAGATTGAGTCCCATGTGTGTTGGCTGAAATGCCTTTCTGCTAACTCCTACATAACTTGGGGTTCACCAAGAGTGATGCAAACTATATAAGAGATATAGTACATAAGTATACTATTCAAGGTACATTATCACTACATAACAGATGGTTGATATTCTCACCAAGTTTCTTGCTAGAGAGAAGGTTGTGTACTTTCGAGATAAACTTGGTATGTTGGAGAATGAAGCCTTAGATGAAAAGGAGTTTCAACATTTGTGACCTATTATTTTGTATGTTATTGCATTCTTCTCTTTGGGAGAGAAGTCTAAGGTGAAAGCCCTTGTTTCCACCCTCTGGGATTAGCCATGGTGGATCCAGCCTCTAAGATGAGTCAAGGTGGATGTCATGTGTGTGACTCCATGACTTATGGGACCTCCTGTGAACATTGGAGAAAGGTGACGACTTTTTGACAATGAGCACTTGCATTTGAGTGATGTTGTGAGGTGAAGACTTTGCAACATCTCCATCATGATGGATATCATGTGACTTGATATCCGTGGACATGTCATGATGGTTAGGATCTCTTAGACATCATGGTAGATATCATAAGGCTGATATCATTAAAAAACCATAGATGATTTAGAGATCTTCATGGTGGATATTATGTGACGTAATATCCGTGGACATGCCATGATACAATATTCATATGGTAGACATTATGTATACCATAACTAGGATATATAAGGAGAATGTAATGTTCTAGAGTATAATCACAAGTTATGTGATATGTGATACTTCATATCACGAGTTATGTGATATGTGATACTCTGTATCACGAGTTAGGTGATACTTCATATCACAAGTTATGTGATATGTGATTTCTTAGTATCCATATGAATCATATTAGGATCCTTCTGAACTTAGTATTACATATTGATTGAACCGTATGAGACATGTCACATAGTGACATGTCTCTACGTAAACTTAGTATCCATATGGCAGACATCATGAGACGTGATGTCATTGCACATAACCATGGATATTTATGAGCTATGGTGAATATCATGTGACTTGATATTCCTGCTCATACCATATCTCCTGATATCACGGTGAGGTGATATCTTCTCTATTTCACAATTAATGGACTTATTGTGATTTGAGTACTTGGTGGACATCATGAGACTGATGTTGGTAGACCATTACTCTGAGCACTTGGTGAATATCATGCGACTTGATATTCTACAGGCCAATGCTCCCGATATCATGAGATGATATCTTCATAAACTGAGTACTTGATGGACATCATGAGACTTGATATTGGTAGGCCATTACTCTGAGTATTTGGAGAATATCATGCGACTTGATATTTTGTGACCATTACTCATGATATCATGAGATGATATCTAATGGTGAATATCTTCTGATCAAAGATATTCTTAAACGTGTCATTCTTAATATTACACTGAAGTAATATCATATCATGTGTTTATACTCCCTAGCTAAGAGGGAGTATTGATGTTTTGTGTAGCTATGATGAGGGTCATAAGTGTTGACACGGGAGACCACTACACATTTTGTTTGATCATCCTCCCTAGCTAAGAGGGAGTGTTAATGTTTGTAGCTTCGATCGTATGATCATTTAGAATACATATAATATATGTTGATTAATAATAATATATTATTATTAATCATATTAATACTCTATTAATCTATTATATTATTCTAAATTAATAATTGATTGATGAAACATTATAAGATTGATTAAATTATAATTAATAGACATGTCCCTTCATACATGTCCCGTGAAGGGACATGTCTCTCCTAGCATCATTCCCAATATAAACGAAAGAGAGATTGTTGCATTTGAAAAACACATACCATATACAACATAGGCAGTGCTATTACATTTGCAGCAATCCTAAAATCTCAACAGTAGTGATATCCACCATGGCTACTCCCATAGGGTGGGTCCATCATGGCTACTCCCATGAGTGAAAATACAAATGAACACAAGTGCTCATCACGAAAGCATTCAATGTGAAGTCATCATCTCATCATGGCGTTCACCGTGGCTACTCCTAGAGGGTGAATAAACACAAGTGCTAAGTCAAGGAGTCTCACATGACATCCACCATGGCTACTCCCAAAGGATGGATCCACCATGGCTACTCCCAGAGGGTTGAACAAGGGCTTTCACCTCAAACTTCTCTCTCACAGAGAAGAATGCATTAACAAGGGCTTGCATCTCAAACATCTCTCTCACAGAGAAGAATGCCTTAACAAGGGCTTGCACCTCAAACTTCTCTCTCTCAGAGAAGAATGCATTATAGTACATCTCTAGAAATCACTGATGTTGAGACTCCCTCTCAGCAAAGGCTTCATTCTCCACAATTCCAAGCTTGCCTTGAAAATGCACAAACTTTACTCTGGCAAGGGGCTTGGTGAGAATATAGGGCATCTGATCATTGGTGCTAATGTACCTCAACTGAATAGCATTCCTTTGCACCATATCTCTAATATAGTTATATTTGATCTCCACATGCTTTGTCCTATCATGAAATACAAGGTTGGAGTATGCATCATTCTTGGTGAATTCCAAGCTCACCAAGTATTCATCTATCCAAGAATATCATGCCCTAGGTGTCAGCATAAAGGCCTTCCAACCTACATACATGGGACTCCATCCCATGAATCATAGTCCTCTGACTGCTACAATTTCCCAAAGAGGAAATTGATCATCATCTCACTGATGCAACTTCCATCTTAGGAAAGAACTAGAGAAGTCATGGTCCAAATGGAAGTATACATGATCATTAGAGAAACCATCTCAACATGGTCCACTCACTCTGAACCAATATGACCAAGATCCTCGGATGTCAACTGAAGTAGATCCTCTAGCTACTCCCTCTGTCACGGAGGTATACCCTACTCACATGGTCTTAATCATGGAAGATATCTTTCTCCAAGAGACTCATCATCATTTGACACGATTCACATACGACTGAAAGTGCTAGATCCATGACCACCTTGGACCTACTCCCATAAGATCGAGCCCTAAACCAGACATGAATATGACAATCTTGAAATTAGAACAAAATCCCCTCGCAGTTCGCTCCCTCTCACTGGGAGAGCCCTCTTGTCTTGACTTTGCTTTGTAATCCTTGATGCTGCCATCACCTACACAAATGCCTCGGCAAAACATACAGGCCAGCATAGATTCCTAATGCATCATTATTCTTTTCTTGCAAAACATACTTGCCAGCATAGATTCTTGTTATAGTTGAGGTTTGTCCAAAATCTAGCACGGCAATAGCAAACAATGTTGAACTCCAGCCCCTAAGAACATGTTAAAGTTGCAATCCCAGCATGAAAGGATGCAAGATTATGCCCAGATCTCTTGGCTGCACCCCTAGAAATAGACGTCCAGCACTAACAATGAAAGTTCAAACTTTTAAATGCAATCCTCGGCTCGTGTCTTGTTCCCATCTATCAACGTCTCCGATCAAAATGCTCAATAGATAGAAATCAATGGAATATACAAGTTGTCGACGGCGTTTAGAGGGCTAGCACCATCATATTCAATACTCTGCCAATAAGAATGCTTCACAGCAATGGCAAGCAACTCCCGAAAAATATCAAATAAGTCACGGCAATCGGATGAACCAATAGGCACGCTGCTTTCTCAAATATTTTTAATGGGGTTGTGTCAGTAATTTTAAATATCAAATATGATAGCAAGAGTCTCCATTCATAAACGATGAGGATGAGAGCCATTACTGAAGATATCGCACCCAGAAGGTAGTGTCTTCTTGACTTCCAACTCCGTAATGGTTCACGGGATTACAAAACATTGGTTTGGCTCCAAATACCTTCGTCGCGGCAATTCCAGACTTTACATTATTTAAGCTCGGGCCCTAATATTATATGCACAGCAAAACTTTAGAATACAAAAATAATAGTGGGCCACGAAACTATAATCCTATATACTTTGCCGGATATAAAATTTATTTCTCTTGCCCAGTACAAGATACATACAAAATATATGTATCGGGTCTTATGAATCGCCTTCAATAAAACTAGGTCCTACAATTTTTAACTAAATTGATTCACCAAAGTGATGTCTTCAATGAAATATATTAGGCTCGTCTTTACTTATTCCTCACAATGATCGCTCAGCTCTCTCTCCAAATCCATGGGAGGCCACATGTGTTGTACGATGCCCAGGTTTATGCAGGCAACCAGTATCATCTAAGGAACGGCAAGATGTGGAGACGAGGACATTTCTTTCACACCCAACCTTGAAATACTCCCGCCAAATTTGGAGCTAAGTCAAATTAATTTCCCCAACTTGGTAGATGACTTGAACTCCACATAGGATAGACTAAAGAAGTTGTTTCAATGGCTTGTTGTTCATATGCAATCTGGTTTTTATTTACTCGTGGATAACCTCCACATGAAGAATTGATTAAATAATACTTGGATAATAAATTGAATTCCTGTATCTTCTATAATGCGACATCTCCACTCTAGAGGCTCCACTAGGAATGTGTGATCGATTTATGCAATCAGCGCGACTTTAAGAAACAAATATGTTTTGTGCAAGTATTATCTCTACGACATCTTTCACAAGTTTGCAGCAAACCTTTGTCTGTGTCTACAATAATCATCATCTTGAATTCAACGATGGAATCCCCCTTACGGTAGTGTATGGAACCATTGAACACAAAAAGCTCCCCATAACTGTGAATAAAAGTTTCTTGAAACAGTATTATCTCTGATCTTTTCAAAGAGTCCACACACCTCATGGAACAGTCTTGGCTCTGACACCATGTTGTTTGGTGTGCTCGTTTAACCACAGCAATGACACAGATCATTGTTGCCCTCCCAATCATAGATGATATATGGCTATTGTCTCCCTCAAGCACTTATCTTCAAAATAATGCAGATGTATGATTTGATATGTTGTAGGTTGTGTGTATGATCGACGCCAAGAGAGGAAGATTCAATCTTCCTTTATACCTATCGGTGGTGCCCCTTCACCAAGGGTCGCCACTCTTCCAAGTCGGCCCCATTAATTTAGAGATTGTTAATTATTAAAAAATCACTCGTATGAATGAATTGGCATATATAAATGTCTAAGGCCGATAGGCCAATTAGACATTTACATTATCTATGTCGGCCTGAAGGAATCTGACCATAGCTACAATAACATTAACAGGGACATGGGGTAAGCTTCCCAAATTTCTTCTAAAATTCAAGGTTTCCAGATTTTATGGACACAGATTTCCAAACTTTGGTAATCGTGCCTTCAAGACACCAACAATTTTTTGGAATCAAAGTTCCTAAATGAGCTCTATTGCATTTTGGAAGCAAAGTTCCTAAATGGAGTATACTGCATTTTGTGCTTGTGTGGAGCCCTTATGTGGAAGAGACAGGCAGGGCAACTCATCTAAAACATGGTGCAGACATTCATCCTAATAAGGTGAAAATTTTGCCTTTGGCATAGCACCTAGGTGTGGAAATGCAGATAAGAAAGTTGTAACAATCTTTTGTAATGGCCAGTTTTAACTACTATCTATTAATTAAAAAATAATTAACTGTTCTCGTGTAAGTAGACCCATCTGGCATTTTGTGCATGTAAGAGAGCTATCCATATTAGGAGCTATAATTCAATCACATCTTGATCTTTATCTTAATGATGGAGAATACAGTGTGATTTGAAACATCAATATAAATATACAACCACAGGTTTTTCCATAAACATTTTTCTATTTCATTGGACAAAGGAAGCTTAAAACTCTACTTATAGACTAAACCAAGTAGAAAAGCTAGCCTATGCTACCAATGCACGTGCACCCATGTTAATATTTCACTTTAACATACTGCTGCTATGAATTAATTTTGATTATTAAGAGATCAACCAGTTCATCTACAACTCCTTGGTTTCATATCTCAATATGTATCAATAATATATGTATACAAAAAATAATTAAAAAGCAACTAATTTCAAATTCTAGGATCGAGTAGATATCTAAGCCTGGGGACAAGATTACCATACACAAAGTTTGTTTGTCTCAGTTAATTCTTGCATGTACAAACAGAAGAAAAGCCAAATTCTACACATAAAAGCTTCTAACTAAATAGAGTGTGCATACCCATCATGATCCAGATCAAGCATTTTGAAAGCAGCTGAAATATCCGAGTCAGGAACACTCAAGACAGTTACAAAAAAGATATACCTGTTTTGCATAATAAAACATGTAAGCATAGAATATGCTCAGAATAACATAAAATTTATCATTGTTTTAAAAATTTGTGTATGTTCTTTTTCTTGGGTAAAATAAATGGAAAAAAACAAGGATCTCACAATAACTTAAAGAAGCACTACACAGACCAAACATATCAGTTTAACCATGACAGCATCGCGCAACCTACATGGCAGAAGCACCGGTTTTGCATACAGCATTATAAATCACATGCAATAATAAGGCCTAAATTTTGTAAGGTCATAATGGCTTCATACAAACTAGTGCCATTAGTATCACGGCTATCACCAATGAACTAGTAATTTTGACTTAAAGATATGCCCTACCCTTTGAAAGCAAATACGCACATAGATGTTCAGATTGAAGTTGTATGTTAGTCTGACAGTCAGAAAACATCCAAACAATGTAAAACACACCTTTAGCCAAAAGATGACTTACTCTAGAAAGGAGATAAGAGCATCTTCATTAATATCAAAAAGCTTAAAGAATTTTGAAGGAGAGCAAATAAGTTCACCACCTTTAGCCAAAAGATGACTTACTCTGGAAAGGAGATAAGACCATCTTCATCAATATCAAAAAGCTTAAAGAATGTTGATGGAGAGCAGATAAGTTCTCCAGGTGGCCGTTCCCCTCTTAAAGATCCATCTCTAACTACATTGGAGTCTGATGGTGGAAATACAGGAACAACAGCTCGCATTAGATCGGCGTGAGTCATAAGAAATTCTCCATCAGGACCTTGGGTTGAAGCAAAGTACTCAAATACCTGATAGATAAGCAAATACAGTTGACAGCATTTTAGTAACTTCAATAATCTTGACATGATGACAGAGAGACCCTAAATCAGTATATAAGCAAATATCTCTCGACAATAGTAAAGACACAGGACGAAGCATCATATTAGCCAGATGGCAGCTAATGAGCATAAGCATCTCTTATGTCTATCAGGGGCATCAGGATACATATTCTCTGAATCAATTCATTGAGCTTGATCCAAAACTGGCATCAGCATATATATGAAAAACTAGTAAAATCCTCAAGTATTCCCTTAGTCGATGATCTTTCATCGGGATGAGTATGAACTTCAATAGACATGGTTAATAGATGAGTATGAGCATGTCCATAACAATGGTTAATTGAGTTTCTTGGCGTAACTGTAAAAGTTTTTTGCATCAACATTTTGAATCATACTCCATGATGCTTCATCAAGATGACAAAGAACTTGAAATGAATTCAATTATTTTTCCAGCACCGTACCTAATTTTAATCTTCTCTCTATTATCTTATATACTTCCTGACCACCACTGGTGAAAAGCAGAGAAAAATACCTTTTCTGGAGAACTTCGCAACCTGATTCTCTTTTCATATTTGAAGAAAACCCTTCGCCTGTATGAATCTTCAATTCAGAAAAACAAAACTGCCATCAATATACTGTGCATACATGTTTAAACAAACCCATCATCAGAAGCTTAAATAATCATTGTCGGCCCATAGTTTCACCTGTCCTGTCTTCAATTCTGTCTGTGATGAATGGTATTTGTCTGGAAATAAGAGAGATGATTTAATAGGAGGAAATGGCAGGGTTATATGTATTATGAATTCAATACATAGGGATTTAGGGCCTCAAATTAACCTAAGGTGTTTTGCTTACCATGAGTGCTTTTTCTGATCATAATGCTAACAATCTTCTGAAAACCCCTGAAAAGAACGCAAGAATAGAAAAAACGTAACCAACACAAGATGAAAACATGTAGCTCAGGCATCAATACAATGCATACAAAAATCAAAGACAATTACAAAAACAGAAAATAACTATCCTTGTACAGTTTCTCTAAAATTTGAATTCTATTAGTTTCAAAACTAAAAATGAGGGTCACTATATAGCTGACGCCCAAATACTAAACTGCTACCCCATGCAAAACTCACCATACATCATCAGTCCACACATCAAAATTGTAGTTTCCAGCAAAAATAGACTAAAACACTGGATACAAAAACACACATATTAATTAGAAACCTCAAACCATCATGCATGGAGCATGCAGCAAGAAGGAAGCGAACAGCAATAGTAGGGGATAAAGCTCCAAACAAGTCAGTCAGTCAAATAAGATTGGCACCCATAAAATTGTCCCTGGCAACTGGAATTCAGGCATGCACTATCACAGGTGAAGTAAATGAATATCAGTTGTAATTATAGTCCTGTAAGATGCTGTCAGATGCAGTGAAGTTTGAGCGAATGAGATCTTGATAATACCTAACATAATGTCAAACAAATTTGCAGGTCCAAAGAAAAGCCTCCAAATACTCCATGTATGTTTGAACATTGAACAACAAAGATTACATGTAAACATGAAATGATGAAACAATGTCTATGCCTGGAAAGCTGGGATAGACATGATGAATGGTGAAGAAAGCACTAAAAAGGTGAAAGAAAATTCTGATTACAGACCACTTAAAGCATCATTAATTCATTCTATACTGCCATAATTTTGAGAATTTGGTAAAAAGTCAACCATTGATTTGCTTAACAGTAATACAAATCAGACAGAACCATGACTGCAATAGCTCAGAACAGCATTTACTGAATGATATGAAACAAACATAAACAATGGCACAAATAAATAACGATACACAGAAAAAACATTGCCCCTTCATCTGGTCTCCACATGTTAATTTTTGCTAAATTCTTTGGTAAAAGTCCAAAACTAATAGTCCATAGAGGCTATCAAATTAATAATGATTTAACGAACCTTTATCCCAACAATTTTGATTGCATCTAGTACTAAATCTCAAACATAAAATAAATAAAAACCCAACTAAAGAACAATAGCACTAAAAAAGAAGACTTGCAACTGATTCTAGATGTTTTATCTAGGCTTGGTTCTAAATATTCAGTTTTTGTTTCCGGATTCCATACCCATTCGTCGTCTACGGAAGTTGCATATATTACACCTACTTTTGACGTATTTCTTAACTTCTAAACCAAGATCAAGAAAAATTAATTTAAAATGGTATTATAAAACCTTCTAGGCCACATGCATTAATGGCTAGTTAACCCAACTGACGAAAAGAATGAGAGGATCCTGAAAAGAAACAAAAGAAGAATAAGCCACAGAAAGATGACATGTAATCATTATTTAAAGAAAATTTTGAATCCTCTTCCTCAAGAGGGATTTCGTTTGAGAAGGAGAAGCCCTCAGTGCATACTACAAAAGATTAAGGAATAGTAAACATCAATGTTATGCAGAATAGATTGACAAGTTGAAGATACTACTAATATAGAATAATATCAAATTGTCTTCAACTTTCTGACAAGTTCATCATCTTCTTCTTCTTCTTCTTCTTCTTCTAAGTTTGAGGATCATAAGGATAAGATCTTTGTTGCTATTGCAAATTCCAATTCAAGGAGATGGATCCTATATTCCAAAGCTTCTCCTCATATGTGTCTTGTTGATGGGTATTTTACGACCACACCAACACGGAATAAAGTGCCAACAGACACTATGCTCTCTTGAATAAAGACCCCTTGTATGCTAAGATCGTGAAGATCGTAGAGGTGACTCCAAGGTTCCTACTACGAACAAACAACTTTGTGATGATATGAGCTCCTTTGGCTTGATGCATGCTGGTAATCCAAGAGGACTTACGTTTGAATCGTTCTTCACTTCTTCTGCAATGCTGGCTGGAACTTCTTCATCGAATATTGCAATCTTGTGATGCTTCTCCTTCGAACGGAGACAATTTAAATGAACTGAAATTAAAGGGGAAGAAGGTTAGAAGGATGTAAATCTACTCCTAAGGGCAATGATATCAATGGATACTGCTCTGATGGGCGAATCCCAAATAGACCAAGTTTTGCTTTTCCAAGCTCAACAACGACTCCATAGGAACTAGTGCAATCTTCCAAGGGTTATGCAAAGAATTTTCATATCATAATGAACACCATCATAACGAACAATGCACATTCGATGATCGAAGTTAAGCATCCATAGAAAGGACTCAAGCTAACTTTACATAGCAACTCTCGTAATCAACAAGATGCAAAAAGTATTAGCCATGGAAATTCATCAAACACCATTATATTCTCCATTGAAACCAAAGCACTTTATCTAACAATTGAGAAATTGGAAGAACACCATGCAACAAGTTGAAATAAACATGAATCCACCATATCTTCAATGAAATCAAATTTTATTTCTCCAAGTCTTACAATAATGGCATCTCCTTCTCCTATCCTATTTCTACTCTAAGGAGCAAGAGCTCTTTACTTCTACTGAGCTATCTATCTATGAATTACAAATGAACAGCCAAGATTGATTTGAAATCAAGGGCCAAGATTACAAGATGAAACTCTAATTAGGGTTTTAACTAACAATAGCTTCTATATCATAAAGTAGTTGGGCCATGTGGACCAATGAGAGAACAAGTCACCCACCAACGGGAGAGTGGGCTAAGTTGACCAATGAGGAGACAAGTCACAGTGACTTGAAGACCTTTGATTAGCTGATGAAGATGATTGAGCACCATGTCAGCATGTTGGGTGCCATGTAGGCTCGGTAACTTATCACAGGCAATATATTCTAACTACATCATTTTGTGACCTAGGTTCTAACTTTGATTGACTCTTTAGAAACTATCCTTGATCGTTTTCTTTCTTCCATGTATTGGCTTGGGAATTCACCTTCTTGAAATGGGTTGGACTCCCTTGTCAACGATTCTGTCATTCTGGAATTTTTCACACAACTGATTGACTATGGTCTTGGATTTTTTAAGGAAATTCAAGATGTTACATTCTTCCTTCTACATTTGTACTTGGAACTTTTGAGGTCTTGAACCTTGAACGCCTAAAACTGGATTGTTTGGAACTTGGATGTCTTTCACCCTGGATCTCCATGTTTCCTGATGTCCTAATGTTGTCTTTGGATTGGATAGATGAATCCTTGATGCTTTATCATTTTTTAACTTGTCAAGAATGCCATGTTTTATCAAAATATCTCCTTAGGAACTTCAATTTTAAGTTTCTAGTTAACTCCCTTCCATGGGCACATTTGAGATCTGGAGAGGGAATTTCCACTTCACTGTCTTAGTCAAAATTCAATGTGATCCATGTTTTGAATGCTTGAGCGCATATCAGAGGGAGAGGAAGAATTTCTCCATACGTGAATTTCAACATTTCCATGCACTCTATACCTTGGGCGCAAATGAAACATAGGGAGGGATTTTGGCACTTTAGAAAAATCCCTTGAGTGTGGTGAATTAGCACCCTTGAGCGCATCTTTAGCCATGGAGGTGGATTTTTGCATATTTTGATCATTTCTTGGCACCTAGAAATTTACGTTCCTGTGCGCAAATCAGGCATGATGAAGGAAATTTCCATCAGCCAATTTTCAACGTTTTCATGTTCTTTCACTTTGGGCACATTTGAGGAGTTAAGGAAATTTCTTAGTCATTTTTTTAATCTTTCCTTGGTACCTAGAAATTCCCCTTCTTGGGCGTAAATAGAGCATGGTGAAGGATTTTTCAATTGTAAAGAATTTCCTTACAGTCTAGGGATTCCCCTTCTTGGGCGCAAATGGAGCATGGAAAAGGATTTTTCCATTTTGAAGAAAATTCCTTGCACTCTAGGAATACCCACTCTTGGGCACAAATGGAGCATGGAGAAGGATTTTTCCATTTTGGAAGAAATCCTTGCACTTAGAGAATTCCCTCTCCTGGGAGCATTTTGATGGTGGAGGATTTTCTCCACACTTAGCCATTTCTTGGATCATATGCTTGAGCTGCTCATTCCTCCAGACTTAGAACTCGATGCTCTCTATTTCTATCTCAGTCAATGCTCACCTGTTACCAAATATAAACCTGCCAAAAATAGGCTTACTAAAAATAGTAAGTTTGTCCAAACACAAAATTAGGCCAAACAGGGACACGGTGAAACTTACTAAAAATAGTAAGTTCTTCCAAACTCAAAATTAGGCCAATCGGGGACATAGTGAAACTTATTAAAAATAGAAATTTTCAAAAATAGTAAGTGCATCAAAACACTAAAAAAAATTTGGCAAGCCCTTTAGAATATGAATTTTCTTTTCATACTTGACCAAATTCCACTATCCCTCACAAAACTTCATTTTTCAAAGCCAAAGGCAAATGACACCCAATTCCATACTTAGCATGAATCATCAATGTATTTCAAGGGTCGGGAGACGACACTCACTGCAAAAAAGACTTGGCTTATTCAGCGAAAAGAGGGTGCGCGATGTGTGAAAAGGTCACAACAGGTCCACCATTGCATCTATCTTCTTCTTGAGATTTGTTCCATGCCCCACATTCTAGTGGGTAACAACAATTCTATGAGTGCTAGTGAGAGAGTTCGTTGACATGGGCATAGGATCATTCAATGATGTCCTTTGCATACCTTGTAACTAATATCTTCTACATCTATCAAATTACACATAATGGGTTGCGTAAAAGTGTTGAGTTTAAACCTGATTCTACGGTCAACCAGTATTTGCAAAGCAGTGACATTGTTGCAGTTCGGGGCAGCAAATGATCAATCTAAACCATATTTTCTCACCTCTTTCTCTTAATAAACCTTTGGCAGATGTTCATACTCAATTATCTAATGAGGGCAATATACAAGGTGAGTAGTATGACCACTTGAGCATCCGAGTCCTTTCACTAAGATTCTATAGGCATGTGTTGGCACTCCTCTTTCACCTATTGTTGCTTCTATAGAGTTTTTTGCTGCCCCTCTCTAGACATTCAATGAGCTTTCTAAGCAGGTTCATATCTGTCTTTGTAATCCCCCTCATAAGGACATCTATCTGCCAGACATTTCATGAGTCCTATCTATTAGAATCTAGATCTTGAGGACACCAATCAGGACTTAGTTCCCTTTGATGATAGTGCTTCCACAATTGCATATCCATTATCTTTAACTCTTGTTCTTCAATAGTCTATGCAATACTTTGGGTTGTCGCCATATTTAGTTAGGCCTAGGGCACCTAATCTGATCCTGACATCTTCCAACACTGACTTCGCAGCATATAAGTAATTTCAAAAGATCATCCTTTTTGTTTTGCCCTCATTTTCATTTCTAGAATAGGATGATCTTCTACATTTACCTTGGATTTCCTTCTTCCAAACGGAAGAAATACTGTCTAACAAGCATGGACCATTTTCAACATTTAGTATCAAGCACCCACCATTGGCATCACATTTGAAGGAGGCTACCTAGTCTCTCTCTTCATTCTCTCTTTTTGGAGAGTTATTCACTCTTTCTTAGGGGAGCTTATCGTTCTTCATGGGTATCTGATCAAACAAAGTTGTCAAGACCCATGATTTATTTTTTCTCTCTTCATAAGTTGTGCTTAAGGGAGCCTATTTAAATAATAAATAATTGTAACTAATCTAGGTACATTTGAGTTCACTAGGGTAGAAAAAATCGGTTAATATGCCTCGATTTATGCACCTAATTGACTCTTAGCTAGTCTAGGTTGAGGTACACCCCATTTATCATGCTAGCTAGAGTGAATTAACTCTCCTTTTCATTGGGATTGAACAGAAGTCAAACTCTGGTATATTGGAAATGTCATCTCCTTAATTCATGTATTATAGAGGCCTATGTATTTGTATAGTGCTAATTATTATACATATTATCATAGAGTGCAAAGAGAAAACTTATTGTAGATATACTTAATTTACATAATCTTTAGTCGGACAAAACTAGTAAAATGGTTTCAAACATTTTCTAACCATATCTATCCCCATTTCAATGCCTAATGAGGGAAATTCATACTTGACTTAAAAAATTGCACTATAACTCAAAAAAATTTAATATCTATTTTTAAGTTAATAACTAACAAACAAATTTTCAAAGAACCATTAGCCAAATGCTTATGCAATTGTGAAAACTTCGAAGAATTAACATTTGTCAAATATTTGCCCATAATAAACTCCTTTTTAATCTATCTAAATAGAAAGATGCACATAATTTGGTTTGAAAAATATTGATATGTTAAATAGTCCTACTCCTTCCCCAAGATGAAATATTTCATGTGGACATTACTAAGATATACAACACAATAATTAATGGAGAAAGCTACTTGGATTGCTTTCCATTTTACCTCTAGAACCTTAAAAAATGGGTTTAGAAGGGTTGAGCATTATATGATTAACACTGTGTCTAAGGGGTGCTTCAGTATTGGTGTGGAATGCCTTTAATGGCATGTCTCCCATCACCCATCTAATTTCTTTTTGTGGACATTTTGTTGAGCTATCATTAGTGACTATTTTAGCGGGTCATTTAAGAGCTTTCTTTTTTTAAAATATCCGCTTTTTTTACTAGGGTGGTGCATTGTTGAGATGAGACAAAAGAATTTTAGGGATCGGGCTGGGATAGCCAATGAAGAGAATTTGTGTTGTTATCAAGCTCAATATAAGAATACTTGTCCAGCTTGTGAATTCTACTTATGTTGTTATGTTTTCTACTAACTCAATGAGCTACAACTAAAGTTTTCCTTGCAGATCAGAGAAAAATCTACCTCAGTTCTGGTACAGAGCATCCCAAGATGCAAGGAGTAGAGTGTTTGTGGTACATCCTTAGCTATTATTGAGAAAGGTTCTACCTAGTTTACAGAAGAGTTGTGGTTATGGCTATGGATGCAAAGGTGGAGTTGATATGAAAAAGAGGACAACCACGTTGAACCAAGAAACAAGACAAGGAAAAGGCAAACGAAAACAAAAGGTAAGTAACGTAAGTTGCAAAAGCTAGAGTGTGAGTTGGAGGAATTATGGTGGATGTTGAAGCAGTATAAAGCAAGTAATAATGAGAAAGCAAAGAAAAAGAAAGCCAGAGCAAAGGCATTCAACAGCTAGGAGATGACAAAACAGATTGATAAGAATAAATACTCATCTTGTAAGCAAGAGCTATTTTCAAATAGGAAAACCATAGAATCTAGGATTAGCCAAGGGACAAAACTGCTAGAAAATGGAATAATTAAATCCGTTGAAGAGTTGGCAAAATTACTAGAGGATGCAAGACCCTTAAATGTGCTCTACCAAGAGTTTGAGAGAGGATATTTATAAATAGGATAACGATGAAGAGTATGAGCGGGATGAAAGACATTGAGTTGTGTTACCCAAAGAAGGGGAGAATGTTGATGATGACAATGGGAAAGGAGAAGAGTTGGACTGCAAGGAAGAAGGATGCAAAATATCACTAAACGTGGCCACAGATGTTGCGATACTGAAAGCAATCCACATTAGAGATAAAGCAATAGAGACGAAGATCTTTGGAGGCCCAATATTTGATGGCAGAGAAGAAGTCCTCGTAAAAGAGGATGATGTTGTGAAGAATAAATGTTATGAGCATGATTTTGTCAGCATGCTAGAAGTTGAAATAGCAGCAAAAATAGATGAAGAGGAAAAAGGAATCTTGATAATCTGTTATAGGGCAGCAAACCATAGAAAAGATGCAAGCTAAAAAAAATTGGAATGCATGCCTGAATGGGATAATGCAGAGAAGGCTGAAACACCTGCAGGAATTTTTTATTCACTTGTTTTCCATTTTTAATAATTTATGTGCAAGCACAACAGAAGGTTGGACAAGCAATGAGAAGCCCCATGGTGGCTTTCAGGAGAGTAGGACCGCTAGAGATGGGTCTAAGTGATGCAGAGTGACAAGTATTCCTTCAAGAATCCTTAGGGTCTCTTGCAATAGGGTTTCTTCTAGGCACCCTCCAAGGGTCCTTCTTGCCACTAACCTTCCAAGGTTGTGTATCACTCCAGCCTTGCTCTCAGTCCTCCCTTGAGGCCCCTCACAAAAGAGCAATCTGATCTTCAATAGGAGATACAACTCCTCACATCAAACCCCAACCCCTTAAGACCTTCTTAAGCAACCACCTTCACTTGCAACCAAGGATCTCATCACCAAAACATGAGAAGCATGTGTGAGTGTCCTTTCATGCCCCAACAAGACAATCTACCCAACTGACCCACTTGATGGTGTTGACAAAGACCCACAAGGTATTTTGTTCAATTAGGCCTAGTAGGAGACCTAACACAACTAGCCCTCCAAACTTGACTATTTTGCCTCCTATCCCCAAACTTCCTTAACAAGGGCCAAATAAATCACAGTTTCAGGCACCCATTTGGACATACCATAAAATATTACAGATTTGGATCTGGGTTCTGAGTTTGAACAGGTCAACCAATTCTGAGACAAACAAACCTATTAGGCCTAATTCATGAGGGTTTGCACAAAATCAACACCAGTAGATTGATTAAGGCAAAAGGCTTATAATTCTAGTTCTGCCTATGCCTAAGGACTCTAAAACAACCATTCAATCACACCCATACACTCCTTTGTCTTCTCTCCAACACATTTCCTCCTCTTACCAAGCTTGTCACATCTAAATGCCAAGCCTAGGGCTTAATGGCAAAAATCAGGAATTGCTTTGTTTTCTCTGAAACCAAATGCATTATGTAGTATACACATGTACCTAACATTCCCCAAGAGATTGGCCAGATCCTATGGTGGAATGTTAGGTTAAGGCCATTGAAATCCAAACCCATGGTTTAACAAGTCTCCTAAACCAGTCTTCACAAAATTGAATGGATCTCGCTTCAATGAACTCCTAAAGACCCCAAATCAATTGCAAACAGAAACCAACTCAATAGACTAACTTTCCATGGTCATCGATCGTACGGCCCAATCAATGTAAATCCGTACCATTACAGCAAACAGCAAGAAAACAGGAAAAACTCAGTATATCTACAAAACAATTCCTTCTCATTCATGCCCAACTTCACCATTACATGCCAAATTGACACCAAAGGCTTTAAACAACTTCCCTCCAACTGTTCTAACCGAAGTTTGAACTAGGAAGCCGTTGGTGTGCAACTAATCCAAAATTGTTAGAGTTGCATTTGACAACATTTTGCAACTTGAGCAACTTTCTTACATCTTTATGCATTTTTTGCAGTTGTCACATACAAGTGACTTACAGACCTTATTATCCTTCCATAAGACCATCTAGGACCCCAATACACCTCTATCCTCCATTTGACATGGTTTTGGAGGGATTTGAACCAATTTGACCACAATTGCCCTATTAGGACCAATTAGACCATTACATCGTATTAGGTCTCATGACCTTATTACAAAACATGAAAGAACAACATCAATAGCCTTTTGAAGGCTTTATTACAAGGGAGTGACCAAACCCTTAGTTACCGATGCGTGTTGTTTTGGGCTTGATGCGGATGCGGGTGCCGATGGATGCGGGTGCCAGCACGAATGCCCTGTGGGTGCCATCCGGAAGCGCATCCCAGGCACCCGGATGCTTCTGGATGCTTTTGGGTGCCATCCGGAAGCGCATCCCAGGCGCCCGGATGCTTCTGGATGCTTCCCCAGAAGCATCC
>MU226671.1:220356-252176 GCA_018584345.1 Thuja plicata
TTAATGAAATTTTGGTTATTGCTTGAGATTCGCCAATATTTTCTACAAAACATTTGTGATTAAAAAATATTCGCCAATACAAATAATTTGTTTTCCCAAAAAATTGAGAGATTCGCCAATAGGAATTTTTTTTTTTAAAATAAAATGAAAGATTCGCCAGGATTTTATATATTTTTCTAGAGTGGGGTTTCTTAAAGTTATCCCTGGTTACAGGTAAGCTTGAATGGGCATTGGAGGTGGGTAAACATGTGGTGGTTTCCCACAACTAGGTATAATTTTTTGAGGGATTCGAAAGATCAATCCACGCATTATCTCTGGCAAACTTGGTAGAATTTTTTATTTGAGCAAAGAAGGTTGTCAAGGTCTTACGATGGATGCATGTGAGCTCTTCATGTTTTCATGTGCTCACAATGACTACACTTCTATTGCATTCCTCAATGCTAATTATGAAGATTTTTTCACATTCCAGGTTAAAGATGTTATGATGGACTACTTCTATAGAGTTGCCCTTTTTTCTAGTAAACTAGACTATCTCTAGAATTACTTAAAAGGAGATGTTCCTCTCTAGACTTAATGCGTCCTATTTTATGTAATATCCCCTCATATGTGGGTCTGCTCTTCTTCAATGCAAATTTTCTTCTTTATTGTAATTGTGCAAACATGGCTACAACATTTCAATGTAACCTGAAATACATAATTATATACCTTTTTCAATCAATACAAGCAAAGAAATTTATTGTTTTCTATAAAGTTTATTTATTCTTGGGGTCTAAATACATAAACTGCAGACTCATACATTTTGTAACTATGTATCTGTTGCATCGTATAATTCATGTATGGATAATTATATATATGTACGTATGCATAATTTTTTTTATGTATGTGTGGATAATTATGTATATGTATGTATACGTAATAATGTATATGTATACATAATTATATAGTAAATGTATACATAATTATAAATGTAGCCATGTATATTGCATATATGTGTATGCATATATATTGTATACAGATTTACATTATCCCCAAATGTGTTCAAAGCATTGATTTTTAGGGTTCCATCATGTTTGTACATGTGTCCAAGACAAGGCATGTGCATGGTCGATGGTGGAAATAAAAGGGACATGGGGGAATCAGTGGACACCCTTTCCTAACACCAATGTGAAACATGTGAGCGGGATCATACAATTAAACACTTGCAATCAGGTACTTTTTAATTTTGAAATTGGTTTTTTTAATTAATTATATATATGTATACACATACAATCATGCACACACAC
This sequence comes from Thuja plicata, assembly GCA_018584345.1. Classification (NCBI taxonomy): domain Eukaryota; kingdom Viridiplantae; phylum Streptophyta; class Pinopsida; order Cupressales; family Cupressaceae; genus Thuja; species Thuja plicata. Next base: position 221,640 of record MU226671.1, read on the forward strand.
TCATATATGTGTATGTGTATGTGTATGTGTATGTGTATGTGTATGTGTATGTGTATGTGTATGTGTATGTGTATATGTTGTTGGCAAGTTGGATGTGTTTTTATTGGTGTCAACATATCTATTATATTGTTTGGATGCCTAGTGTGTAGTTTGGATGTTGTTTTTTATTTTTGTTATACACTTTGTATGTCAGATATGCAATTTTGCCAGTAACACAGAATGTTCATATGAATGGTGAAGGAATGTTACTGAAGGTGAGGAGTCACAAACCTCATGGGATGATGTAGAGGTTGTCTACATGGTTCATGTCAAGTTTGAGTTTTTGACATAATGATTTAATCAAGTTATGGTGTCGTAGATGAAAACTCATTATTTTACTATTTGTCATTGTAACATAGTTGCAGAGAATGAATTCACAGATGTATTCAAGGTGAAATTTTTGGTTGCGCAACTCGAAATGTGTTAAGAACATAGCAATATGTCTACCATTCAAAGGGTTTGTGATTCTTATGGTTCGTAAGGCATTTACAAGTATTTTAGTTGGGTGTAACAGTGTTCTTGAGGTTTGGCATGAGATGATGATAGATCATATAAGTGTGATGGAATTTGATTGTTTGTTTGTGATTAATGATGTCTTAGGATGATCTAGGATTATGTGCCTCATGAGTTGGTAGCTTACATTGACCTAGGTGACCAAGTTCAATGAATTTGAAGATGTTTTCATTTTCTTAGTCGATATGTCAAGAAAAGTTGATAAAATAGTTTATGAGAGATCGCTAAAACATTTTAGGGTTATGATTATTATATCAAGGTGTTTGTGAAGGATCTAAGCAATGTTTGGAAAGTGTGCAATGATTATGATGGTTGATTTTGGTGCTAAGAGTTGAATATTAAGGATTAGGTTTTGCTGACCTAGTTCTTGATAAACATGGTGAATTAGGGTTTGATTTGTGATGTTGTGTGTATGCGCCAATGTTTAGAAGACTGAAAAAGGAAGAGGTTTCTAGTAAAGTACTTTTATAGATCTAATGAAGGCTAGATTTCTCATTTGTGTGTGGTAGAGATAATTCCAGCAAGAGATCTAATTGTATTGAAATGGAACTGACCAAGACATAGATAGATGCTATCATATAGCTCAATGAATTCTCAAATCGATGTTTTAATTGTGATTGTAATTTAGTGATACTTACTTAGGGTTGTAGCCCAAGGCAAATTGAGTAGCGAACTCTAGGAAGTATCCATGAATGTATGTGCATTCCCCATAGCATTATAAGTCTATACTTATAACAACGTACTAGTTGTATTGTGCGTATCAACCTCCCCGTGGTTTTCAACATAGTTTGGGTTTCCATGATAAAAATCTTTATGTTATGTGGTGTTGGTGTTTTTTTATTTGTGTTTACAAGCTTTACATTTTGCAAATCAATAATAAAGGTTAATGTGTTAAATGGTTTCAATTTTAAAGGTTTAAGGGTTTGAAGGATCAAGTGTTTTAGGAGCAATTCATTCAACACCCCCCCCCCCACCTCCCTCAGTTGATTGTTGTTTATTTCCTATAATTGTATCAAATCCTCGTCCCTTGAAGGAACCTAACAGCTTGAGAGAGATCCAAAGATAGCAACATTCAAAAAGGATAGTCCAAGATTTGATGGAACCAACTATGCATTGTGGAAGAACCACATGATTATACATGTTAGATGTATTTATGAAGACTATTGGAGGATTACAAAGAGTTCATACAATCCACCTCAAAACCCTACAACTCTTGATGAGATCAATGAGGCCAAGGTGAACATTAGGGAAAAGGAAGCTTTGTTGAGTGTACTGACTGATGCAAAGATGACCAATATCATGGAATTGGAAAAAACTCATCATATATGGGATAATTTGGAAATTATCTATGAAGGAGACACAAGAGTAAAGATGACCAAGTTACAAAGCTTGAAGGGAAAATATGAAGCCATGAAGATGAGCGAAGATGAGAACATTTCATCTTACATGCTAAAGATCAATGAGATGGTGTATATTATCAGATGTGTTGGATGTAAATTTGATGAAGATTAGATTGTTGCAAAGATTCTGAGATCATTGTCTCATGCTTATGACAACAAGGTTACAACTATTGAAGAAATAAGGACAGTAATAAAAGTGACAAGGGAAAACCTAGTTAGAAAGCTTATAGCCTTTGAATTGAGCACATTAGGTGGAGCGCTTCCCAATACTGAGATAACATTCAAAGCCATAATTACTGGTAATGATCTAAATTATGCATCATATTACAATACCTAGTGTGATACCTGCAGTATTGTCAAGTTCAATATAAAAACCAGAAGACTAACAACAGAATTGCAAGCCAAAAAGTGATCCATTCTATTTGAAATTGGAGTTTATACAAATATGATGGATCCCAAGGGTCACTAGAATCCATTGGAAATGAAATGAAGAGTCCTCATAAATTTTATTACAAATAAACTTATTAAAACTACCAAATTTTTTTAAAAAGTATATAAAAATTTAGGCCCACTTGGAGAAGGCATAACTTTCTAGTCGTAGCTCTGATTTGTGAACCGTTTACTTCATTAGAAAGATAATCAAAATTTATAGAACTTAAATCAATCTAGCAACTAAGATTTGCTCTCCCTGAGTCTGTTAAGCCTAAAAATGCCCCAAAGACCTTCAAGAATGCAGTTTGCTGAAACATAGAAAATACGAAAAAATTAGATTTCAGTATTCCCCAATTCCATCCTGATCATTCCTCCCCCTTAAGAGGAAATGGGCCCCATTGCACTAATCTGCTGCAACAAATGAGGAAATTGTGCTTCAATTTGTTCCTTAGTTAACCACTTGCGTTGATGAGGATGTTGACCAGTTCGAACCACCCGATAAAGAGGAATGTTCTGATTTATCAAAGTCTTTAAAATGACTTTAGTAACATGGTCACTCTGGACTGGAATAGTAGTAGATAATTTTGCAGCTTGAATGTGCTCAGTAGCTTGGGAAATGTCCAACAAAGGAGGAAAATAGGGTCTCAACAATTCTACATTGAAAACTGGATGTAGGCCCAAGAAGGATGGAAAATTAAGTTCAAAAGCATTCTCACCAACTTGCTTCACAATAGTATATAGACCATAACAAAGAGGACAAAAATTCCTGTTTGTTCTGTGAAGGCGCTCTTTCTGAAGATGTAACCATACCTTATCACCAATCTGAAAGTGCTGAGGAGTTCTATGCTTATCATGCCTTTCCTTATACTTTTGATTACTCTACTCCAAAATCTCATGAACTTGCCGTTGTAGATGTCTAATGTTATCAATAAATTTTTCTACTTTATCTACCTCCTTTTCAACATTCAATAGACTATCAGATTGCAAAATTGGTAGTGCTACATCCATAGGTGCCAATGGTTGATACCCAAGACAAACCTCAAATGGACTAAGCCCTATAGTACTATGGAGTGCACGGTTGTAGCTGTGTTGCACGTAGGGTAAGCTTTCATCCCATGTGCGAGGATGTTTTGAATGATACATCCATAAGATATGAATGATCATTCAATTCACCACTTCTATTTGCCCATCTGTTTGGGGATGGAATGTTGTGGACTTTGTCAACTTTGTGTCCATTTTAGCCCATAGTGCAGACCAAATTTTTTTGATGAACCTGCTATCCCTATCAAAAATAATGCTTTTGGGAAAACCAAAATGAACCCAAACATGTTCAAAAAATAACTTGGTAGTCTCTTCTGCAGAAATCGTCTATTTACATGCTACCATGATATCCATTTTAGAAAACCTATCTACCAAAACATATACACAAGCATGCCCCTACCTAGTATTTGGAAGCCCATACATCAAATCCATTGAAACAAACTTTCATGGCTTATCAGGAATAGGTAATGGTAAGTATAGACCCAACTTACGGTTTTCTGGCTTTGCAATTGCACAAGCTTGTATATATGAAATTACATCCTACTTCATTTTTGGCCAATAGAAATACTTTTGAAGGATAGCAGTAGTCTTACCAATACCAAAATGTCCTGCAACACGGCTATAGTGAGCTTCCCATATCATTTTATTTTGTTCCTCAGTGGGTACACATATATGACCAACATGGCAAATCAACCCATCCTGCAAGTGAAAATCAAAGACACACTTTCCTTCTACCAAATTAATATAAATGTTAGCGAAATCAGGATCAATACCATATAGTTGTTCCCATGTGGATGATTGATGACCACATGAATCCAGCAACATTGTCAAACCTGCAATTGGAGGCCTACTCAAACAATCTGCCACTTTGTTACTGCTTCATTTTTATGACAAATGTTGAGGTGAAATTTTTGTAGATAAGTTGACCACCTTTGATGTCTATCATTCTGCAACTTCCCTTGTGTTTGCAAGAATTGAAGAGGTTTATGGTATGTATGTATAATAGGTTCCTTTCCCAATATATAATGTTTCCATTGTTTGCAGGCCTAAACAACATCATACAACTCCTTTTCATAGGTGGGGTACCTATGTACTGTATTAGAAAAAATTTCACTGTGATAGGCAAAAAGATGCCCATGTTGTGTAAGTACTGCACCAAGAGCATAATCAGATGCATCAATTTCTATCTCGAATGATTATTGCAAATCTGGGAGGACCAGTACTAGAGTTGAACATAATCTTTTCTTTAACTCTTCAAATGCTTGTTGATTTGCCTTTGTCCACTAAAATTTTTCTTGTTCTCCACCCCTTAGTGATTGATTAAGAGGCCATGCTATATGTGAGAAACCAAAAACAAATCTGTGATAGAAGTTAGCTAAACCCAAGAAGCTGCAAAGCACTATGAAATTTTTAGGAGATGGTCAATCTCTGATTATTTGAATCTTTACTTGGTCAACATGAACACCCTCAGTATCAATGATATACCCTAAGTATTGAATACTCTGCATACCAAAAGAGCACTTCTCAATGTTAGCATAAAGTTTGTGTTGTTGCAGAGTTGAAATCACTTGTTCAACATGTTGCAAACGCTCAGGCCAAGTCTTGCTAAAGATGAGTATGTCATCCAAATAAACAACCACAAAAGAATTAATGAATGGTCTAAGAACATCATTGATCAACCTCATAAATGTTGCTGGGGCATTTATTAGCCCAAAAGGCATAACCAACCATTCAAACAAACCTTCCTTAGATTTAAATGCAATCTTCCACACATCTACTGGATCAATTGGTACTTGGTGATATCTAGATTTCAAGTCAATTTTTGTAAAGAACTTAGCCCCCCTAAGTTGGTCCAACAAATCATCAATTTGAGGGATTGGATATCTATTTTTCACACTGATTTTGTTCAATGCCCTATAATCAATACAAAGTATCCATGTACCATCTTTCTCTTTAGCAAGGACAATTGGACTGCCACAGGGTGAAGCACTTGGATGAATATGTCCATTCTGAATCAACTCTTGAATTTGTCTCTTGATTTTATCATTTTCCAAAAATAACCTTCTATATATTGTCTCATGTGGTAGTGGTGTGCATGGGATTAAATCAATAGAGTGCTTGACTTGATAGTGTGTTGGAACTCCCACTAATGATTTAAAAACACTATGATAATCTTTCAAAATTTTATCCATCTGATTTTGTTGATTTGTTGTTATGGATAGCTTAGCATGTGTATTAAGGACAACCAACTTTGTTTGTTCAGGACGAACCATGAGAAGAACAAAAGCTCCAGTTTGAGCAATCAAATGTTTACATTGTTTAGCACTAATCAAAGAAGCAGTTTGTGTTGGACATACCTCTGGTATTTGATACCTCTTCCCATCAAGATTTATTGTAACACTGCATGGCATGGATTCATACACTCCATGCCTCTGATACATGTAAGGTTTCCCTAGCAAGACATCACATACATCTAGCGGTGCTACATTACATATCACTTCATCCTTGAAAGGCTTGATTGAATATGGCAGACAACACTATTGTTTTATTTGAATATCTTGTCCCTCATTTACCCATCCCATAGATTATGGTTGTGGGTATCTCATCACTTTCAAATTCAATCTTTTGACTATCTCCCTAGATATCAAATTCTTTTGGCTCCCACTGTCAAAAATAAAATGTAAAGGCTTTTCATCAACCCACATCTGTGAATGAAAAGTCTCTCTTCATCTTCACAATGCATTACTTTAGCAGTTGCAACTATTGCATATGGGTTTGCTTCTATGATAGAATCATTCTCCTTTTTCTCAGAAGTATCTATTGGTGATGATTTAGATTCAACTTCCTCTCCTCATATTTCTATCATGAGATTTTTAATACTTCGACAATCCTTTGTATTATGGGTTGGGGACTTATGCATCTCACACCACATCCATGTATTTGTATGTGCCTTTTTTGCATCCCACCATGTGTTCTTAGGTGATTTTGAGTGAGGTTCCTTGGTCACCTATTTTCCAGTAGATTTATTGTCGCCTTCAACCCTTGGCTTATTATTTGCAAAGTAGTTCCTCTTCCCTTTCTGCTTGGATTTATCTTCAATTTTCGTAGCATATTTATAGGTAGTTGCCAATGTCTCAATATTCAAAAATTTCATCTCTGTTTGAATATACCTGTGAAGTCCACTACGATATTTCAGAATTTGATGCTTCTCTGAATCCTCAATACCAAGTTTTGCTGAGAGTGAATGGAATGTGTTGGTGTAATCTTGCACAGACTGGTCCCTCTTCTATCAAAGAATTTTCCATTCTATGCATTTATGTTCATAGACATCCTCAGGAAGGTATGCTTCTTTTATGTATTCCACAAATTCTCCCCATGCGGGCTTCTTATCAAGAGATATTTGCAAGCCATTTTTATCAAATAATTCTCGTTCTTTATTTGCTAATTTGGCTTCCCGGGCTAATTTCACATGGGTTTCAGCTTCAAGGAGAGAAAATGTTATTTTTTCTACATCTGAGAAATTATTTACAGAAAAATATCTATCCTATTTTGATAACCCGTTATCAACATCTTCAGCATCGACTTTTCCTTCAAAATTTGGGATGTCAAAATTTATCTGCACTTTGAAAGGGGTATTTCCATGAAACGTTGTTCTTGATTCATAGGGTTGTCAATTTTGTAGGAGTGAAAATTGACTCATCATCTCCTCTTGTTGCTTATTTAAAGCCTCTTCCACCAACTTCTTAATTACATCGCCTGACATTTGTGATCATGTGCGCCTCAAAGGTGGATATTTTGACAAATCTTGTGTATCCAATCCTAATCTTTGGTAGGAGGACCTTGTGTAAATTGGCATAAAGGAGCGTTACCACTCTGATACCATTGATATGAATTATGAATCAGATTATAATGCCTGGTGTGATACCTGCGGTATTGTCAAGTTCAATATAAAAACCATAAGACTAACAACAGAATTGCAAGCCAAAAAGTGATCCATTCTGTTTGAAATTAGAGTTTATAAAAATATGATGGATCCCAAGGGTCACTAGAATCCCTTGGAAATTAAATGAAGAGTCCTCATAATGTTTATTACAAATAAACTTATTAAAACTACCAAAATTTTCAAAAAAACAATATGAAAATTTAGGCCCACTTGGAGAAGGTATAACTTTCTAGTCCTAGCTCTGATTTGTGAACCTTATAATTCGTTGGAAAGATAATAAAAATTTATAGAACAAAAAATCAAGAGGATTTTCTCTGAGTTTGTTAAGCCCAGAAATGCCCCGAAGACCTTCAAAAATGCAGTTTATTGAGACAAAAAATACTAAAAAATTAGATTTCAGTATTTCCCAATTCTATCCTAATCATATGGTGATAAACTTTAAACAAGTTCCATTTGAATTTGCTTCTTATCTTCCATCTAAGTTATATGATAAGATATCATCAAGATGGACTTATACACTTGACACTGAGAAACAGATGAGAGAGGCAGCTCTTAGTCTCATCAAAGCTGACTGCACAGTAGAACAAATAAATGATATCATGTAGCAGTATGCCAAGAAATTTCCTAAGAAGGCACGAGTACTGAACATCTTGCAAGGAAATATGAAAGAAGTGGATATGGAGAGCACACAAATATGGAATAAACTATTGAATCCACCAAAGGAAATCCAAGATACCGAGGACAAAATGGACATTGCATCCACAGTCGATACCAAGAGAGATTGACTAACCATAGAACCCATAGATGTTGATGATGCAGATGTTAACAATATATTGGATGAAATTCCTCAATTATTGACCAATATGAGTCACCCAGAGATCACCATAAATTACATAACTGAAGATGGTCCTAATGATAAATCTAAGGAAGATGAGATAGTTGGAGCAACCAAGACTCTAGATGAGCAAGACACATCATAGGTCACCCGAGTAGATGTACCAGGCCAACTACCTATTTTAGTACAAACTATTGAAATAGAGAGTGAAGCACAAAAGAAAAAGACACCCGAGCAGTTTTCAGATACAAATGAAGACAAAGGTGATCAGGAAGGTACACAAACCAAGCATAGTGGTGGAACAACACAAGGTGATGCACCCAAAGATACCATTGATGCAGAAGCACATAGTGAAGGTAATCCTTCTAATACAGTTAATATAGTAGATACTTCTACTACAGATACAAATTCAGTTACCGAAGCACCTCACCAAGTCATCACACCGAGTACCGAGCAAGAAAATCTAGAACCCGAGAAAAAGGCTCAATTGGCATTAACTTTATCTCCTTCATCTAGTGTCCAAGGGAAGAAGAAGGAGAAAGGAAACAAGAATGCAGTTACATTGGATGAAATCATAAAGATTCCAGCATGGGATCCAAGGACACTTGATCCCAAAACATTGACAAAATATGGTGAATTATGCACCAAGAAAGGAGCACAGAATAAGTTAAGGCAAGAACACAAGAATGCACAAGTATTAGAAGCTGCCAAGGAGCTTCTTCAACAAGTTGTCCCAAATTTAGATATCAATGACATGACCCCCATAATTGATCAACTTGCACTGCTTATCAAGTCTAGTAACAAACGTGATGTTGATTTCGAGCATAAATTGGAAGAAAGAGCAGAGAAGAAGATTCAATACAAGGTCACAGAGAAGATCAGCCAGGCAGTGGCAGTCAATAAGGTAACTCTGTCTAAATTTGTGAATGGAATAGAAGCTATCATATGTGAAGTCATTACACTTCTACAGAAGTTATGCACATTAGATCACATCACTACTGATCTTAGTGAAAATATATAGAAAACAGATCAAGATGTTAAGGATAGTGCAAACAATTTATCAACCGAGAAACATGCATTGCAGATGCATTACAACAAAGTTCTCCAAAACAAGTGGTTGAGATTAGATTTGAAGAAAGAAGAAGAGATAATCAAAGAATAGGTAACCAAGCTCCATGCAACATTACTGCTGCATTTGGTAATGATGCAGAAACATGTGACATTGGCAAAGACTTTAATTGCCACCCAGAATTGTCAGTGACAAAGCATATATGATATGCATGCTCAGATCAATTTAGAACAAATAACCCTCAAGCATTTAAAGGAGGAATGTGAGAAGCTACTGGAAACTCTTAAGAATACCCATCCTACCATTTTTGACAAATTGTAAGCTATACTCCTTTTGTCATTATTTTCAAAAAAGGGGGAAATATAAGTATATATGTATATTAAAGAGAGATACTACAATCAGGATGCATTCATATACATATACTGAGTATATACAAAGGGAGAGAGCATGTACAAAGAGGGAGTCATCATGTAGTATATTATACAGTACTAAGTTTTTGATACTAATGCCAAAGGGGGAGAATGTTACTCCAATTGCACATTGAAGTTGTCATTAGTTATCAAGCAGACATAATGGACAGACGGTAACAGAGTCACAAATAGGACAATTGGTATATTCACCAAAGTACAGAGTTAACCAAGAGCACTGATCACGCCCAGATTTAACCGAGTACAATCATACATGAGCTAATAGACTATACCGAGCAGTAGACAACATCGAGCTACACAACATAACCAAACAATAGTATAACTGAGATACATAGTCTACATCGAGCACCAAGAGACAACATTAACCGAGTGGAACAGAGGCCACATAAAAGTTAGATATGGCACATTATTATATGTAACAACTTTTTTTCTAACCTAGATAACAGTTTACACGATCGAGGAGGACATTAATTACGGATATACAACATTAATTGTTTATGTCTCCTTTGTGTAGATGATCAAGGTAAATTATGTACACAGTTGATCTTAGGGTAGGGATGTAATTTTTAATCCCTAATTATGTCATATTGTTTGATATATAAATGTATAGATGTCATTTTGTAATGTATGTTGATCAAGCAATGATCAAGTAGCCGCCATAATATAGACATCAAAGATCAGACAAGGGATTTTAAGGACAAGGAACTACATTGCAGAAATCAGTTTTCAGAACTAAGGCAAGGTTACCAAGCATAATAGAGCAGAAGGTATTATCATTCACATTGAGGTGATAAGTTTTGTATTCATTTAATGGATTTGTATCAGCAATATTAATATTGTATATGTTTCAAATCAAAATTTATGTTACTCTCTAACAATTTTAATAGACCCCAAAATCTCTTAACATAGTAGACTTAACCGTCTTATTGTAAATCTCTTAACCAAGTGCACACATTGATTGTGTTGCTAACTCCTCACACAAGGTAGATCTAATCGATCTCATTGTTACTCCTAACAAGGTAAGATCATCAGAAGTGATCACTCTTTGTAAGCTTTAACAAGCTTATTTATTACTACAGTAGTGAAGTTTTGTGGGTCTCATTCCCACCGCAGTTTTTACCTTCTAACAGGGGGTTTTCTATGATACCAAAATACTAGTGTCATGAGTACTTAATTTCATGTATGTATATTGTTTATTTTACATGCATTTACATTTAAGTAGTGATACTGTATGTTTGATGTATGCAATCTACTCAGTCGGTTAATATAGAACATTGGTTAAAAAGAATTGATTAAATTTTTTTAAGGGTACCGATTCACCCCTCCCCTCTCAATACACACCCTTTCCATTATCCCAACATATCCTTCTCCCTTTTCCTCAAAATCATTAGTTTTAGGTGCACCCTGATTGTAAAGGAGGTTAAACTTCTCTAGAGACTCGATCTCATTAATCTAGTCTGACATTGAGAGATTGTTTCCATGTTTCACAAGGTTGGTTAGGTCACTAACCACCATCTAGGCAAGGGTGCATAATTTTGTGATAACAACATCCACATGGACTTAGATTTTTCATTCTTTTGCGGGTCCTTGGAATGCATTGCTTGGACAAGGGATTTAGGAACCCATATGGATTTTGAATTTTCTTTTTGTTTAATTGGCCTTTGCGTCCTTTTGGACATTTCTTTTTCTTTTTGGATCTTTATTTTTACATGTCAATTAGACTAGACATGTTGATCCTTAACAACATGTGGATTGTTTGACTTATGGACCTTATGCTTGGCATCCAAATTGCATGAAAGGGGAATGAGATTCATGGGCGGATAGGAATTGTGTGTAGGCCTTTTGGATGGGTGGAAGGTTATCCAAGATGTGTGTATTTGTTGATCTTGATTTAGTAAAGGATAAGTGGATTGTGAACTAGTGGATGGAGGAATATATATGGACCTAAGCTAGATAGAAGGGATGAAGGGAAAAGTATATGTTTGGATTTGGATTTGGAAGGGATACCAATTCCTATAGAATGAGCTTTTTAATTAAGGCCATGACCATAAAAAATTTCTTTGACATGAAAGGGTATTGATATACCTTATCATGGAAGATTAATCCTTTGACTTGATAATTCTTTCTTCGACCAGTAGGATACTTTCTACAAGACGCTAGTCCATTTTGAGGTGGATATGATATGGAATGACTTATAGGATCATGAAGTGGATCAAATTAGATGGAAGAAGAGGAACTTGTTTGACATGTATGGGGTTTATGAACAACTTGCATAGAGGTGCTCAAATCATGAAGGGGATCATGAAGAATAATGGGATCCTACGATGGAGGAGCAGTAACAATATCATTGGGTAAAATAGGATCTTGTGGAAGATATGGAGGATTAAGACATGGAGGTGAAGGAATGGAGAGATCTTGTTGTTGGAATAATGGAAGGGCGTGTACTGAGAGGGGAGGGGTGAATCAGTACCCTTATAAACTTTTACAAATAAAACCTTAGTACTCATTACTTGCATAACCGACCATTGTATCTTTTCTACTTCATGCTTGCACTATCATAGCATAAATGTAAATGCATGTAAACAAACATTGAAACACACATGACACAAGTATTTGATAATGTAGAAACCCTTGTTAGAAGGAAAAACTCTGGTGGGGATGAAACCCACAAAGCTTCACTATCTGCAGAATGGAAGGTGCCTGTTAGGGATACAATTTGTTATCACTTCTGATGATCTTACCCTGTTAGGAGTAACATGTCATACTTGTATATTCTACTCGGTAAAGATATTTTAGCAACACAATGTATGTGTGCACTCAGTTAAGAGATTTACAAAAGAACTGTTAAGTCCAACTTGTGAAAGGATTTTTCTATTTGCTACAATTGTTAGAGAGTAACAAAATATATGACCTCATTGCTGCAATCTCAAATTGTTGATTACAGATCCATTAAGTACATAAAATATATCACCTCATTGTGATGGATAATACCTCTATTTTGCTCGGTAGCCTTGTATGTAGTTCTTTGTAAACTGAATTCTCCTTTATCTATCCTTGTACATGAAACTCTTTGTCTAATCCATAGATATCCTTGGCGGTTACAATCATATCATTCTTGATTGATTATTACATCTATATAAAAAAGATTTTGACCTAATTAGTTTTCACTCTTTTCTTGAAAAACTCTAAGATCAAAGGTTTACAACTTGACCTTGATCTCCTAGTTTGCATGAATACAACCAGTTAACTAATTACATCCACAATTAATGCTTATCTTGATCCATAAAAAATGGTTATCTAGCTAAGCAAAAAGCTATTTTAAAGATTAAAGTGCTTTAACTGATGTGTAGTTGAGATCCACTTTTTTTGGTGAAATGTTGTCTCTCTGTGTAGACTGGTGCTCGGTGATGTTGCTCGGTTGATATGCTACTGGGTGATTATGTTATCGCTTGGTGTTCAAAACATCTCAATGATCACTTTGCTTGGTGAGTGTTGTCACTCGGTGATCATGACCGACCAACCAAGACTCTCTGCTTATATACTAATGACAACTTCTAATCATTTAAGGATTATCAATCTCCCCCTTTGGCATTAGTATCAAAAACTGATATGTACAGTATACACACCAAGTGTTTTACCTTTACAATGACTCCCCTATGTGCATGCCTCGATATGTAGATACAATGCATGCACATGTTTCCCCCTTTTTTGAAAGTAATGACAGAGATGTAGAACTTACAGCTTGTCAAAAATGCGTGAATGAAATTGTTGAATGGCTACCATAAGCTTTTCTCATTTCTCCTTCAAGTGTTCTAGGGTCATTTTCTCCAAAGTGAGTTGAGTGTGCATATCATATATGCTTTTTGTTACTAACATCTCTGGGGTGGTAATTAGAGTCTTTGTCGTAGTCATGTGTGTTATCAGCAGTGAAAGATTTGGTAGTAACATGGCCTGTAGCTCGGTTACTTCATCTCTGATTTTACTTTCTGCCTTTTGTATTTCAAGTCTCAACCATTTAGATTCAACAGTCTCTTCATAATGCAGTTGGAATGCATTTGGTCAATTTTTAGACTTAGTGCACTAGCTTTTAGATTTTCATCTATCTTAGCTATCTGTTCACTATGCTCAATAGTGAAGTGCTCTAGGGTGCACAACTTTTGAACTAAGGTAACTACTTCTAAAATAACAGGTTCTAATGTAGCTACTACTTTAGAAAGTTTCACCTTATTCTCTGCCACTTCTTGGCTGACTTTCTCGGTGAGTTTGTACTGACACTTCTCTTCTATTCATTCCTGAATGACCTTCTTGGTGTCTACATTCTATGTTGTGATTGCCTTAGTCAGAACTGCAAGTTGATAAATAATGTTTGCAGTTGTATCAATCTTGGTGTTAGGCACTACTTGCAATAGAATCTCCTTTGCTATTTCCAGGACTTGTGAAATCTTGTGTTCCATTCTGAGCTTGTCATGTAGTGTTTTACTTTTGCATAGCTCCCCATATATTGTCAAGGACTCAGGATCAAGTGTTTTTGGATCATAGTTAGGTATGTCTATGATCTCATCGAGTGTGACTGGGGATTTTCTTCCTTTCTTGTTCTTGTTCTTCTTCTTCTAAATGTTGCTTGTAGTAGGGGAATGGTGTACTATAGAGAGAGCCTTTTATTTCTTAATTTCTATCATTGATTGCTTGGGAGGTGTGGTTCCTTGGCTAGGGTGCTTGGTTTGTACCTATTGGTCTGTTGCAGACATCTCTACTTCAACTATTTCTTGACCTACAACCTTGTCTGCCTTCTCAGTGTTCTCGGTGGGTGCATCACTCAGTTTGTCCTCTCCATTGGTATTTGTCTTCTCCCCTAGTTCATCACCTTTTTCCATTGGTATGTTTGCTTCAGGATCAGGTGGTGTCTATTGTGATTTTGTCATTATATTGATTTCTTACATCAAGTAAGGCATATTACCTAGTACAAGTGCTTGTAGAACATCAGTAGTATCCTATTCATTTGTTGGCTCGATGGCATTAGTGACATCTTCATCAACCTTAACATCATCATTAGGTTCACCATGAGTTATATCTTGTATAGTTATGATTGGTGTTTCCCCTAATGATTTCAATATATCAATAATATCATCCATAACCTTACTCACTTCTGTGGTTAAGTCAATAGGATTGACATCCTTGGTGTCGTTGATGAATATGTGCTCAGGGCTCGGTGTGGCCTCCTTCTCCTCGGTGTGAGAAGTCTCAGTTATAGCCAATACCTGCTTGGGTGGATTAAAGATTTGAGTCCAAATCTTATTGCTCTCCATGTCAATATCTTCTAACTTTTTCTACAATACTTTGTATGCTTTGGATTTTGCAAAAAATTTCTTGGCATACTCCTTCATGGTTGAGTCAATTTCTTCAACTGTAGAATTGGGTATGAATATAACTAGGGATCTTTCTCTCATCTGTTTATCGATGTGCAATACATATGTCCATCTAGCTGATATCTTGTCTTGTAGCTTCCGTGGAATATGATTGCCAAATTGTATAGGTACATATTTGTAAGCTACCATCATCTTAATGATTGCCTCTTCTATTTTGTTCTGATCCTCGGTAGACAGAGTTCCCCATTGTCTAATCTTATGATGTTGTATACTACCTATGTTGACGATTGACTATGCAATCTCATCAATTGTCTTTGGTATTTTGGCCTTTTCTACTTGGATTATTTGTTCTCTTTCATCTGCTTCAGTATCATCCTTGTCTTATTTTCCTCTTACATATCTCTTTTGTTGTTCATGTGTTGGTTGCTTGGTTGAGTCTACCTTTCTTTTCTGATAAGTTCTTACAATGCCTTTCTTCAAGGGTGGTGAATCTACCTTTGTTGTTTTGCTCCTTATTCTATATGTAGCCATTACTTCAATAACTTTTATTTTCTTGGCCTGTGGTGGCTCTGCATCTGATTTGATAGACTCTAAGTCACCTAACTCTTTACTTTGACTGATGGGTGTTTGTTCCTCGGTGATGTCTACTGATTGTTCCAACTCTTCATCAGTTACCGAAAGTTTCTTCTGAAGTGTATTCACCATTCGTGTTTTCTTCTTTCCTATTTTCTTGACTACTAAACCAGTCTTGATTCTTGACTTGGATTCCTCATATGTGCCAAATATACTTAATTATTTGTCAACTGGTTCATTCATCAGGAATTCAATAGCTCTTGTAGCCAGATCTATGTCAATTTCATAGTCTAATAGTGGTAACCATGTTGTTCTTGGGTTAGCAGGTTTGATGAGTGTTGTATCGGTGTCAACTACAAAGAATATCTCATCCTTGTATTGTTCAAGTAAGTGGGCAGGGATTCTCATCCTCTTCTACATCCTATTCATGAATGATGTAAAGTATGCATCCAATAGTGGTATGAAATTATATCCTAGTGATTTAATGTAATCACTAATTTGTGTTGTGATAGGTCGATTGGTGTCCCAAGTGATATTACCAATGAAAGGAAAGAAATTATGGAAGTAAAAGAATGTGCACATCAGTAGGGAACCAAACTTACATGTATTAGATCAGGCTGATCTAATTGTTCTCATGTTCTCTTCCAGTTGTTTTAGTAGCAGCTCGGCTAGATCAAGTTGCAGTCCCTTCTTCACTATTTTGTATGCAATGTCAACTACTCCACAAGCAATGTTGTTCATTTTGCTGGCTTGAAAGATTTTGTATCCAATCACATACGCGCCAAATTTTATTTCAGGGTCGGTGATTGAATTGATTTTCAGACCTCTGTCATCCCATTCGGCTCTAGTTAACTTTTCAATCTCAGGGCGTCCAGGGTGTCTTAGGGATTTTTCTTTCTCGATTATCAGGTATCCAATCAATGTGTGAATCAAATCATTTTTTATTGAATTGGGTTCATCTAACCACATATTTCTGTCATGCACTTGGCTAAGCATAATATGGATCCATTCTATTTTGAAATCTTTTGGGAACAATAGGGCATTTGTTAACCCTTTCACTTCAATGTGCTTGTACTTGTCCTTTAGGTTAGCATCCTTGCATAGCTTCTTGTAAGCTTCCTCAAGATCAAAGTCTCCAATCTCTGCAAATTTGTAGTGGATGTATGCACGGATGTCTTCAACCAGCAAAACCCTAGGTGGGATACTAAAAAATGCTCCTTTGTCATCAGGTTGAGAAACAACCTCAGGGAAAAAATTGTAGTTAGGTTCCTCACAAGTCGAGTTCTTTATTAAAATGACCTTATTGTCCTTTGCCATTTTGATCTTCGAGGTTCGTGAAGTGGATGCCATTATTCATTAATTTAGGGCTTCTTCACAAATAACCTGTTAACTCGATAGGTCTAGATACTCACTGGATGTTTGTTGTGAATTCTTGAAATCTATTGGAGTAGCTTTGAAAGTGCTATGATTCATTCTGCAATGTAGTCGCTCTTCTTCTCTCCTCTTCACTCTGCAATTTTCTTTTTAACGTTGGGTGAACGAATGAGTTCATGTTGCCCTTTTTATAGAAAAAGAATACCCTAAGTGATGCATTAAATGCTTCACCTACCACTTGGTCGATGAAATAGAGATGCTCGGTCAACACACTAAATTCTTTAGCTTGGTGAGTATACAATGCTTGGTACATAGTGTCAACTTGGTTTTCTTTCACATGTTCACCGACATGCAGTTTATGCTCAGTTCATATTGACCGACCAGACTAGATTCACAAAACATAACATGCAATACCATAGTGCATCTTCATTCATGCTAATTTGGCATATTCTTAATGAATATAGTAACTGATGTAAAATATAGCTTCATAGAGTGTAGTTCCATACTTACTTGTATTGCTTAGGTGGGGGTGGTGGAATCACCTGATCCATTGGGTGAGGTGTCACCAAATGTAGTGCTTTGTCCAGCATTATCATTGTTTGAAGCTATCCTCCACATTTGATTTCTCATTCTCATGATATCTTCAATAACATTTCCATTTGCAAAAGTGCTTGACTCTGTCACTCGGTCTCTGCAGTCCTTACTTAAGTGATCGACCTTATGACAGTGTAAGCATGTCATTCCAGGGTTAGTCTAGTTTCTAGATCTTCTTATCCATTTCCTTGTACAGTTAGCATCTATATGTCCATATCTACCACATGTTGTGCAATTTACCCGTGTTGTAATCCCAAACATATGTATTATCGAATCTTCTCGGTTGATATGCATTTTATTGTTCTTTATATTTCCAAACTTGCTTTATCTTTTTCCCGCATTCATGAAATGTATGGCCATGCATGTTGCAAGTAGGACAATGTTTTTCCATGTAATATTTCTTCTTTGGTTTGTTTATCTTAGATCTACATTCATGTGCTTTGTGTCCACGCTTGTTACAGTTATAACAATTACCTATGAATGTAGAAGTAGTTTTAGGAATACCTTTTGCTTTGCTCTTGCAAACATTTGATGTGTGGCCTGGTTTTCCATAGTGATTACATGAACACTTCTTTGGTCTCGAATTTGTGTAGACATTCCTTTGATCAGCTCGGTTTGATGATTCTCCATGCTTGATATACCCTAAACTAGTATTGTTGTTGAGTCTTCTTTGTCCACTCAGAAATTCATCCATTCTTTTTGCACTGTCTTCAACTTTGTTGATCACATCACTATGATGTTGTTGAATCTTCACTTTATGCTTTAGTTTCTCATTTTATTCTTTAGTTCACCAATAACTTCCAATTTTTAGCAAGTTCCATGTTCACTCGGTTAGCCTCATGCTCATAAGAACTATTTGACCGGTGATGTTTAGTAAGTCTCTGTATCTCAGATTCTTTCTCTTGTAGCTTTTTGGTAATCTTTCTCCTGTCATTAATAGCCAAAGTTCTTTCTTGTTCATCTTGTCTTGCATTATTAATAACATTAATCATTCTTACCATTTGTGTCTCTTGACCGATCTGCAGTGCTTTCACTTGTTCAGTCAGATGTTGATTGATTTCATTTAGATCTGCAATGGTTCCTTCAGATGTGTCAGATATACTACCAGATCTAGATCCAGATCCGGATCCAGATGAATCAAATAGGTCAGGTATCTCTTCTTCATGATAGTCAGTTTCATTGTAGTGAGATGCCATGACTGTTCTTTTAGCCAATAACTCTTTCAGTTTGTTTCTTGCCTCTTTGTATTTCTCAAAGAAAATATGTATTTGCAACTTCTGATTCTCAATATTTTTATCAAGCTTATACCTTTCCATTGTAAGATCTTTTCTCTCAAGTGATTGAAATTTTCCAAATAAGAGAACTAGCTCTGATACCAATTGTTGGAATAATGTAAGGGTGTGTACTAAGAGGGGAGGGGTGAATTAGTACACTTAAAAACTTTTACAAATAAAACCTTAATACTCATTACTTGCATAACCAACCATTGTAGCTTTTATACTTCATGCATGCACTATCATAGCATAAATGTAAATGCATGTAAACAAACATTGAAACATTCATGAAACTCATTTATACATGACACAAGTATTTCATAACGCAGAAACCCTTGTTAGAAGGAAAAAACTGCGGTGGCGATGAAACCCACAAAGCTTCACTATCTGCAGAATGGAAGGTGCCTATTAGGGATACAAGTTGTGATCACTTCTAATGATCTTACCCTACTAGGAGTAACATTTCAGACTTGTTAAGTCTACTCGGTAAAGATATTTTAGCAACACAATGTATGTGTGCACTCGATTAAGAGATTTACAAAAGAATTGTTAAGTCCACCTTGTGAAAGGATTTTGCTGTTTGCTACAATTGTTAGAGAGTAAAAAAATATATGACCTGATTACTGCAATCTCAAATTGCTGATTACAGATCCATTAAGTACATAAAATATATCACCTCGTTATGATGGATAATACCTTTGTTCTACTCGGTAGCCTTGTATGTAGTTCTTGTAATAGCTAAAATATGGATAGGGTTTAGAACAATGGAGATTTGCTCATAAAAGTGTCCATATGCACATATTATCCACCTTAAATTTAATTGTAATTGATAAGGGATGTAAATTTGAAAATGTTTGTAAAGGAAAATGGAATAAAATACATACCTCCAAAAAAGAACCTGCTAAACACCCTTTCAGACGGTCTCATAAACTGTTGATTTCTGCAATCTTGAACCAAAATTGTGAGATCTAAAAAACCCATAAATCATTTTCCAATCTGGCTCAATTCCAATTTTGACCCTCAAGTCAATGTTGACTTTGACCCAAAATTTCCAATTCTAACCTAGGGCAGAATCGACCTCTGATTCTGACCTAAAATATCTAACAAAAAATTTATTTCTAGATCTCGATAGTTTGCCGAAAAGGGTATCTGAATCTACACTCCAATTCATTGTTCCAAACTTGTCCCTGCAAGAAAAATGGTTTGTTTGTTGGGGGGGGAGGGGTTTGCCTTGGTCAAACCCTGGTTTTGGAATTAACCTTATAATTGAATCAAAATTACATAAATAAACAAAGTAAATAAACAAATTCACCTTGCTTTTATAGAAACCCTTGTAGTGGATTCAAATCCTTATATCTACAAGGATGAATGCTTGAATTTGTTTGAACCTTGTAGAAGAGTATGAAGTTGATCTACCATGCCAATTCATGGCTCTATGGAAGTAAATGTGCTCAAGTACTCAAATTGAGAATGCAAGAATGTAGATGTCTTGAATGCTTGAGAGATCTTGAGATTGCTTGATAACTTGTAGATAATAACGGATTGCCTTCCGACTGCCTTACGATTTATTTCTTAGCTTCTTAGAGAAATGAGAGAGGAAAGCACTTCTTTTATAGTGATCTTGAGCACAAAGACTGACATATAAAATAATAATTAAGGGTCCATGGCACAAAAATCTATAGAGGTGCAAATGGAGAGGAAATTAAATTAAGGTCTTGACACAACTCTAGAAGGGGTCCACCCTTAAGGTAGAAATAATTATTTAAGAAACTTGTCACAAAATTCGAGGTAAGGCCAACCCCAAATTTAATTTGAGCATTAGGCACAAAACTTGAGAAAAGATAATCTCAAATAATAAATTAGGAATCCTACACAAATATTGAGAAAGGTCCACCTTAAATATTAATTTGAGAATTTGACACTTAACTCAAGAAATAATGGCCCCGAAGAGGGAAAAGATTAAATTTGATGAAACCCCAAAACTGGGACTCAACCCCAAGGACCCTAAACCTTGTGGTAAAGGTTGAGGTCAACCTTGACCCAGAGGGTCAGGACCTCGAGAAATGTGTTCAAGTCTTAGAAACAGAGAGAAAAGGAAAAAAAGAGGGTCAAAACAGGCACATAAGCACATGAAACTCCACGGAAGCATGAAAGTGTTTGAATCAGGACCAAAACAACCTACTAGGGAGGGCTAAAAGGTCTCAACATGGAGTGTGTCCATTTTAAGATGATGCATTTAGCCCCCACTTTAGCAAGAGTATGGGCTCAATTCAGACTCTTGGTAAAGTAGAACGAAAATAGAAGAAGAAAGCCCTATTATGATTAAGGATACATGGAATTCATCAAGCCCCCAATGAACTTGAGTCCTTGTTAAATCCAAAATCATAATAGGAGAGAGAAAATAAGAGAGAGGAGTGGCTAGCTCACCCAGTAAGATGTGTGTGTCTCACTGTGAACCACAAAAAGGATAGGATGGCCCACCAAGAAAGCACTTGATAGTCACCCCATAAAGTTGTGCACCTACTGGTGACTTTGTGCATGTATGTAGTGCATCATCTAATGGCTTTTATGAATTACCCATGGATCCATATCCTTATATCACCATGGAATACATTTGTAAAATGTGCATCTCTTCAGGATTTAGAAACTTATGTGCGTTACCATCCGAGGATTTAGCATATTGAATTGTAATTGAATGCGTATCTCTTTAGGATTTAGCAACTTATGTGCGTTATCTTCAGAGGATTTAGCATGCTGGAAAACAAAAGGTTAGAACAAAAATACAATAATATAGAACGATGGAGGTCGTATATATGCCTCCCTCCTTAAGATGGAAAAATACATACTATTTTGACATGTTAAGGAAAGAAAAGAACAAGGATAAAGCCTTCTTCAACATCAAGACAATATCCATAAATAACACCCAATCCAAGCCAAGAAGGTCACAACTCCTATGAGGCCATGGAAGGAATGAATGCAAAGAGATATCATGCAAGAAGTGAAAAAGTAACCCTTGTGAGGGATAGCGCACTATTCAATTTCCAAAGTGAGAGATTTATCAACCATGGAAAACTAATGTTAAACAATGAAATAGGTTATGATCAAGGACATAGATCCTCAATGCAAACCAAAATTTTCATGTATGATTGGATATCACATAATAGATAGATACTGCTTAACCAAGGGAAGAGTGAATCCCAGAAAGATAGAAAAGAAGGAGATGACATCCTTTCCCCCCAAGCGTAGGAACAAGTATGAAAGGGGACCTATTATATCACTCACAACACTATGCAAGACAACGAGACCCCAAGGATTAGGCTAACATTGTTTACATAATGTGGAGCTCCATAAATGTTATTTAGAGAAAACAAGATTGAAATACAACTCATTGCCACATGATATATAAACAACTTTACTATCAATGAGCTCCCTAATCTTATAATGTAAAGCTTGACATTCATTAGTAGAGTGATCATGAAATCTATGATACAAACAAAAAGGAAGAGTCTTGAAGTATGGACTACGTTTCTTTTTACGTTTAGGTCTAGTAATCATCTTAGCACGAAGGAGTTTAGGCAAAAGAACTGCTTGGTCAAAATCCTTCATAGTGTCATCATGTTTTGAATTATTATTTGAGATGTTGTTAATATTGATGTATTGTTGAGGATTAAATCCCAATCCATAAGAATTCTCATGCCCCCCATTCTGTAAGGGCATTTGAATTCCCTGTTTGTGCTTACCACATCCTTGACCATGGAATCCTTATTTAAATAGTAAATGATAACCAAGACCATAACGATAATCCATATCAGAAGGAGTCAATGGAACTTCACTAGTCACTATGTCATTACTAGTATGTTTGACAAATTCACAGTGGGTAGAAGCAGTGACAAAGTTATTAAAAAGGGAATTAGAAGTAAAAGAAAAAGTTCATTGTTCAAACTCTCTTTGTTGCTTCATAAAATCAATATCAGAAACCTTATACCCTCCAATTAAGGTAGGATTAAAATCGAAGGCTCCCCAATCATCTCTAGGAAGACAATTAAAGGAAGAAGGATTACTATTAGGAATAGGAGTATTGTGGGTTTGAATATTCAAACAAGGATTTGGCTCATCATCCGCATGAAGTGTATACACCATGTTGTTGCGAATAAACTTGACTTTACGATGAAGGGCAGAAGGAACAACATGCATCTCATGCAACCAAGGTCTGCCCAAAAGGAGGTTATAATTAAGAAGTCCGAGCATAACATGAAAAGGATTATTTAGGATGACCAGACCTACTTTGATAGGTAAGGTAATGATACCCAAAGTGTTCTTATCAATGTTATCAAAGCCACATATAGGAGCATTATCAGGTTGAATAGTTGAAAGGTCAGATTTAATCACTTTGAGCATGTCCATGCTATAAATATTAAGCCCTGATCCATTATCAATCAAGATCCTATGAATGGTACTCTTATTGATAGTAACAACAACCATAAGAGCATCATATTGATTTTGTACTTCTTTAAAAGGTAAATCCTTTTGAGTAAATACAATGTCAGGAGGACTCAGCGTAGCATGCATGAATTGTAAGAAGGCATTGATGTTCTCTTAATTAGGAGGTGGAGTGGAAAGAGTTACTAGAGATTTTTTCAATGCTTCATGGTAGGTAGGTGAAGTTTGAAGAAGCTCTCATAAAGAAATCTTGGCAGGGGTATTGCATAATTGGTTTATCAAATCATACTCTTGTCTAGGAAGACGAGGTGGAGGAGGAAGAATGGGTTGAGAAGGTGCTAAAGAAGTAGGAACCACCAGATTAGGTTGAGGGTTATTCCTTGTACTATAGGTGTGAGATATCAAATCTTGATCATTGAAAGACTCTAAAGATTCCATAGGTTTACCTTTGATAGTAATATGAGGAAAACCTTTGATAGTCAACAAGGGTTTTGGATAAACCATGTTAGTTGTCTCAACACTACAAACATGTTCACAAGAAGGAAGAAAAGAATACATCCTAGTAGGAGATGAGGTAGGATCTTGATTCTCCATAAGATCATCACTAAGAGGGAGAGAATTAAGGGAATTCATATCATTCTCTACTAGTTCCTCATCACTAAAAGGAATCACAAATGGAGGTAAAGCATCTATAATGTTCTCTTCTTTCACTAAAATGTCTGCATAAGGGGAGTGTGTTTTAGAAAAAGAGTCACCAACATGTATGAGTATGTCATCCATTAATAAATCACCCTCTTGTATCAAAGCATCTTCATGAGGAAGGGATAAATCAATGTCTTTATCCAAGGGTTCATCCCAAAAAGTAGAATCATCCACAGTGGCTTCATGAGGAAGAGGATAATCAAAATCCAAATCCAAAAGTTCATCCCAAATAGGAGGATTATCATCCCCATCAATAAAGCACATTGTAAAATGTTTGGAAAATACTTGAAACAACTTGTGCAACATAATAACGAATAAAGAAATGCATAGAAAATAGATCTAGATATATCCAAATTCATTCAAATGAAATGTATGATGAAAAATGTAAATGTTTTTGTATTTTTAAAGAAATGTTGTGATTTTTTTTTATTTTTGACATATAAATGCAATAGCATAAAAGAAATCTACTTTTAAATGCATGTAAGATCTAACACAAGATGCAAATCTAACACCAAAAAGAAAGAGTTGTCTATCGCGGGTTCACCAAAATGTAATAGATAAAATATGGATAGGGTTTAGAACAATGGAGATTTTCTCATAAAAGTTTCCCTATGCACATATTATCCACCTTACATTTGATTGTAATTGATAAGGGATGTAAATCTAGAAATGTTTGTAAAGGGAAATGGAATAAAATACATACCTCTGAAAAAGAACCTGCTAAAAACCCTATCAGCCTGTCTTAGAAACTGTTGATTTTTGCATTCCTAAACCAAATCTACGAGATCTACAAAACCCAGAAATAGTTTTCCAATATGGCTTAGTTCCAATTTTGACCCTCAAGTCAATGTCGACTTTGACCTAGAATTTTTGATTCTGACCTAAAATCTCTGACAGAAAATATGTTTCTGGATCCTGATGGTGTGGCGAAAAGGGTATCTAAATTTGAACTCCAATTCTCTGTTCCAAACCTATCCCTGCAAGAAAAATAGTTTGTTTGTTGGGGGGGGGGGGGAGGGGTTTGTCTTGGTCAAACCCCAATTTTGGAATTAACCTTATAATTGAATCAAAATTGCATAAATAAACAAAGTAAATAAACAAATTCACCTTGCTTGTATAGAAACCCTTATGGTGGATTTGAATCCTTAGATCCACAAGGATGAATGCTTGAAGTTGTTTGAACCTTGTAGAAGAGTATGAAGTTGATCTACCATGCTAATTCATGACTCCATGGAAGTAAATGTGCTCAAGTACTTGAATTAAGAATGTAATAATGTAGATGTCTTGAATGCTTGAGAGATCTTGAGATTGCTTGATAACTTGTAGATAATAATGGATTGCCTTCCGACCGCCTTAGGATTTCTTTCTTAGCTTCTTAGAGAAATGAGAGAGGAAAACCCTTATTTTATAGTGATCTTGGGCACAAAGACCGACATAGAAAATAATAATTAAGGGTCCATGGCACAAAAATCTATAGAGGTGCACATGGAGAGGAAATTAAATTAAGGTCTTGACACAACTCTAGAAGGGGTCCACCCTTAAGGTAGAAATAATTATTTAAGAGCCCTGTCACAAAATTTAAGGTAAGGCCAACCCCAAAGTTAATTTGAGCATCAGGCACAAAACTCGCGAAAGGCTAATCTCAAATAATAAATTAGGAATCCTACACAAAGCTCGAGAAAGGTCCACCTCAAATATTAATTTGAGCATTCAACACTTAACTCAAGAAATAATGGCCCCGAAGAGGAAAAAGATGAAATTTTGATGAAACCCCAAAACTGGGACTCAACCCAAGGACCTTGGACCCTGGGGTTAAGGTCAAGGTCGACCTTGACCTAGGTTAGGGTCAAGGTTGACCCTAACCTAGGTCAAGGTCAAGGTCGACCTTGACCCAGAGGGTCAGGACCTTGGGAAATGTGCCCAAGTCTCAGAAACAAAGAGAAAAGGCAAAAAAGAGGGGCAGAACATGCACTTAAGCACATGAAACTCCACAAAAGAATGAAAGTGTCTGAATCAAGACCAAAACAGCCTACTAGAGAGGGCTAAAAGGTCTCAACATGGAGTGCATCCATTTTAAGATGATAGAGTTCTTTATAAACTGAATTCTCCTTTATCTGTCCTTGTGCATGAAACTCTTTGTCTGATCCATAGATATCCTTGGCACCTACAATCATATCATTCTTAATTGATTATTACATCTATATACAAAAATATTTTGACCTAATTAGGTTTCACACTTTTCTTGAAAAACTGTAAGATCAAAGGGTTACAACTTGACCTTGATCTCCTAGTTTGCATGAATACAATCAGTTAACTAATAACATCCATAATTAACGCTTATCTTGATCCACAAAAAATTGTTATCCAGCTAAGGAAAAAACTATTTTAAAGATTAAAGTGCTTTAGCTGACGTGTAGTTGAGAACCATTTTTTTGGTGAAATATTGTCTCTCAGTGTAGACTGGTGCTCGGTGATGTCTTCATATACTGGTGTTTAGTGATTTCTTCGTGTACTGGTGCTTGGTGATGTTGCTCGGTTGATATACTAGTCGGTGATTGTGTTATCGCTCGGTGTTCAAAACATCTCGGTGATCACTGCACTCAGTGATCATGACCGACCGACCGACCAAGAGTGTCTGATTATATACTAATGAAAACTTCTTATCCTTTAAGGATTATCACTTGTGTAGGATATGGAGGGATGATGTGATCTATAATGCCCCGCCAGGGAACCCAGGAGAACTAACCTAAACATGACACTAAGTTAACAGGATAATTTTTTTAAAAGTTTACAAACAATAATGATAACAACGCGGAAGCAATACAATGAAGTACATGACATACACATAAGTACACTTGAACAAAGGTTACAAATCTGGAGGGTTCCTTGACGTATAATTACTTAAACAATACAATCTATGAAGAAAAACTATAAAGAACTAACATAAAAGATATATTAAACGAATCCAATAATATACATCTCATATAATAAGGCCACATATACAACTGATACTCAAGGTATACAAAAGAATCAACATCCACTGCACAAGTCACAGGGTATGCAATAGGACATAATAATACAATACATCCTTTAAAGGGATGTTAACCAATATACACATATGGTACAAATCTACAACTCATGAAACTGAGAAAGTCTCCAGAAGATCAAGAAGATAGAACTGCAACAAGGATCATCCAAGCATGAAGAAGAACCGTCGAATCTTAATGGTAATAAGAATCACTACCACACGACCTCGTAGAACCAAAGGTCCACTCCCATCGTGCTGAGGAGATAACATCAGGCACACACACGGGAACACAACAAGAAATACTAAAGAAGAATTATAAGGATAGGAAAGATCAATCCAAACTGGAGATCAAAGGTCAACATAAGGGTACACCATCCAAAGATAAAGATCATACATAAATTAACCAAAACACCAACATGAACCAACTACTGAAACCAAAATACAAATGCCAAAACCACAACAATAAAAGGTAAAGCAGGACCTATGGAGGGACTTAGGCTACATTCTATGAGAGTGTCATCACACTGTCAATTACTTGAGTTACCCTAGACTGGCCACTCTGGACCCCGGACCCTCAACATGACTCATGCGAAACTAGAATACCCTCTCATATAGACAAGGAATCTAATCATACATACTCTCTAGGTATCATCACATTCTCATCCTTAGCCTGTACTAGCGCTCAAGACATGAGCGAGGCATCATGATCCATCTTGTGTTTAATGTTAACACCAAGTTTTATTATTAAATTATTACTTATTAATAACTTACGATAGGTTTCCCTGGAACTGGCCTCTTTGGGCCCCAGACCCCTATTGTAAGCCACTCCCCTAAGATGCACCTAATTAACCCCCTAAGCTCAAGGTCATAAATAATCTCATAAAAACTCATTAAGTAAGATGGTCAAAATATAGTTCCATAAACAAGCCACCTGGAACACATACTGGTCCTCGATTCATAACATCATAATTGCACTCTCAAAGTATCCACAAAAATAGGAACTCATGACGATAAGGTAGGGTAAAAGAAACCAAACCAAAACAACATCAAAAGTACACAAAATATATACACAACTATCAACAAAAGATCAAAACCCAAAATGACAGAGTTTCATTAAAGGAAAGAAAACACCATTCATTTCAATAATCACCCAAAATATATCATGACATGATAAATACATTTTTAGAAAGAACTAATCAAAACTCAGTGATAAACAAATTTATAATAACCATTATGCAAATTCATTTACCTAATAAAATTACTAACAAAACTATAATTCAATTTTCCAAAGAAAACACACAGTAAAAGCCCCTATAGATTAATTTATAAAATCTAACATATATAAATTAATCCATTTAATAATTACTAAATTTTGAATATAATTACAACATGTAAGAAAATACAAATGTACCATTTTAATAATAGGCATTAATATTATTCCTCTAATATTAATACTATTATACATAATTTAATAACTCACATATACTTAAAGAAAAACCATTTAAAGATAAATGAATTAATACTAACAAAACTATATATATATAACAATTAAAACAAAATTTAATTAATTAAATAAAATAAACAAAAACTAAATTTTAAAACTTTAAAACAAACAATAACTAAATTTTTAAACAAATAAATAATTTTGTTTTAAATAACAAGTGGGGGGGTGGTCCCCACGGGACCAAAGCCCCACAGACTCCCCGGTGGGCCCCCTGCCTTTCCTTAACCGTGACCTTTTTCTAAAAAGGTCAGGCCCCGCCTGCAGCCCTCTGTCGTCGGCGGTAGGGGCCTTGCCAGGTACGACAGGCCCTGCCATCGCCGACAGTGGGGCTACCATGCATAGGCCCGAGGGGGGACGGGGGTTGAGGGGGGCCCGCCACCCCACTGTCACTTTGTTTTTTTTAAAAGAAATATGTTTTCTTTTTTATAAACTTTTTTTATTCATTTCGTTTTTCTTTTTTATAATTTATTTTTAAATTAAAACCCTTTCTATAATAATAAACATTTGTTTATTATTATTATTTTTTTATAAATACACCAGTCTATATTTTTTTTAAATTTGTAGCAGCCTGTATTTTTTTTTAAAAATTATTTTCTAGCAACATTAACATTTTTTTTTGAAAGCAAAATGACTCTAATATTTGTCTCTTTAAACTAAGATTGTATATTTTCTAAATAAATGAGACAAATAGCCCTAAAGAGGAAATAAACAAGGATTTTTCCTCCAACTATGAAATTGATGAAAATAAGGAAAATGCATTTAAATTTAATATTTACTTTCAAATGAAATCTTGCATGCAAATAACTCTATTGATCTGTTTTCCATGCAGATCTGGATCTGGGATTTGGACAAGAACCTGGTAAGGGTGCAATTTTCTTTCCAAGGTAAGGAAACTCACATATCTGAAGGCTCTTAACCAATTTTTGGCAGCAATCACAAATTTTCACACAAAAGAAGACATTTCTCATAGATCTGAAACCTTAAGGGAAAATTCTAAAAACTAAAAGTCCAAATGAAAACCCTAATGCCCATTTTGTAACCAATACAATAGAATGAAACCTTTATGCCCAAAACATAGATCTGACATGAAATCATGAAGGAAAACCACATAATTTATCCAATAACATATTCTTCCATTTTTAATCAATAAAATCACATAATAATGTCAGGGTATGTGCAAGATCATGGGGGGCCAAAAAGTGGCGATGTGAAAAAATCCACTTTTCACTCGTCCAAAAGCGCATGAAAATATTTGTTGAATTTTTAGTAGGCCTGGGTGTCAGTACACCTGGGAAAACCTGACACCAAAGCATAAGCCTAATCGAGTACATGATTTTTTCGGGTACCTGAAAATATTGGGTACCCAATTTTTTCGGGTACCCAAAAAAATCGTGTACCCAAAACCTGTGGCATAAATCAAAACCTGCGAGCCGCTTTCCTCATTTCTCTCATCATTTTGGGTTTGGAAAATGGATCTTATACACAATTTTTTTGGGTACCTGATTGCTCCAACAATAAATTCGACTCCACAGTTTATCCGGTAAGTAAATTCTTGCTATATCTTGATTAATTTTTTTCATTTTCATGTTAAATGTAGTTTTTTTTGTTAAAATGGGGTTTTGTATTGATTTTTTTAATAATATATGAAATCAATTTGAAATTTATATTTGTATATTATTTAATCAGACATGGCTGACAACAATGAAGATAATAACCCTCCCCCGCCAAATAATGATCCCCAAAATAATCCAGAACTGCTTCAAAACCCTCAATCTTTAGAGGATTTGATACAAGAGAATTTGAACACTATACAAGGTTTTAAAAACATGTATCAGAATATACCTACGTTAGCTCCTATGCTTGCCACCCTAAATACCATTGTTGAAAATATTGACACCCTTACGCAACAACATAATGCTGCTCTTCATTGGCGTGATGATATGCACACCCAATTTGATGACGGGCTTGACCATGATGGGATT
>MU226671.1:329791-357340 GCA_018584345.1 Thuja plicata
AACAAATTTTACAATATGTTTCAGGTTCTGAGAGATTCTCACTCTTAGATGGATATTCTGGTTATAATCAGATTTTAGTTAAGGAATCTGATCAGTTTAAAACAACTTTTACGACTAAATGGGGAACAATGGCCTACATAAGAATGCCATTTGGGTTGTCAAATGTTGGAGCTACTTTTCAGAAAGAAATGGATGTGGCTTTCAAGAACTTAATGTATAAATTTGTTCTGGTTTATCTTGATGATGTGAAAATTTACAACAAGATTGCAAATCAACATATTGATCATTTAAGACAAATATTGCAAAGATGTAGAGAATTTGGAATATCCTTAAATCCTAAGAAATTTGTGTTTGCTATTCATGAAGGAAAACTCTTAGGATACCAAGTGTCTAAGGAAAGAACAATGATTGATCTTGAAAGAATTCATGTAATTCTTGATCTTTCATTGCCTAAACATAAGAAAGGATTATAGAGTTTTATTGGGAGAATTAACTTCGTAAGGAGGTTTATCCCTGATACTACAAATTTATTAAAGCCATTGACCATAATGCTTAAAAAGGATATTCCTTTCAGTTGGACTGATGAAGGAAAGAGGAATTTTGAACTGATAAAACAGGCTTTGTCTTTAGCCCCTATTCTTGTTAATCCTGATTTTACTAAAGACTTCATTTTGTATGCTTATGGTGGTTCTGACACAATTTCTGCTATGCTGGTTCAAAAGAATGATAAAAAACAAGAGCAGCCAGTTGCATTTTTTAGCAAAGGTATGGATGATTATGAGAAAAGGTACACTTTCATTGAAAAACATGTACTTGCTGTTATTAAAGCTTTGAAGAAGTTTGAGCATTTAATTGCTAGAAATAGGGTTCACTTAATGGTTTCTCATCCTAGCATCAAGGAGTTTTTGTTGAACAAGGATGTTAATGAGAAAAGAGCTGGTTGGATAACAAGGGTTATGGAATATGATGTGCAGATTCATGTAACTAAGCTGGTTAGAGGTAAAGGCCTTTGTACACAAATGGCAGAAGAAGTAGAACAGATTGAAGTGCCTAAAGAATCTGAAGATTTATAAAGTGATATTGTATTGTTTAATGATCCTATGACCTGGTTGTCAAATATGACTAGATTCTTGCAAACAGGACAATGCCCAAATAATCTTGATAAGGCAAAAAGGAGGTACTACAGGTTACAATCTATTCCCTATGTTCTTATTCATGGTGTTCTATATATAAAAGATTATTCTGGGATGTTTCTTAAATGTATTGATTGATTAGATCAAAGCAGAATATTATCTGAGTTTCATGATGGATCTTGTGGAGGACATTTTAGTCCTAAAACTACAGCTTGGAAAATACTAAGGGTAGGCTATTATTGGCCTAATTTATTTAAGGATGCTCATGTTTGGGCTAGAAAATGTCAGAAATGTGCATTTTTTGCAGGTAAATAAAGGCTGGTAGCACTGCCATTAAAACCAATAGTGGTTGATCAGCCATTTGCTAAGTGGGGAATGGACTTTATTGGTCCTATCAACCCTAATTCTAGTGCAGGTCATAAATGGATTTTAACTGCTAGTGATTATTTTACAAGATGGACCGAGGCTATTGCACTAAAGGAGGCTTTTGGACCTGCTGTGTTAAAATTCTATGAAGAGATTACAACCAAGTTTGGAGTTCCTCAATCAATTATTTCTGATAATGCTATGGCTTTTATTGGTTTAGCCATTAAAGAATGGGCTGTAAAGAATGGGATTTACTTAAACACTTCTTCAAACTATTATCCTCAAGGTAATGGTCTTGCAGAATCTACCAATAAAAACCTAATCAAGATCATCAAGAAGACTTTGCAAGGAAATAAGAGGGATTGGCATTCCAAATTAAAGGCAGCCTTGTGGCTGGATAGGATTACACCTAAACAGGTAATTGGGAATTCCCCGTATGTCCTAGTTTATGGTAAAGAGGCCAGATTGCCAATTTCCACTGACTTTCTAGCCTTGTAGCTAGTTGATCAGATGTTATTGTTTGGAGAAGAAGATCCCCTTAAACTGAGGTATGCTAATTTATTACAGCTTGAAGAGGAAAGGAGAAAAACATTGGATACAATGGAACTTAAGCAAGCACAAACTAAGAGATCTTTTGATAAGAAAGCTAAGTTCAGAGAATTTAAAGAGGGAGATTTAGTACTCAAGTGGGATGTGCTAAAGAGTAGGCCAGGGTAGCACAATAAATTTGACAACTTTTGGGTAGGCCCTTTTGTTATTACAGCCTGCAAGGAAAACAATGCTTATCAGTTGTCCAAAATTGATGGAGAAGTTTTGCAAATTCCAGTTAATGGAATGCACCTCAAACTTTGCTTTGAGGATTAGGTTTTAGTCTAGGTGTCATTTTCAATAAGTTCTATCCAAGCACATAGGTCCCTAGGTTGAATTAGGTCTAGGATAGCTACATTTTCATTTCAATAATGATAGCATTCATGGTTTCAGGTTTCCTAACCCCATTGCCCAAGGATAGAGGTCTAGGTTTGTGTCAAGCAGGAAGACATCTAGCAGAAGTCGCCAAAATTGTTATCCTAGTTTTCAAAATGCATCAAAATAATCATAAACAGGAAGAGATTAAATTTTAGAGGTCCCATTAATATTATCCTTCAGGTATTATTAATCAACATTTCATAATTACATTCATTTTCAAAAAATGTCATTTTGTACTCTAAGAATTGATCACATTCCAGAATTTCTAAATTACAATTCTGATCAATTACATTGTGCATTCAAGCTAAATGTATTATACAAATGTTATTGCATCCTTCTTTTCATGTCAAAACAATAGTACATTGTAGAATAAAAGGCATAATTGAAAGTATGGAGTAGAGGTCCCATGCATTGCCTTGTGGTTGGATTTTGGTGCTTGCATATTAGGTCTCCATTGATGGTTGCATATCAAGTCCTAGGTCTTAATGGTTCCTTCATCTGCATATAGGTCTTCTTAGGGTTTACTTGCAACATGGTGAGAAAGATGTTAGATCTAGTTGGATCTAAGCAATACATGGAACATAAACAACACACAATCAATCTTTCTGAAAACTGCATATCAATCTGATGAAATCAATGTAATAAGAAAACATTCATCTATAAGATCTAAAGAATAGTATTAAATGGACTTGTTCCAAAAATGAAACCTTTTTCTATGTATGATCACTCTGATACATGTTTTTCTTCTCTATATAATCAGATATCTGAATGAAAGGGACTTAGTATTACCATATGAGAAACCTTTTTCATAATTAGATCAACCTATGAGTTCACCAAATAAGACAAACCAACCAATATTCATGAGTGAATGTTATCTTATATTCACTCACAAACATTGACTAGTGAATATGATTTAATGACCTAATAAGTTGAGTGTTACTTTGTGTGCAATTAGACAGATATCTATAATTGAATGCAGGAAACAAAAGAAAATGATGCAATGGATGTCACGAGCCGTGCTCGAACTTCATATAAGGCATTATATGCAAAAAGATGGTTGATATCTCGAAAGGTTTTTTCTCATGCACATAAGATGGATGAGGTGTAGACACATGAAGAAGTCAAAGATGCTACAGAAAGGACATGAACAAAGAAAGTTGGTGAATTGCAGAATTGAAAGACTCTAAAGATTCACTATTTTTATGCAATTAATGGAAAGTATGAAAGTGCTGTTATAGTAAGTGCTTCTTCACATATATCTGGCTGTTATACATTTGTTAAAGTTCACTTGAAGGATCTAACTTGAAATATCATACATAAAAAAGAAAAAATGCATAAACTGTGTTAAATGAGACAGTGCTGACAGAATAAAAGCATGCAATGAAAAATGTGAAAATTGCAAGTTGGACAGAAATTAACAGTCTCAGATCATCATGGGTGTGCACATACAGAGAAAAAACATAATGGAAAAAGCATTACAAGATACTTAGAAGCTTCATTTAATAAGACTATGCTTGATCATGCTGAGATATTGCAATACATAATGTGTTTTAGACCAATTGTCGGGACAGTTTCTTTTTGCAAAGTTTACATCTCATATAGATGTTTTGAAATGATGAACATTCTTGATAACTGAATAGAGCATGTAATACTGATAAGAATTGTATATGTAGAATGGGTTTATTGTTCTAAAGTAAAACCCATGGGAGTCATGAGCCCGTGCTCGAACTCCATGGGTTTGTTCTTTCCTAAGTGTACTTCAAGAGAAAAACAATGTATTTTTACATTAAAGAACATCAACATATTCAACATATTTGTGTTTTAAATACTAATAGAGATGCTCGGTATTTTCATCAAGACTGCAAACTAATAGTGTTTTTTAACATAATGTTGCAATTAAATATCTTATGTATGTTTCTTTTTCAAACAATGGAATGTCATTGAACAAAGAAGTGTATTTTCTATTTGCTAATTACTTGTATTTAAAGACAACAACAATAATGTTTTTATCAAAACATTCAGACAATAAAAATCTCGTGGTTCACTTCAGAATGGATATAAGTATCAAATCAACAACTCCAAGTGTAGAGCTGTGTGGTTGTTTTTAAAAGTGAAGCAAGTAAAAGCATGTCAGAATGACAGTGAGCTTCGACATTGAGAAGAGCCGAGGTTCATGGGCTCAAAAACAAGAAAATGATAGTTCAACAGTTGTATAAAGATTTAAAGCTACATAGTCAACATCAAATAGAGTACACCAACATGTACTAAGCAAGTGGAGATCATATTAATGCAAAGAGTAGAGACTACAAACAACAGAAGGAGTCGACTTATCTTTTTATGCGAAGAGATGTGTTTTCATGTTCCCATTTATGTCTATACCAACTTGCACAAAAGAATGTGAAGCTCATGACTGAAAGATGTCATAAAGCTAAAACTAAATGTATGCACTCCATCTTTCAGTCATAAGCTACATTTTTTTAAAAATGCTGAAGAGAGTCACGGTTTCCAGAAAACCCACATGGTGGTCGAAGTAAAACATTCATAAGTTGGTCTGTTGCCCGCGGGTCTGAAGGAAAGACAACAGTGGTGGTGTTTTAATGTCACACATCGAACTGGGGATAAGTTTGAAGCTGTGGCTGAGATGACTAAGCAGTGAAGGCTGAGGTTCATGGTTACCCAATATCTCAACCACAGTTCGAGGTCACTAATAGTGGTATAGCTCCATGTCACACAGCGAACTGGTGATGAGTCCTAAAGCTGTACCTGGGACATCCCTTGTTTATAACCAGAGTTCGTGGGCTTGACACCTCAGGCAAAGCTTAGAACCATTCCAAGATGGCAGCGTTAATAACTTCCAAGAGTATAGTGGTGGTCACAAATAGAGAAGAACTCCCCGAGTCTTCTTTATACACTATAGTTAGAACCCAAAATGGTGGTAAGACATCAATACAAATGGAACCCGAGTCACCATTAAATCTGCAGTGCCATTTGCAAATGGCTTCGAAAACACTTTATCATCAAGTGTTCCTATCTTTCAAAGCAGACTAAAGATAACTCACAGATGAAACCCAAAATCAAGAAAAGAAGGGAAGACCGAAGATTCTATATCACCAAAACATTCTAACATTAAATTGAGTGCAAGTAAACTTACAGTTGGGGCACGTGTTCAAGCAAACAGCAGAACAAAAGCCATGGCCTTTGAAGTGAGATTCAGAGCAAAAGATGCCATGTGTTATGGCAAACAAAACTACATCTTTTCCTTCCTATTAAGAGCTCGAAACAAAAGTTCTTTCCCATAGAACATGGCAGATTTCATTGCAGATGATCATGGTTTCGAAACCAACATGACATCATTACAACAGAAAACCCTAAGATGCAAAGTGAGTTGATGAACATAATGCAATGTGTTTTACTCAAAACTGAAGTCCACTGACAGATGAAGTAAATGCTATGTCAGTGCCAGTGCATCAACATCCCTTCTACAAAGCCACATTGGTACTTTTAAGTGCCACAACATACTGCAACTATCTTTTATTTGAAGATGGTCATATCGACATCAAATTTAAAACAAACTGCAGTTACCTCCAATGCTCAGGTGTGGTGTCGACAGAGTTTATGTGTGGTGATGATGCTGAGTAGTGGTTAGGGTTATGTCCCTCTCGATTTGCTAAGTGGGGTTTTAGTGTTTGAATATTATATATTCAAATTAGGTTGATGAATTTAGCAATGGGATGTATCATGTTGATAGACCGTAGGGGTGCTATTATTTAGGCTAAATTTGGGGGAGATAATTATGAGTTTAGTGTCTTGCTTATGGTAAGATGGTTTTGGAGGGAAGACTATTTTGAAATAAGCCATGTTGGCTATTTTGGGAGAGAATCTGCATGTTGTTAAGGGGGTCAAAATTGGTGGAGAATTAGCTTAGTGAATTTTTACTATTCCTATAGCTGTGTTTTCTTTCTTTTTTGTATCCTTTGAGTTGAAGATATTGGAGAAGTGGCTCAAAGTGAACTCATTGTTCCTTGATGCCTTAGATTCCTGTTTGTAATCACATTCTGTCAGATTTTGGTGAAAAATAAAGCAGATGTTTTGGCTCATACATGTGGAGTTTTTATTCTATGATCCTATTTCATCTTTCTTTGCAAGTCTTGTTTTCATTGTTATCCAAGAGAAGTGAGTGTGTCTAAATTCCTTCTTAAGGTGATTAGTTATTTACAACCTTGTATGGAAAATGTATGTTTGTGAACTATCTGAGCTATTTGTGGTTTAACCCTAGTAGTAAAGTCTGTTAGCCTATATGTTGATTAGAGACTTGAAGGGTCAAGCTTTTGATATGTGAGTTGGAGTTACTATTTTTGTCTTTTCATCAAAAGTTTGAATTCATTCTTGGTGTATCACCCCATTTCCCATTCAGTTTTAAAACTTTCTCCCTTTTCAATAATACAAATTGCAAATCAGGAGAGTGATATTCCATATTTTATAGGAACCGGCCTAGAATCTGGAGATTCCTCTTCATTCATAGTCTACCCACAGCTAGGAGAGGTTTCCATTGTTAGGATGGAATTATCGTGTAGCCCTAATGCCTGAGTTAGGGTGACAATTCTAAACTTGAACAGTTCCCTTGACAAATTGACATAAAAAAATTGGGAATTTTGGGAACACAAAGATCACAACTCCAATATGTATTCATGCGTATCATACCACTCCATGAAAAATCATTACTACTTGTGGACAAATGTCCTATTAGTGGTGCACAAATGGGCCAATCATGAATAAAAAAAGCCAAAAAATGATCGATTAATTGTACACGTGAAATTTATCTAGTGTACGATTATTGGGGGTTCATTATGACAATACGTGAATGGTTATTGGTACCTAGCCACTCTTGGTACATTTCCCCTAGAGTTCAAAGCTCTCTATTTCTATGATTGGTCTAAAATTTTTAATATTAAAAAGGTTGTTTTTTTCATGATTAACATATTTGCTTTCTTTTTCCTTTCTTCTTCTTCGATTTATGATCTTTATTGTTGGTTGATTTATGATCTTGGTTGTTCGTTGGTTCTTTTTAAATTCTTTTTTAGGTTGGTTTATTTGTTGTGTTTGATTCATGATCTTTTTGTTCATTGATCCATAATCTTTGGTGTCTATTGATCTTTCATCTAGCTTGTCGATCTTGGTGTAGGAGACTTTCCGATTCATTCAAAACTCATTTTTAATTCACAACTCCAATTAAAAATAAAATATTTTGAGATTTATTCAAGACTGGAAATTTCTAGTTCATAGCTCCAATTAAAAATAATATTTTTTAGAATTCATTTCCACTTCATAGCTCCAATTAAAAATGCCCATCTTAATAAAAAACATAACTCTTTTTAACTAACATAGAGAAATTTATCTAAAATATCCAAATAAATAGTTTATTTCATTTATTAATGTCTAGAGGTATTCTAAAATAATGAGAAGGTACAAAAAGTAATGATGTGAGTATGTTAATAAAAACTCATTTTTTAAATGATAGTTAATAATAAACGTAATATTAGGGTTCAGTACTTAGTGTGTTGGTTAAGTGGTGGTAGTGTTGTTGTCCCCACCCAAGTTTTGAGCTATTGTGATTGCGGGCTTGTGCCTTTTCTGATCCAATGTGCTTGAGGGTTTGGGCCTCAATTTTGTCAAATGGGGATGAGATCCCCCATTTGTGGCCTCAATGGTTCATAACTCCAGGTCAAAAGTTTTTCACGTGGGCCCAGAGGGTGTGTCGTGAACTAGTCACATTAAAATTTTTGCCACACACCTTTATTTTTAAAAAAATAATAGTTTAAAAATAATTTAAATTAATCTCTTACATGTTTTAATAGATGTATTTAAGATATCTATACTAGTATTAATTAAAAAATAGTTATTTTGAGAACTATATTTTTTAATATATTTTAGATAGTTTTTCCGAAAAGTGAGGAAAGTGTAAAAATAAATGTTATAGAATTATGCTTCCCTTGTGTATGACAATGTAAATGACTTCTATCTTAAACTGATTATTAAATAAATTTGTAGAGATTTCAAGAGTATATAAAAATATAAAAATAATTTTATAGGAAGAAAAATAGTCTATGTTGTTAGTATGCATTATTTTTAGTTTAAATTTTGAATTTTGAAAATATGAATGAATTATATCTTAACCAATTATTAAAGAAATTTATAGAGATTTTAAGAGTTTATAAAAAATAGAGAAATTCAAAATAATTTTCTACAAAAAGTTTCATAGTCCGCGATGTTAGTATGCATTGTCTCTAGTTTAGGTTTTAAGTTTTTTTTTTCCTTCAATGTTTTTGATTAAGTAAAATAGAGTTTACAGGGTTCCTGAAACCCGAAACATAGTAAGATATTGAAATGTATGCCCAGACAATGTTATTTGTATGCATTTTTTTTGTTTAAATGCTTTGTGAACTTTTTCCCTTAACATTGTTAGCATACATTGGTTCATTTCTCTTCTCTTTATTGTTATGTCTTGATGTAGAGGGATGATATCCCTTCAAGAATTGACACAAAATTGATTTTGCAACAACAAATGCAATGCTAAAAGATCACAACAAAATGCAAGAAAAAATTGAAAGATTTATATTGAAACTTGAGAACATAAATTGAATACAAAAAATAAGCATACTGGATTTCAAAATAGATGTTCAAATCTAATTCCAAACTAATATAGACCCACAAAAACATGAATGTACAATTACAAAAACTCCAAAAATCTTTCTCAAGATTTCCCATAGCCAACTCTCCAAAAACTATCCTAATGAAATGAAAAACTAGCTTATAAATGACATTTTTTGGAGAATGAAATGCAAATAAAATTACATTTTTCTTTCCCTTCAAGAAATCACAACCAAGACGAGATTTTTTCTCTCTTCCCTCCTAAAATATCTCAATTTGATTCTTTTGTAACTCCACTTCCAATGTTTTTGGGTTAGGTGGCTTGATTTTGTTGGTTACCTCTCAAGATAGAAATTGCAAGATTTCCTTTCTTTGTGCTTAAATCGCAATAATAAATGTGTCAAGATGCTTTCTTACCCATTTTTGGATCCTTCTTGAAGTAGTAGGTGGATCCCACAAATTCTAATGCTTAGGTGAGAATTTTATGATTTCAAATTGACAAATACCATGAAATGTTAGGAAAATCATATTTGGAGTTCAGTAAAAGGTGCCCAAATATTTTAACAAACATTTGACACTTACTATATACTAACAAAAACCTTAGACTAAAATCTACCAAACTAGAAAATAAAAAACATTTTTTGTTGATGCTAGATAGCCTAAGGCCCTTGATGCTCCTGCATAAAACACCCAAAGTAGATAGAAATATTTCATGAGTGAAACTCATAAACATTTATATTCACATGCTTGTTCAACATCCACTTCTTTGCCTCATCTTCTTGAATATGCTTAAACAATTGGCACTGTAAGTTGATGTTTCTTCCATTTTTCAATTTTCCTCTTTTTCTTCCTCTTGTTACATATTCCATTTCCCACAAATATGCACTAAGAAATTCTACAAAATAAAAATCTTCAGTATTCATTCCATTCAATTAAAAATCAAAATTTTGTATTACCTCAACCCTTGAAATTGCAAAAACTTGTTCTTCCTCCCTCTCTATAGTAACATTGTGTTCCTCTTTGTTCATGCCTTCCAAAAGATGTTGATTTGCTACAAAATTTTACTCCTATGTAGTGACATAAATATTAGAAAAAAAACCAAGGTATTATTCTTTCCTATCCTACAATAAACTAGTATCTACAAAACCTTCATCTTCAACGATCTCTTTATCAAGTAAGACATCATCCATCAACCCACCATTTACCTATCCATCTTCTTCTTTGTTTACACCTTCATATTCCAATGGATTATTTTCCACAAAATTCTCTCCTATGCCAATGTTATCATCATTAAAAAAACTCAGATTCAACAATATTCTAACAAAATTTAGATTTTACCACTTTTTCCTTCTCCACTGAAACTGTCATTCTACCCCTTTGGAATACAATCATCATTATTGCAACTTGCATAAGTAAAGTATATAATATTCATATTTACCCTCTTTGGTTATTTCTATGTTTATTTTTTAACACCATTAACCAAATATTTAGCCATATTCTTGCATACCTTTTCATCATTCTTACTCAAGGGTTCTAATTTGTGTCAAACTCCATCTTTCATCAATGTAAATGTGTTTGCATAACCAGAATGTCATGCATTTCCTTCCTGTCAAACTGTCATGGTATTCCCAATAATATAAGATAGACATTCAT
This sequence comes from Thuja plicata, assembly GCA_018584345.1. Classification (NCBI taxonomy): domain Eukaryota; kingdom Viridiplantae; phylum Streptophyta; class Pinopsida; order Cupressales; family Cupressaceae; genus Thuja; species Thuja plicata. The sequence continues at coordinate 340,558 of MU226671.1, forward strand.
TTACATAATATCAAATAAGACCTCATCATGGTAATCTCCTATCTTAAATTTTACTAAGCATTGTTCACTCACCAAAACGTTTTGATCATCCTACAACCAAGCAATCTAATATGGATGTGAGTGCCTTCTTCTTTCTAACTGCAACTTGATTACCATTTATTTTGAAAAAATGTTGTCTATACTTCCACCATGAATAAATATTGTATACCTTATCCTTACACTTACATCTTGTCTGAAATAAACTTTCCCTTTTAACTAATTCTTGTCCCACATTCATCAAGACTCTTCTTGCAACAAGTGTTTCTCCATTTTCTGCTTCTTTTGATTGTGTTGACTCTGCATTTTTCTCATTCACATTTTCTGCTCTATGTTTAATTTCATATCTTCTTGTTCTTTGTTTCTTCAGAGGGCATTCATAATATTTATAACCCTCTTCTCCACACTTAAAACAAGTTCTACAAAATTCTCCTCTTTCAAATCACTCGATCTTCTTCTTCCTCTAAAATTTTATTCTTTGGACTTGCAATAATCATTAAAATTCTAATTTGTTCTTCTGCTATGGTCTTTTTAATTTTCATTTTTCTTATTATTACTTTCATTCTTCTCTTCATATGATCTACCTTTTCCCCTTTTCTTATTTTCAAACCTTTTATTTAATCTTTCTTCTACCGTCAATCCAAAATGATATACATCCTCCATGATATACGTCCTGACCAATGCTAAATCTTATTGGATACTAGGATTTAGTCCATTTATATAATTTGAAAAATTTCTCTTTATTTTATTCTACATGTCCCACTCTAATTAGGATCTTGTGAGATTCTCCTGTATTTTACACTTTTTATGTTCCTTGTTTTAAACTTTGCATCCTTTTGAGTAAATCAAGCTTGTAATCTATTGGGATGAATTGTCTTTTCAACATCTTCACTAGTCTTTCCCACTTTTAAATTTTATGTTTTCCTCTCCTTACTCTTTCTAATTGGATTTCTATCCACCAAATACTTGCATGTCTTTTCAAGTTTTTTTTTTTATAAACTTCACTCTATCTAGGTCTTCAATATCTTCAAATTCAAAGAAATCTTCCATGTCATTGATCCAATCTATCAAATCTTTAGGATTTAGACTTCCATTAAATATTTAAACCTCTATTCTAGGCTTACACTCAATCCTTTTCAATGATTTGATCAAAGGATCATTAACAACTTCATTTTTCTCTTCATTAGCTTGTTATCTATTATTTTTTTTATAAATTTGAATTAGCTCCTTTTAAGTCACTAAATCCCTCTCATCAAGGTCTTTCACATTCACTATTTCCTAAATTGACTAATCGGATGATCAACCTTTCCTTTAGGTTTCAAGTCTAACTTATGTCCAAAGGGACCCAACCCTTGTCTTGTCATTCTATCATCGTTTGATGGAAATGTCGCTCATTAGTTTCTCATTCTCAGTTCCTTGTTCCACTTGATACCTGATCCCCGATAGTGTCATGTTAATGGGTTCCTCACTAGTATTATATCGGCCAATCACACTTTGTCAGTCCTTTTTCACACACTCCTCTTGTTCCATGATTCTTGAAGGGAACGATAGCCCGATGTTCCAATAGTGACAACCTTGTGAGTGGAAACTTGTGCGGTGATGTTAACAAAGTATCGATTTTAATGCTTGATGGACAAGACAATATTAAAAGGTTTTATTTCAAATTTCAAAGAAGTAATACAGCCACCGAAGTAAAGGTATTAGTTGCTCCAAGAAAAAATATGTATGCCATCTTTTTTTATTATTCACAATTGAGAATTCAGGAAAATTTGAAGGAACACTCAAGGGAGAACACGAAAACTAGGTTTGAAATAAGAAGCTTTCTTGTGTTTGCATTTGTTGAGATTTTTTCAAATTTCCTTGTTTTCATTGAATGGATAAGGATGGATTGTTAAGTTGGCATTCATGAGCACTTGTTCTTATTGTAATTATCCTCCATTCCGTTCCTTGTTTAATTTTTACCCTTTGCTAGAAACCCTAGCTCTTTGCTCTCCTATTCTTATGGATCCCAAAGTATCTCAACCTATTAAAATAAAATTAGATCACATTAAAGATATAGAGGTGGGGTTATTGGTAATGCAAAATATAAATAGAAGGTTGCATAACCAACATAATTCCCCCACTGTCTATAAAATTGTAGAGACGACCTTATCTCAAGCCGAGGGTTATCCTTTTGCCATTGCATGTCCAAAATTAGTCTTCACCTTTTCACAACATTATCATCCTGAATATCATGAGTTTTATAGTGTCAAAAAAACCTTAATAGCCAAAACTAATGCAAATAGTGTTTCTCTTGCACTACACATCCTCGACAGGGAAGAAGAGGTGAAATTATCTCTGCAATCAGGGTGGGAATTCTTCCATAGCAAGACAGACTGGTGTCTTTGTACTATTGCTCAGAGTTGGTTGAAAATTCCTTAGATGGGAAAATCTAAATTGCCTCTCTGAGTAAAAAATAGAGTTATTCTGAGAAGAAATTGTAGATATCATGTCTTTTGTGCCATGTGGTTGGTCTGAAAACTTTGAGAAGGGGATGTGTCAGTTTATTCTTACTATCTATGATGATAAAAACCAAGTCAATTAGGAAAAATTGACAAGCGACTGATTGCATAAGAAACTTGTAAAATTTGAAAAGAAAGGCAATTTCATTTGTGTTCTGTGCTCTTTTATGCACTCACTGCTGTTAGAATGTCTTGGCCAGGCCTAAGACAAGAGGGTAACATAATAGAGGGTGCCCCCTTTTAAAATTATTTTCCTCAATTGCAGAAAGAAGAAGGTATGAAAAGTCTTTCCCTCATTCATGATGTTTTCCTTATGATACTCATGAGAGTTATTGAGGGGTGTCCTAAGAAGAGAATCTCCAAGGAAGCTAAGGCCTTGGTACAAAAATATGATAGTTTCTATATATAGTTTAGGATCTTTTCATATTAGAGAGTCAGAGGTTATGATATGGCACCCTTGAAACTGGCCAGGTAAGCCTCAAATTATCTTGTTTTCTTTCAAATTTGTCACCAAATGACATTTGTAAATATTAAATATGTTCAGATGAGGAATAAAGGATACTCTTTTCTCATGGGTTTGTCCCATTTTTCATGCAAAAGTAAGGAATATGATAAGTTTTCTAACAAGCTATTAGCTAAGTTTGTTTTCCACTCTCTACCTACAAGAACCCATTTTGATAGTAAAGGATATGTCAAGAAAAAATTCTATGGGTCCACCCAATTTTTCCATGTACCAAAATTAGAAGGCTTTTGGGAAGACTGTGTCGACGAAGAGTAAGATGTTAGAAGATGACACCTATATGATTGATGATTCATATGAGAACTTTATTCTGCCTCCTTTTCAATGGTTATAAAATGATGAATTGAAACATATATCAAGTTTATAATGAATCACATCCTAAATATATCATATGTATAGTGGCATAATAAAGTAAAAAATCATTCTATTTCTTCATCTCACACAGAAGCACCCGAAGAAATAAATGGTGACACCTAGACACTCAAATTTACATCTGGGAACTTGACACCACAAGATGGAACTTCTCAAATAGATTTAAAATCTGGTGGAGATAATGACCCCCCGGAGAAGAATAAAAAATTAAAATTTGTATGTGAAGTGGGTGTTGTGGCAGTATCCAAGAAAACAAGAGCACTTTTGCAAACAAACTCAAGTGATGAGGCACATAGTTCCTAAATCAGTTAGGGGAGAAAATTCCCATAGTCTCCTTGGTGGATGAAGATCCACTAACCCTTGTATCCAATAATTATATGGTATCATCTAATCTAGATGTTAATACTTTATCAGTTAAAGTTTCCATAAATACCCCATCCACCCCACAACTTAAAAGGCCATTGAAAAGAACAAGAAACAATACTGCTCAATTATAGAAGCTAAATTTGATATAGTTGCACACCTGTTAGGTGAGACTCCTAAGCCTAAGAAGTTGAGGAAAATGGCTAGGATGGTAATAAACCCCCCAAATGAACACCATATGCTATAATTTTCTAATCCTAATGTGGATAAGAATGAACATGAGATCACAGAAGAGAAGTTTAACATACACAAAATTGACATGGGATCCTCAACTACTTAAGGGGATATATATCATGAAGAGTTCTATGTCTCATGTTGTCTAAGAGAACCAAATCCATTGATAAGAAAAGTAAATAACTCACTCAATATGTGGACACTCTCACCTCTTTCATCCAATCTTTTCTATCTACTGAAAACATCCCAACTAGATCATCCTTAGGGGTATAAATTACAAAGCTTATCAATTCTGATAAGCTGGAGTCTATCAAAAGAGCTCAAGTAATTTCTAAAGTAGTTGATGATTGGTCAACCCAAATAATCCTCAAAGGATTGTCCCTTATTGAACATGGATTGAGAAACTATGACACACTCCATGAGATGACTAATCTTCACCAAGTTGAGCTGCATAAAGTAAAAAAAGAGACTGGTAGATTATCTACTGCCTTCTTGGAGATGCAATAATTATCTAAAATACCTCCTTCTATCTTAATATCATAAGATATATTTTGGAATGAGGGAACACTGAGAGGGGAGTGGGGTGAATCAATATTCTACAAATATTAACTTTGATATTGTGAATCACAAACCACTTATTGCATAAAATAAAAAGTAACATGCAAGATCATAAAGAAAAGAATCATAACACCATAATACAAGGATATTTGCACGGAAACCCTATTAGGGAAAAATATAGTGGGGTTGAGACCCACAAGATAATACTCAGCAAAAATATTGTCTTACAATGAAAGAGGAATGCACATGCATTTAGGGTCACTACCTAGATCTCACTGCTCAATTACAAAAGTACTACAACACTGTGGAAGGATCACTTCCTTAAAAGATCACTAAAATGATCATAATAAATTTTGAACTGCTGAAATAAAATCAACTAATGCCTAATTACAGTTTCACATAAGCACACAACTCTTATTTGATACCCTTTATCTCTGACTGCACTATATGACTATTCTTCATTGATTAATAGCTTAGATTCCATTCCCTACATAAGATCCTTCACAAAATCAACTTCTTGAACTTCTCCCATGCATCAATAATCGTTTCATACCCTAAAAAAATAATCTTATAGGTCCATAGTCAAAGAAATTGATCACACCATATCGGCTCAAAAATCTTTTTTTGAAAATATGTATCATGTTTGACCAAGTTGTTCAAATCCAAAATTAATTATTGATTAGGAAAAGTCCAAATATGTACATGCATCTATGCATGTTGGCTCCACCACCCAAAGCAAAAATTAATCATAAAAAATGTTTTACCAAGTCCGCAAAAAAGAATTTACCATACAAGTCGGTTGCTCTAACTGGAAAAATTAAATACTGATACACAAACCCTTCTAAATTTCACACCAAGAAACACCGGACCTCAAAATTATGGATAACCATGTCTAGACATCCATAATACTTTCCATAGGTCCACAAAAAAGATATAAACCTGGAAGAATTCACCGGACTGGAAGTACATAATATTGGTAAACACCCTATTGTCCATTACCAACCTTAACCAACAGTTAATTTTGACCTTCGGTATGATCTCCAACTACAATGTGAATGTATAAATTGAGTTCAATTTCCATCAATGAAAACACCAAAGCTTCTATGTAGTGCCTCTTGCCAACAATCTCCCCCTTTTGCATTGATGGCAACACTTAGTGAAAATGACTGTGATAAAAAATCCATGACTCCAAAACTTGGAAAGGATGTTTCAAAACTCCCCGTAAGCAACTGCTATGTACATTTGTGCCCATTTTCACTTACCTACTCTCCCCCTTTGACATCAATGGAAAAGAGAGGGATCCACATGCCAAAAGTCCATACAAAACATATATATACACCCGCATATGTATACACAAAAATTACTAACTTAAGTCATCTTGAAAATGTCTACATAGATGGTCTTCAATAGTTGTAGATCATTGTCTCAACCCTATTTGAGATTTCTCAAAACTGATATATGTCATTGAGTAGATAAGCTTTTGATTCAGCCATTTGTAAGTTAGCTAGTGCAGATGTGACTAATGCACCTTGTGCTTCCTTCATAGCACTGAATAAGGTCTATAGTTTGGGAGCACTCAAAATCCTAATTTCTCCCACACGTCCAATGATTCTATCCTTTTCTTTCACTAAACCCTTGATCTTGTCAAGTAGGGAGATTACCTAACCTTCTGGTTTTAAAGTAGAAGCTGTCAATTGATCAAAGGATTGAGAAATGTTTTCCAATTTATCCTCAAGTTCCTTGATTTACTTCTTAGTGCCTCCAAAAACTTAGAAACAGATTGATATGATTTATAGATATTTCCACCTTTAGTTAGAGAATCTTTAACGACCTTAATGCTGGTCTCCAATACAACTCTATCATATGCTATCATTCCTTTTAACTCATTAAATTTCTTGTCATTGAATTCTTTCCAAACCTTAGCATGAGAAAATTTCTCAAATGACTCAAAAATGAGTATTTGATGCACTAATCAGGCTCTTGAGATGTTCATAGGAACTGTTTGTTGTATCCTTAAAAATTGTAGCGATCAAATTCTTTAATATTTTAGATTCCATACACAACAATTTTCTATCTTCCATGTGGTTTTTTAGAATTTTATTCCTAGCCCGAGATTCAAAAAATTGTGCAAGTTTAAGGTTTTGAAGGGGTGAGAGAAAAACCAAGTCAATTGGGCCTTGTAGCAGCTGCAAAACAATTTCCATACTTCCCTCCTCTATAAATTCCTTTAGTGCCTTAGCAATATCTCTTGCCTTCATTTTCTCTATTATCCTTCCTAACAGTTGTCTTACATTCATCTACTCCCTTAGGATCCTATGTGGTCAAAGACATCTTGGCTAGAGGAGGAGTATCCTCCACCTATCCCACTTTCTCTATCTCCACCTCCTTCTCCATTAATTTATCTTGTTCTGTTATTATTTATGGAACATCGAAAACATTAATTTCATCTTTTCCCACTTCCAGAACATTAGAAACATTAGTTGCATGAAGATCAAGTTCTATAACTAAAGATATTTCACCTTGAATTTTAGGGATGACTTCATATTGGTTCCTCTCAACGAATATTCTCATAATATCTTCTATCTCCTTTATGATCTTCTTTTTTTTTCCAATCATAAGATTATTCATTTTGAGTTTTCTTTTGAACTCCTCAGATGCTGTAAGAATTCATTTTACTTCATCCACAACTATGACTAGACATATATCAAATAATACTTTTTCTCTCAATACTCTATCCTTAGCTAGAGCATAATCTTTTATAGCATCAAAAATTCTATATAGACTCTTTGGTAATTCTGATTCTATTTCAATAAGTGCTTTTTTATATCTGTACAGATATCTTACCATAACTTCTTCAAGGTCACTCTTCCCTTCATCATCAAATTTGACAATGGCTTTAAGCTTCTATGAGATGTAATGTTTTTCTCAACATCCTTTATAGACATACCATGTTCATCATATTCAAGTCTAGTCTTCTTACTTCCTTTTTCTTCTGCATCAGATGGTTTAGGCTTGGAAATTTGTGAAGATTTAGATTTCTTTTGCTTTTACTACTTCAGTGCATCATCAGATTTAGTTTCCTCATCATCCTCAATGATGAATTCCTCTCTCATATTTTCCTCTAAATTTTTCCTTTTTCCTTCTTTCATAGTTGTTTGTACTTGAGGCTTCTAAGATGCACAACTTCTAGTCTGCCTAGACTTAGCAGGAGAGAGTTCCGAACTAGTTGCAACAATCTTTGTAGGCTTCTTAGTAATAGCTTTCTGAGTCTTCCTTCTTGCTTCCCATACATTTTCAACTGGAATTCCTATTTACTCTACAAGACCTTTCACTTTTTTCCTCACTCTCCTTTCTATCTCTGGTTTCTTCATCTCCTTGTGTAGCTTAAGGTCCTTTTCATCATAAGTTCCAAATCTCTCCTCAGTGGGATCAATGGGATTTCTCAATAAATGTTGAGCATATACATCTAGTACATTCTCCTCTACCTCATATTGCATTGGAATTATCCATGATGTTCTTTGTTCAACTGCTTCCATCAAGCATTGGTCTGTATCCACCATGAAACAAATTATGTCATGATGCCTTTCAAATATGGATTGAGGAGTTCTATCCCTAGATTGCGTCATGCACTAAAATGTCTTAAATATCCCCATAATGCACCTATCCTCATTTTACTATCCATGCCATATATAAATTCTCTAATTTGCATTGTCACTGGTTTATCACCAAACCAATCATATGACCAATACTAGGAAATTCATTCATAAAGAAAAAAAGATGCAAAATATTAAGGTACCATACTTGAATGAGTTCTTCTTATCTTTCTTGATCTTGGTTAGGTTCTTGATCAACTGACCCCTTAATACTTCACATAGGTCATGCTCTTTGTTTTCCTTCAATATGTCATAAGTTGTATAAACTGTAGTACCAAACATTAAATTCTCTTGGCTAGAGAGATATACCTTGTATCCTATCACCATTGATAAAATTTTTACATCATCTTCAAGTATGTCATTGATAGTCATTTCTCTTTTGTCAAACTAGGAACTAGTTGCATATGTAACAGTCTGATTCTTTATTGATTTCAGTATATATAGGAATTCCACCGAATGTACACAATCTTGTTACCACATGTATGATCTCCTTGGTGATCTTGAATGGTTTGTTGAGCCACATAAATTCATCATGTATCCTATTGAGTACATATATGACCCATTCATCTCATTCTGTCAATGAAAACCTAGCAAATTGTTCAAAATGCTCATCTTCAAGGTCTTTGAATTATGGTTTCAACATCCCATCCTTTTCTTTAAGCTCAGCATTGTACAAATATAGCATCTGAGAGGTTCCAAGGTCCTCCATATTGGCATGAACATATGCCCTAACGTCTTCCACATGCAAAACATGATACATCACATTAAAAAATGCACCCATCAGATCTACTTCCATAGACTTGAAAGGATGCTTCTTAAATTTTGGACGAGGATGATGAGAGAACTTATTATCTTTGTTTTATGTTATCTTGATACCTTTTTTAAGACATTACCAAGACATTTGTGAACCTATAACTATGTGAACTTGTGATAAGTACAGTTAGAATCACCAAGCCATGGGTAGTTAGCTATGACATGTTTTTCCAAAATTTATATATATATTTATTGTAGTACTTCATATAGCTATCAGAATGTGTGTTCTAATATTTAGATTGATTTGACTAAGTTTACTTGTATACATTTCCCCATGCTACTAACTTTCTAGGAAAAAGGAGTAGCTTGAGAGTGGTAGACAACATTTAAGATAGAAATGTTTATGTCCAGCTGCAATGGGGAAAATCATCATGGAACCGAGAGACATGCCTTCTACATTGGAGGAGCGACCATCCTAGAGAATATAGGAGTATAGCTCTGCTATATTTCCTCAGCACTCATTACCCTATTGAATCGGTCATCCAGACTTTATTACATATGTCGTGGGCTGTTACATTTATTTTTCTTCTATGGTGAGATTTAAGTTAGAGCTTATCTTTATGTTTTGAATAAGTGTCAATCCTCTATATATAGGGATTTGATTGTTAGTTTTTCAGTTCATAAGTTTTTGGAAAATATATTGTTGCATCTTGCACAATAAGTCACTTTTCTAGTTATGTGCATTGTTCTTATGTAATCCATTTCTAAAGTATAATGAAGTGATTTTGGTTTACCTTCTATGTTAGTAGTTAGTTAGCAGAAGCAAACCAAGGGGGCCCACTTGGGAGGTGGACTAGATTAGAGTAGATTAGATTTACTTTCAACATTTACTATATTTTGAATAGGATTTTATTGTTTCATTCCTTCAACATTAGATTCATGTATGTTCCTGTAACACTTGCAAGGATAATTGTGGTGAATGCTATGGGTTGATAGAATAGGTTTAAACTAAATTTGTAGCTTCCAACATTAATTCCATTAAGTAGTCAAGTGTGTTTACCTTTCCTACAACAATAGCATAGGTTTCTTTCATGCATCTTTACTTCCTGCAGCATAGGTAGCATGACTCTTTGAGAAACTTAGTGCACATATTGTGTTGTCCCATTTCAAGTATACATCCCTAGGTTGATAATTTAAATGCACTGCATGATAGGAAAAGTAATCCTTAGTTTGAATATACTATTCCTAGGAGAAGCTTTGGCATGATTACTAGTACCTATTGTGAGGCAGTTCATTTTTGGCACCATTTCCGAGGATGGTGTCAAGTTGAGAACCTTATTGAGTCATTTTTCCATTTTTTAGATAGTTTCCTACTTTCGAGATAGAAGTTTGCAGTGTTGAACTTGCTTCACAAGTGTGAAGAATTTACTTGCATGCATCGAAGAGGAAGAAGACGAGATGAATATGGTAGATTTCTTCTAGGAGAGTCTGAAAATCTCAACAAAGAAGTTGAAGAAGCTGAATTAAATTTTATTGATGCAAGTCCTGAATTTCCTATAGCATCTTCCTCTGAAGTAGCGCATCTTGATCCAGATGGCCTTCGACCCTTCACTGAAATTTTGGCCAATTTTCTTGATAATTATGTTCTAAGTGCACCTGTAGTCCATAATCCTGTAGCTAATTTTCATTTCCAGCAACACTTCCAGTTTCAAATACCTCCAGTAGTGGTACAACCTACATTTCCATTCCCTCTTCCAATCCTTATCAACAATGCTAATCCCAAAAACATACCCACTGCTCCACTACCAAAGTTCTATGGCCTAATAACTGAAGACCCTGACACCTTTCTATTTGAGTTTGACATTCTCTATCAAAGCTTTGACTACAATACTAATGACCACAAGCTCAAGTTATTTCCAACAACATTGAAGGAGTTTTCCCTATGATGGTTTATGGGCTTAGGAGCTAATGTAGCAACTAGCTGGGATGAGATGCAGACTCTATTTCTATAGAAGTACATAGAGTATTGCAAGGGGGTGAACCAAGAGGAGATGGAATTTTTTGAATGTCACAAAAGGAGGATGAAACTCTGGAAGATTATGTTTCACGCTTCTTGTACAACATGTAGAAGAATCCACAACATGTACTGGAGGAGGATGCATAGAAACTCATTTTCTTGAGGGGAGTAAAGGATAACTTCCTAGAAGCACTACATCTCATGGCTGGAGGAGATATATCTCAATCTTCCTGGGATGACCTCAAGAATATCTTCCTCAATTATTCAAGATCAACTGTGAAAAAGGGCAGAGGATTCCAGTCTACAGTTACTAAGGGGAACATCTCGGGCATTTCTAAGTTGGAAATTTCAAACCCGCTGTCAGATTTCAAGCAAGATATCATTAATGATGTTGCTACACACCTGGACACCATGACATCCAAGAAGAAGCATGCAGATGCTGAAGCACAGCTAGCCAAGTATTTTCCTCACTGCCACAAACAAAAGAAAGACTATTGATGCAAGCTGGTGGAAAACTTGGAGGACCAACACCTGCCTACCGAGTACATGAAAATAGAAGGAGATGGAAAGCAATTATTCTTCATTTCTCAACATCGTCCATTGGCTTCAAGAAAAGGTATGCATCAGGATCCTTTGCAATTTTCTAGTCCTTATAATAATCAATGGAAAAACCAAAGTTATCAAAACCCTTCTCAGTACTCCCAACCTACTTGGAATAACTAGTGGCCTAACCAACAACAAAACTAATGGCCCAACCAACAGCAAAACCAGTGGCCTAATCAAACTCAAAATCAATAGAAGCCATCATAGGGGAATTGGCAACCATATAACCAATGGAAAGGGCCTCAACAATGGCCTAAAAAAAATCCTATTTATCCACCCTTACCACCTCGAGTATCTCAACCTACAATAATGCCACCTCCTGCAACCACAAGTCCTAGTCCAAAGCAAATGAAATTGCCTGCTCAGCCTCAGCCTAATCCTAACAAAAAACAATAACAACAACAACAACAACAACCAATGTCTTCCAATGATACTCAGTAGCACCCTACATATGCACTAGAGATATTTGATATACATTTGAGATATGGTACTACTCTGCCTACACCTAAGCCACCTATTATAACAGAAGTTCCAGACATTCCTGCAACATCAACACTATTATCAGAAGTTACTTTGCCAAATACTATCCAACCAACCGTTATACCAAGTAAAACTGATGTTCATAGCTCAATTAATCATCCCTTTCCACAAAGGCTTAGCATGGAAAAATCTCTACCCCAAGAAGAAACACCATTTGATATTCTTGAGCAGTTGAAAAACATGCATATCCAAATTCCTCTGTTCCAAGCTATCAAAGATGTTCCTATTTATGGAAAAGCTATAAAGGAAGCATGCCTTAAAAATCCTAGACATAAGAAAAAGGATCCTCAAATAGTCCATGTTATAGGACAACTTGTAGATATTATGTTGGGGAAGATAGTCTTACCAAAGTATTCTGACCATGGAAGCCCAGTTGTTGATCTTATAATTAATGGTCAGTCTGTGAAAAATGCTCTATTTGATTTGGGAGCAGCTATAAATGTCATGACTAAGGATACCATGCATAGGTTGAGTATAGAGGGATTGAGAACCATGCCAACAGTCTTACAACTTGCAGATAGTTCCATTTTAACCCCATATGACATTATAGAAGATATAGCAGTCACATTAGATTCATGGCAATATCCTATAGACTTCCTAATATTATCACCTAAGGTAAAATTTTGTAGCTATCTAGTTATCCTTGGAAGACCTTGGTTAGCCACCACTGATGCCAATATTAGTTACAGATCAAGAAACATGACAATTTCAAATGGCCAAGCAGTAAAAAAATTAGCATTATATCCTCCTGCCCAACCCCAACCAGATTTGAGTACACCTATTTGGATAGATTTGGGAGATGAGGAAGAAGATCTAAATTTTTTTTCTCAACTAATGATGTTACATAGGTAATCCTTTGTGAAAACATGAGACGAAGATGATGTGATTCAAAGTATACTTACCAATGAGTGTGTCATAGAAAAAGATATTTCTGGAAGTTCTATTCTACAGTTATGTACCTATAAGGACTATGTTTTTCCAGTAACACCTAATATTATAAATCAATTACTACCTTCTGAAGTAGCTACAAGCCCAATTTATGAAGTATCAATGCTAGAGCTAACAACTACTATAGAAATCTCTCCTAGTCACAATATTCATGTTAAAAATAAGCTGACACCACAATAATTGCCATTGTTAACTAAACTCCTATGTAAGCATGAAAGAGCCTTTGCTTGGGATTATGGAGACATGATAGGACTAAACCCAAAAATTTGCATGCATAGAATCTACATCAATTAAGGGAATCTACCACTCTGCCAACCCCAGAGAAGAATTAATCTAGCCTTGAGAGAAATAGTTAAAACTAAGTTGCAAAAATTGTTGGATGCTGGTTTTATATATCCACTATTTGATAGTAAATGGGTATCACCTTTGGTCATAGTGCCTAAAAAGGGGGGTAAATGGAGAATCTATGTAGATTATAGGGAATTGAATAATGCCACAAAGAAAGATCATTTTCCATTGTCATTTATTGATCAAGTTCTAGATACTTTAGCTGGAAAGAAGTACTTCTCTTTTCTGGATGGATACAACAGTTATAACCATATCAACATTGATCTAGAGGATCAGGAGAATACCACATTCACATGCCCTTGGGGAATATATGCATATTATGTGATACATTTTGGATTATATAATGCACCAGATACTTTCCAAAGAGATGTAATCAACATTTTTGCTAACATATCACATGCTTGTATGGAAATATACATGGATGAATTCACTACATTTGGTGTTACTTTTGAAGAGGCTTTGAAGAACTTAGAAAAAGTGTTGATTAGATGTCAAGAACACAACCTATCTCTCAACAGTGAGAAATGTTTCATGATGATGCAGGAAGGAGTAGTGTTGGGACATTTCATCTCAGAAGCTTACATTCAAGCAGACCCCACACAAATAGAGGTAATTCTCACATTTCCTACAACTACTAAGAAAAAGATGTTAGATCCTTCTTAGGAAATGCTGGCTATTATAGGTGTTTCATTCAAAACTTTAGTCAAATATCTAGTCCTCTATATACATTTCTTACAAAAGAGGTCGAGTTTGTATGGACAAAAGCCTATGATGAATCATTTCTGCAGCTCAAGTCACTTATGACAACTGCACCAGTCCTTAGGAGACCTAATTGGTCTTTACCATTACACATACATATAGATGCTTCTGACTATGAAATAGGTGTTTTCTTAGGACAAAAGTCTAGTAACCTTGAAAATGGAATTTACTATATCAGAAAGAGTTTACATGGACCATAGTTAAATTAAAAAGTAACTTAAAAGGAATTTATGGTAGTAGTTTATGCTTTGAATAAATTCTGCCATTATGTAAAAGGCTATCCTATCTTTGTTCATACTGACCATGCAACAATCAAGTATCTTATGAACAAACTTGCCATTTCAGGCATGTTAGCAAGATGACTTCTTCTTTTGTAGGAATTTGATATAACCATCATTGACAAGCCAGAGAAAGAAAATGTGGTAGAAGACTATTTATCCAGAATCCAGAATGTTTCCAATGATACTACTGAGATAGATGACACATTCCCTGATGAGAATTTGTTTCATATTTCTGTCAAGAGTCCCTGGTATGCTGATATAGCTAATTATCTTGCATCTGAAAAAATGCCCACACACTTCTCCCTAAAAGGCATAAGAATGGTTGTAGAGAAAATATTTCAATTCTCTTGGATTGACAACACACTATTTTATACTGGTCCATACCAAGTCATGAGGAGGTGTGTAAGGGAAGATGAGACATATGACATCCTCCATGTTTTTCATGATGAGCCATGTGGAGGACATTTTGTAGCTAAGAGTATAGCCCTGAAGATCTTAACAACAGGTTACTATTGGCCCACACTTCACAAGGATGCAACCAATTATACAAGAAAATGTGATAAATGTCAGAGGATGGGTCATCCAAGAAAATTAGATTAAATGCCCTTAAATCCACAAGTGGTAGTGCACCATTTGGTAAATGGGGCATGGATTTCATTGGTCCCATAGATCCTCCATCAAATGGGAAATTGTACATCTTGGTATGCATCGATTATCTAACCAAATGGGTGGAGTAAAAGCCACAAAACATGCACGAGATCATAAGGTAGCCTAGTTTTTCTATGAGGAAATCTTCACCAGTTATGGTGTGCCAAGAGAACTTGTAACTCATTAGGGAGCACAATTCATATCCAATCTGATGACAAAACTCACGAAGGAATACAATATCAAACATCGAAAGTCCAGTCCCTATCATCCTCAAGCCAATGAAACTAGTACATTTAACCCATAAAATCGACCTAAATTTTTGACCATTCATTATATTTATTTTTCTTGGTCAGATTATAGAAGGAAATTTTTGATTTTTTTAAAGTAATACCCGCATTCATCGGAAGTTTGATGAACACCAATATTTGTCAAAATTCTGACTAACGCGGGCATTACTTAAAAAAAAGAAATATTTCTATTCATTATGTTTCTTTACGTGCACACAGAGGGCACGAAGGTAACTCGCGATCTACAAAGTGAGGGCACGAAGGGCAAAGAGGGTATCCTAATACTAGTAAAGAAAGGGGATCAATGGAGTAATTTTTGCCTTTTCCACACTGGAACTCTGCACAACATCTAGGCGTACTCGCAAGTTTTATAGCCGTTACCCCACCATCAGCGGTAGATTGAGATCCTACAGCTGCACATCTAGTAGCTACAAAGGTAAGAGTATCACTAGGGTAACTATGTCTTTTTATTATTGGTATTCATAAAGTATCACTAGGGTTTATAATAACCTGAACATCTAAGAACAACAAATCTATATTGTTTTACTAACCCCACAACATGTATTGGGAAGGTATTGGGAGTGTCTGATCTCAATGCAAATTTAAAACAATTGAAATTTTCTTATAGTTCACATTTTTAAAAAAAATGATAGATATCTCAACATGAATTAATAGAAATTTCAGATTGAATAATGCATGTAGAATGTGAGGTATTTAGACAAAATGTTTCATAGTATTTTAGTCTGGTGTAAATGATATACACACCTGTAGCTATCGAAAAGGCTCCATAAAGTGAGGGTGGAAACATTAACATCCAAATATGAGTAGAATGATCTATGAACTCTTTACAACCATTACCAAAGATGTTTTGAAACTGTTTAAACTGATTTTTTTTAGAAGTTGAAGACATATATGCAAATGTGCAAGTATTAATAGAATGCATGAACTTGAGTCACAAACTGTCACGAAGGTATTTGGTCTTCTTAAAGGTGATGAGTGTAAGACAAACATAACATATCTTTTAAAATGATATATTAAGTTACAAGAAAATGCAGTTTTGTGGTTGTAAAACTAGGCTCCACAATGAGAGCTTTCAATAGAGACATATATGCTAAATATGAAAGTATGGACAATATATGTGAACCATTTGACAATTGCCTTAGGAAATGGAGGTGTAGACTATACAAATAAAATGTTTGATGAAAATTATTTTTGAAAATGTGATGATTGTATCTTATAGTTGAAGTGTGAAGATTTAGGGATAGTTTGGTCATTGGTGAATCATTTGTTACATATGAAGCTATTCATTCCAGCTTTTTCATCAGATTGTTTCACATTTATTATAAATGAAGGTTTTTTTTA
>MU226671.1:377187-393662 GCA_018584345.1 Thuja plicata
CTCATTTTTTGTTTGATATTCATCATTAACTTGGTTGATTATCAGCTATGAATCCCCATAGATGTGTAACTCTGTGATTCTCCATTCTATGGCCATCTTAAGTCCATTTGTTAAAGCTTCATACTCAGCAATATTATTTGTACATGGGAACAATAATTTGTAAGAATTAGGGATTGTGTACCCATGAGGAGAAACAAACAAAACACCAGCTCCTGAACCATTTTGAATAAAGGATCCATCAAAGAACATCTTCCAAGTTCTTTCAGTCATATACATGAGGTGCTCATCAGGGAAGTCAACTTGAATAGGTGCATTATCTTGTATTGGGAAATCAGCCAATTGATCTGCTATGGCAAGATAATTGGGAAATTAGCCAATTGATCTGCTATGGATTATCCTTTGATTGCTTTACACTTGATGTACTATATGTCAAACTCTAAAAATATCATCATCCATTTAGAAAGTCTACCTATGAGGGCGGCCTTACCTAGCAAATATTTGTGTGGATCTATTTTTTCTATGAGGTGTATAGTGTGCGCAAGCATGTAATGTCTCAACTTTTGGGAAGCAAACACAACTGCAAGGAAATATTTCCCAATGCTGGTGTAGTTAACCTCGTATGAAACAAGAGTGTGACTAATATAGTATATTGCTCTTTCTTTTCCATTTTCATTAAGCTAAGCTAGTAATGCCCCCAAGGAAGATTTTGTCACTGAAATGTATAGAATAAGTGGTTTCCCTGGGATAGGAGGCATTAAAATGGGAGGATTTTCCAAGTACTTATTTATTTGATCTATGCTCTTTT
Organism: Thuja plicata; assembly: GCA_018584345.1. Classification (NCBI taxonomy): domain Eukaryota; kingdom Viridiplantae; phylum Streptophyta; class Pinopsida; order Cupressales; family Cupressaceae; genus Thuja; species Thuja plicata. Next base: position 377,993 of record MU226671.1, read on the forward strand.
GACAGTCCTTATTCCAAACACATTTGAATCCTTTGTGTAAGTTCTTGTTGAAGGGTTGAGCTCTATTCTCCAACTGTAAAATGAATCTCCTTATAGATTGAAGACATCCTTGAAGACTCCTCATTTGACTAATGTTTCTAGGAGGTGGCATATCTATAATTACTTGGACCTTCTCAGGGTCTACCTCTTTTCCTTTTGCTGAAATGATGAAGCCAAGTAGTTTTCCAGAGGTGACTCTAAATGCACACTTTTTAGGATTTAACCTTAGTTGAAATTGTTCCATGCGATCTAGAATTACTTCTAAATCATCTAAGTGTGTTTCTCTTTGTTTAGACTTGGCCAAGGTTTCATCCACATAATCTTCCATATTTTTATGCATCATGTCATGAAAAATGGTTGTCATAGCTCACTGATAGGTGGCTCCTGCATTTTTTAATCCAAAAGGCATAACGTTCCAACAATAGGTACCCCATGCACAAGTGAATGCCATCTTTTCTTGATCTTCAGGAGCTATCTTAATCTGATTATATCTGGAAAAACCATCCATCAAGGAATAAATCTCATAACCTACAGTCATATCCACTATCATGTCTATATTGGGAAGCGGAAAGTCATCCTTTGGGCATGCTCTATTGACATCTCTAAAATCTATGCAAACTCGAATGGATTTGTCATGTTTGGAAACTGGTATAATATTTGATATCCATTCAACATAGGTGATAGCTCTTATGAATTTTGCACCAAGGAGTTTCTCCAATTCTGCTTTTACTAGGAGCGCTATGTGAGGATGCATCTTTCTCAATTTCTGTTTAACTGGTTTGACACTCAGAGCTATGGACAAGTGATGCATGATAATATTAATGTCCAACCCTACCATATATGAATAATTCCATGCAAAGTTGATCTTCTTTTTCTGTAAAAACTTAGTGTAAGATTCTTTTTCTTGTGGTGACAAGGACTCAACTAAGTGTACTATCTATGGAGCCTCATCTGTACCCAAATTGACTGCTTGTGTTGGTTCAATAAACACTGAAGATTGATCTTGAAAGTAACTAGGGAGATGATCAAGTACCTCATCCTTAAGCACCTCAAAGAGGCTTTCACCCTTGGATACGCCATTTCTTTTTACTTTTTTTTGGCTCTGACACCACCACACAATGGTTTTCGCCATCAAAACTCTTATTCTTTTTATTTTATTTTATTTTTATTTTTTGACTAAGGTTCTTGATGTCTAGCTTTGTCATGCTGGTAGCCAGTTCACTGGTGGAAGAGAATATGGGTTCAATGGAATTTAAGTAACAAGCTATCTCATAATCATTTTGAAATATTAAGAGCTCAGGTTCTTGATAGCATTGGGACCAATCAATGAGGTCATGATGAACAAGAGGCGAGTCAATGACTGGTTTAAGGTTATAAATGTGAATGATATTATCACTAGTGACCAAAGAGTCAGAGTCTGTCAAGTATCCCTCTAAGATACCCAAATTAGGATTCATCCTAACAAGCAAAGAATCATCCACTAAAGCAACACGTGGGTTCAAATCCTCTAATCCTACATGTGACTCATTGGCTACCTCAGGTTGAGAACTATAAGTGTGAACAACATCCATATCTCTATCAATTGTTTGAAGACTCTGATAAAGAGTCCCATTCATACTCATGTGAACTTGTGTCTGAACTATGACTAGGATGCTTACACCATGAAGGTTTGGGACATTTTGATGTGGAAGGTCTAGTGTCACCTTCTCTTTCCATTAAATGAAAAAGATTCTTTCTTTGACATTATCTGAAAGGATCTTCTGCATCTGATTCATCTTGTTCTAAGGTTGCAACTGTCTCATCGGTGTCTGGAATATCTGAATCTTCCCAAAGGAGATTAGTGGAAGGGGTCAAATCTTCACACATATCTTGCTAATTTGTCAAATTAGGAACATATTCTGGTTCATCCTCACTATCTGACTCATCAAAGAGAGGATTAGTGTGCTTGTTGTAATTCTCAAACCCTAGGCGAATCGACACCTTAGACTTGCATCAAAAAAGAGCATGATCAAGAGGTTCAGCTCTAGAATCCAATCTGTGACTAAGAGGGCCATGTCTAGGATAGCCCATCTATTTGAGAAAAGTGTACCATCTTTCGTAAGTCTTAGGAGAGGGAGAGAGGTTCTCATTGTGCATATATTTCTCTTCTCTATAGATCTAGTTTGTAACAAATGTCTCTTATTTCTCATCTTGAATAGGCACTGAAGACTCTACAAACATGACAAATAAAGTCAGTCGAAGAGGAAGGTCTCTTCTCTTGTGAAGATTTTCCATAAGACCTAGGAAAAATTGGTAATGTTGTGAGGGAGTTGAGCTGATACCCTCCCATGCCAAGGTCTATCAATTTAAGCTTGTCTTTGCATTTAGTGAAGGTAGCATCAAAATCTTCTGCTTCTCTATTGAGGGGAACATGAGCCCCTACTGAAATTGAATTAACAGATAAAGTGTTATCCCTAGGTATACAAATCTCTATTCCATTATAAGGGAACTTAACACATTGATGGTAAGTAGACAAAATTGCTTGCATATTATGAATCCATGGTCTACCAAGTAAGATATTGTATGCAAGAGGACCAACATCAACTACTTGGAACAAAATATCTTTTTCAACAGGGCCAATCCTAACTGGAAGGATGACCAATCCTTTGGAACTTCTTTCTGCCTCATCGTAGGCTTTGATAGTGATCTTCTTTCTAGTGTCTATGACTTTTTATGAATAACCCAACTTCTTAAAAAGAATCAAAGAACAAATATTAAGTCCAACACCCCCATCTATCAACATGTTCCTAACACGGGTTCTGTGGATTATGACCTTAATATGAAGGGTGAGATTATGCGGGCGACTCAAAGATTTATCATCATCCTCCAAAAAGGTAAGGTAATGAGGGCTAGGAATATGGTTAACCATGTTTTAGAATTGATCAATGTCTAAGTTGTTGGGGATGTTCACCATACGCAAAGCATCCTCAAGGAATTTCTTATGTCTCAGGGACAACTCTAAGAGCTCAAAGATGGAAATCTGAGCTGGGGTTCTTTGTAACTGATCAACAAGGTTGTAACTTGACTTAGGATCAACTGCTAGTTTTAAGGTGACATTCTTGGATGCCACTTGCTTTGGTTTACCTGGTTGACTTGAATTGGGTCCTCTAATGATAATGGAACCTTGAGTTCGTGTGACAACATTAATAGTTTGGGATGACATTCTAGAGTTAGGACCCCTTAGCACCACAATGGGTTTGTGAGGCCTCACCCTGACCCATCATAGCTTTACTACTTGATCACATTTTGATATTTTATATTTTGATACATTGATACGCTCTTTGATCATCCTGACAGAGACTTGAGATATTATGTTTATTTTGATGATTATATTGTATGGATTTCATTTTGATATGGATTAGACCTAGAACATGTGGTTGATTTTGATTATATATGTTTAGATTAGTGAATTGATGAGAAGATCAGATCATGATTAGACTTGACTATTTCATAGATGTTATGTCATGGTGATTATGGAATTATTATGTTTTAAACATTTCTGTATGAAAATTGCAATTAGGAATTTAATTCTGTGTATTGATTAATGTTGCTAATTATAAATTGAAAATGTATATTGCATGTGATTTTATTATCTTGGACTACTGATGCTCAAGTTTAGTGTGCAGGAAAGAGAACCATGAAATTATTCAGAGAATCAGGGATAAACACATGTGAATTGAGTAAGCCAAGGTTTAATCCAATAAGGGGTTGAAACCTCATTGTAATGTGATCTTTGTTGTAAACATAATTTGAATGTGTGTTAATAGTTTAAAATTCATGTTGTTGTTTGTACATGTCATTGTGAATGTGACATGCATTTTGTTTTGGTGTCACTTGACACTTGTGTTGTCCATGTGGATGGTGACATGTCAAATTAAGGCTTGGAAAAGAATCACCAAACCTTATAGGATGTTATATTAATCCCACTTGCTTATAGATGTCTTGTAGGGATCACATCAAGTTGGAACTCGGATTTGAACTTTAGGGGTACTTTAGAGGGGTCAAAAGTGACCCTAGAGTGTATTTTTGGCCAAAATTAGTTAACCCTAAGGGGTACCTTGGGTTAGGGCTAGTTTTTACCTATGGAGTAAACCTAGATCACCATTATGGCTCTCTAAAATTCTTACCTTTCAAAAGTGGAGAAAATGAAGATGGCCACATGCATTTAACTTGTCCCACACTCCTTACTAGACTCACAATCAAGAGGGGAGACAAGAGGTAAGACAAAAGGACTAGAGGGCATGTCTCGTTAATTTTTGGGTCTTGAGTACACTTCTAGGAGTCATTTTAGTGGGTTTGGAGAAACTTAGTGAGTGTTCACCCACTCTCTAATTTTGGAGACAATTAGGGTTTGGATAAAGAAAGGATAAGGATTTGGGCTCTTCTCAAGTTTCATTTTGCCATAACGCAATTGGAAGGTTTGTCTCCTTGCCATGAAAATGCTTAATTTGTTGCAAGTAGATTTGGATGTTATTGTTTTATGAATATGAATTCTTGTATGCTGTTCATGTATGAAATCTTGTAAAGTGTTGTTGTATGTAGATGTTGATGTTATGTGTTGTGTTGGGGATGCTTTTGAATTTTGTTTCATCTCTTGCTCTTTTAGATTTGGGAGTATTATTCATGGGATTTTAAGGCATTACTCACCCTTTGGAAAGGGAAGAAGTGACCTTGGGTGAAGGGGTTAGTTGGGCTCTCCATTGTAGTGAGAGTCTCTTCTCTTGGAGAAGAGTGATAATTTCATGGAGTATGGGCTCCATGAAGCCATGTGGTAAATATTGTTTTGGTATAGAAATGACCAATTGTGTATATGGAAGGAATGTAACTTTAGCCTTGGAAAGGCATGGAAGAAAACTCTTGATGAGAAATTTGAAAATGTAATGACATTCTCCTCCTTGAAAAAGCCCACCTTCACCCTACTTCAATGGGTTTGAAAAACCCATTTGTGAAACCTTGGTTGGGAGTAGATTGTTGTGTTGTGCATATATGTTAGTTGTGAAAATTGTAATGTGTTACTTTGTTTATTCTTGGTTCTCCAAGCTCGGGGGTGGTCTCTTTGAGGCCTTGGTTGGGAGGTGAGCTCCCATGGTTCCCTTCATAATTTTTTTTGCAGGTTTTTGAAATCAAGTTGGATGTGGAAAAGTTTGGGAGGAGTCTTCAATTTGATATTGTTGTGAAAGAGAAACTTTAAGGTTGCATGATTAATTGTGTTGAGCATCATTGTTGTTAAGTGTTGCAAAGTCCATTGTGTAAGCTTGTTGAGTAAAATGTGAAAATCTCTCATTTCTTTTGTAATGATATTCATAGCATGTAAACCTTGTGAACTGTTAAATCTTGAAATCTCTAATGTATGTGACTTTAAATTTTCAAGTCAAGAACACTACATATTTCCTTTGGAATTCTAAAATTTTATCCCAATTTAGATCAATACCTCATCTTCAAAATGAATGTATTCCCAACCCTTAGAAAAAAAGAGAGAGAGAGAGATTAGCTTACTAACTATAGAAGTCAAGAAATTAATATATTATTGAAAATAATCACCTTATATTAATAAACAAATTTTAATTGTATAATATTTGGCATAAAGAAAAAAAAAATTAAATTCATGCATGTATCTACAAAAAAAAAAGAAATCAATGATGTTAAATGTGTAGAAACTATAACCAAATCTACCATGTCATTTTTCAGAATGTAGAGTAAAAAGCTCTCTGAAAAATGTATGGGGAGGAATTTAATTCTCTCCCCTTACATAGAGAATATCCCCTAAAGATTACCCCTCTAAAACCCCTTTATTAACTCCCCTAAACACTCCTTTTAATTACCCTCTTTATGCTAATGAATAGCCTTTTGATTGGGAAGGCTTAATGTTCTTCACCCATTTTAGTGGGCCCCACAATAATATTTTACCTTACCTTTCCTTTTCCCATGCGAAATTTTAGGGCTGACTTGATATTAAACACTTACCCAAAATTTAAACCCTTTCTCATCCGTTGTAAACTGGTCTGACATGAGGACTCATGTACACCCCTAGGACAAAGAGCCTTAGCATAGTTTAACATAGGGAGGTTTAATATGGGCCCCACCTCACCCTTGGATTTTGCATGCTCCCATGTTCTTTGGTTTTGATGATACATACCCTCCTCCTCATGCGAATTCACATGTTGAATTCCCCCTAAGTTTTCAAACACATTGGATGGGAGACTTTGCATGGCCCCACCATCCCTATTTCATGCGATTCCATGTAAAGGCTTTTCTCCCTATGCAATTCGCAGGTCTTGGAAAAGATGTGAGATTTCACACCCCTCCCCCACCCACTTGGTAAGTGGGCCTTGGGGGATGGGGAGAAGATGTGACAACTTGATAGGCTAGAGGTAGATAGGGTGATAGGTTGATAGATAGGTTAGATTATAGCTAGTTATAGGTAGTTAATTGATAGTTAATAGATTTAATAACATAATTAGACTTAATCTAGTATTGAACAATTTATTTAAATAATATTCTACTCTATCCATTGGGTACATAATTAAAATGAATTATTATATTTAGATAGCTTAAGTTAGTTTAAATAGACTTAATTCTTATTTGTGTTATTTGAATTATGTAGTCTCATTTAATAGATGTATTTTCTATTTAAATTGTGTAGTTTAATTACTAGATTTGAAAACCTTAGTTTTAATGTGAAATATATAGGTTTGTTAATTTTTTTATGGATTTAATTTCTTATTGTTTATTAAAATCATGTAATTTTGTTTAGATATAGTTTATTTAATTGTGTAGTTAATCATCGATTAATAGATATAGTTTTTATGTAAAATGCATAGACAGATGTTAATTTAATTTTATTACGATAAATTGAAATTATATTGCCCAGGTGTTTCAAAGGGATTAGAGGTCAATTTAAATTTTCTATTTGAGATTAATTTAATATTCTATTAAGGAATTAAAGGACTATAGTTGCATGGAAATTTGTAAGGGAGAATTTAATTGTTTAGAATTAGATTAGGTTTTGATTATTGAATTTTAAACTAGTGGTTAATGGTCAAAAGAGAATTGGGACTAGAATTATATGAATAAGTTGTAACCAAGGTTAAGAAATAAAGTGATTGTTAGGGAAATCTAATTCAACGTATGACTCTTAACAATTGATTATCATCATGATACTACACAGATTAAAACATGAAACTAGAGTTAAATCAACCTGGCCTAGGTGTTCACGTAAACCGTATGACTAGTTGATGCTCTAATTCTGCATTTGTATGTGGTGTGACCCAAGTTCAACCTATGTATATACCTTACAACTCAAAGACTAACCTTACCATGATATCACATTACCTCAAATACATCCTTTGTTAGTGGAATGCACTTGCGTTTAAAAAAAAATTTGTATGTGTGTTTTGCCCTAATTTTGGGCATGACAGGGTTCTTCATCAAAGATAGGAGGATAGTCCATGCCTAGATCATAACCATAGGGATCTCTACCCCTCATCATGTTGACATTTTCTTCTACAACTTGAAGCATGTTGATAGTAGTCTCCGCATCTGTGTAAGTATAATTGACCTCAACCTTGCCATTCTTAAGTTTAGAGGTTTCCCCCTTCTCATACTTGGGCAATGGTTCTTTGAATGCCTTATGATCAGCGTTGGTGTTCAATCCATCTATCTTAAGGTTTCCATTGTCAATGAGATCTTGAATAAGATGCTTGAGTTTGTAACAGTTTTCAATATCATGTCCAATGCCATTGTGAAACTTGCAAAAAGCTTTCTCATCCCACCAATGTGGCTTAACATCAGGTATATAATGCTTCACAGGATCTTGAGGATGTGCAAGGTTGTTAGCAATAAGTGTTTTCAAGACATCCTCATATGAGTCACCAAGTTTTGAAAATTGACGCCTCTCTTTCTTAGGCCTATCTTGGTATCTCAGTTTGTTCTCTTATTGATTAGATGTATTGAGCTTCATGGCTTGAACAAAACTAGACAAGTGGAGAAAAGTTTGATCTTTAGTTTGGGAGGAGTCCACAACTCCATCATTGACCACTTGTTTTTTCCTATTCCAATGTGAGTTCTTCCCTTTATCCTTGTTAGGAGGGTTGTTATTTTGACCATTGTTGTTGTTGTTGTTTCCATGTTTAGTCAAAATTCCTTGTTCTTTTAAAACATCCTCAATCCTACATGCATTTTCAACCATAGTGTCAAAGGAATAAAAAACGATATTCCTAACTTCATACCACATTTCGGGAACCAAGTTGCTAACAAGGATATCAATCTTTTCATTTTCAAGAATGGTTCTAGAGTAGCGAGAGCATTGTTGTCTCCACCTTTGCAAGAAAGTAACAAAGGATTCCCCTTGATTTTGCTTTAAATTGCATAAGTCCAACATGGTGATTGATCTTGAAAGATTGTATGCAAAGTGTTGAACAAATCTGTGAACAAGCTCTTTGAAAGTCTTAACGGGGGGAGTTATGTTGGTGAACCATTCCATTGATTGACCCTTAAGAATCCTTGGGAACAATCTCATGAGGTATGAGTCATCTTGATGGAACTCAAAACTTGTGGTATAAAATTGGTGCACGTGATCATGTGGATCTCCATTCCCATCATATTTTTCGTATTGAGGAATTTCAACATTTCTAGGGAACTCTTTCATGTTAATAATTTTGTCAAAGGGATTAGGACAAATAGAATCCAGTGAGAATGAATTCTTGGGTGTTAACATATTCTCCATCATGTTCTTAAGTTGTTTGATTTCCTCTTCTTGAGATGGACCTCGCTTCTTAATCTTTTTGTCCACATCAAAGTTGTAAGGGAATCTAGCACCCTTGTTGATTAAAATCTCTAGGAACTTATCCTTGTTTTGATTTAAATATTTCTCCACATACTATTGGAAAAGTGGCTCTTGTTGCATTTTCATGAAGTCCTAGGAGGTGAGGTCAAAACTTGAACTACTAGCCCCATATTGTGAACCATGATGAGCACATCGTGATGGTTGTCTTGAGTTCCTAGTAGGTGTTTGTCTCCTATAATGATCATGTCTTCAGGACCTTCTTCCTCTAGGGATAGGAGATTGCGAAAGTGTTCTTGAACATCTTCTACTTTGGGGAGTCTTAGGAGGGGTTGATGGAGGAGAGCTGTTTCCACCACCAACATGCATATTGTTGAATTGGTCATTGTGTTGTTGGGCCAAGAGTTTGTCTTTCTCTTCTTGGTAGGCCTTCCTTTCCATTTTCAACAAAGTTTTTCTCTCCAACTCTAGGAGTCTAAATTGCTCTTCCTTTTTAGCTTGTCCATCTAGGAAGGCTTTCTTTTCATGCTCAATTCTCTCGAGTCTTTCACTCGTGTATCTTGAAGGAATTTTGGGCGGTGAACTTGGTCCTCAATGTTTGAACAAGTCATTGGTATATGTTGTGTTCACCCGTGTATCATAAGCCTCATCATTTTGGTTGTCATGATGCAATTTTGCTTCTTGATAGGCTCGTCACTTATCGCTTTCAGCCCTTTGGTGTGCATCCATATATCTAGTTGAGATAAGGCATGAGACTGATCGATGTCCATGAGAGGAATGACCAACTGGAATGGAATCTCTATGTTTCTCAAATATATCATCAAGGCGTTTATCCATATCCTCCCTATCTCGTTGAGTCAATGTGTAACTCATATCCATATCTGAACAAGATGATGCTAAGGGGGTACTCAACTCACTAAGGTGACTCTTGGAGTCAAACCAAACTTCAAAATTGTTCCTAGGTGATTGATCAAATATGGGTACTTTTCCCTTACATTTTTGGCAAATTTGAACTAAGGGTAATTGGTTAAAAACAACTTGAGGTTGCTTTCCTTGATTTACTTGATATCTTGTTGTAATTAGCATGAAAGAAAAGGTACTAGGTGATAGGATTACCCTAAGAAACATTGGTACCAAACTAGGATAGTAAAAGAACTCACTTTTCCAAAAGAGAGGTGATGAGATAGAATTTAGCAAGAGGTATAAACCAACACTGCCACAGAGGTGCCCAATAAATGGGTGAATACCCTAACACATATGGATCAGGAGGATGATTTACCCAAGTTATATTGATTGAATTTGAATTTTGTATGGAAGTGAATTGACAAGAGATTACTAAGACTCTCCAAGTGTGTTATCAAAGGATCTAAAGGTTTATCTTTTCAACAAGGATAGTTTCTAGCTCACCAACTCCAAGAAAGGTCACTTGTGAAACCAAAGATTACTAGTTCAAGAGGTCAAAACACAAGAATCCAAAGTGTAAAAAAGCTTCTAACAGTGGGGTAAGTGACCTAATGTAATCTAGATCAACCCAGGAAGACTGAAAATGATGGGATAACAAAAATGAACAAGTTGACAGTTTGACACTTAAGAATGCAGATTTGTTGATCGTTTTGGTGTTTGTCTTAATGTTTGGGTGTATGTTTTGATCTTTCACTCACGCAAGACACATCAAGCATAATGTTTGTTGTAAAAGAAATAGTCACATCACAACCTAGGTAAGCAAGGACAATAGCTATTGAATTCCCACTTGAACCAAAGTTTAGCCATGCTTAGTCATAGTGGACAACTTAGAAGCTTGGAGGCACGGGTTCCTCCTTACATGTGCACTCACTTCTCAAGCACACCAAGCTTTGAATCCCAAGAGAATTGCTTCCAAAAGGACTGTTGTCTCTACTAAGAGCCATGAAAATGTGGGACATCTTAGTTGGTCTCTGACCTTCCGCGCCAACAGATAGAGGGTTTTTGGTCACTAAAATAAAGTTTGTAGTCAAGACATCCATTCAGGTGGTTGTAATCAAGTCATTTTCCCAATTAAGGGGGCTCTCTCAATCCTTTCAAAGCAAGGTTTTCACCTTAAGAATGTAGGGAATTTAACACACCACTAGGGTACTAGAGGATATTTTGGTTGCCACAACGAATGCACACCTGTCCAATGTGAGACTAATCACAATGACATTTTTTATATACCGGTTTGGAAGGGCTTGGCTTTAGCTCGTTACCGGTTGGGAAATCCACTCTCCTTGGCTCTATTAAAGCACTTGGGAGGTAGCCACACTAAAAGAATTATATGAGTTTCTCTTACACCCAAGATCCACAAAGGTGAGGGGAGAGGATACGTTCATATAATTCTTAGGATTACAATCTAAATGACACTTCAAACACATAAGAAAATGATAATAATATTTATGGATTTCTGATCATCCCAAAAGGGTGAGAGCATAGTTTCCTGACATTATTACCATTCCTAAAAATACCAAATAGAATTTCATTTTAGAATTCTTGCATGTGGGTTCCTATTTTAATAAAACAAAACAAAATGCAAGCATAATATTTAGCGTGCTATCAATCAAGGCAACCTGCAAGATGATTCATTAGTAGTCTTTGTTTGAGTCTTCTTTTTCAACGTCCTGCAAACTACTGTTAGGATATAATCAAAGATAAGCATCAAGAACAACAAAGCCAAATATTGGTCAGCATAGGAAAAATCATAAAATTAGAAATCTGATTGCATATTCAGAAAGTAGATGAAAAATCACGCACTTTCAAAAAAAGTTGTACTAAAAAATGTTACTGTATGAGCCTGTACGAGGCTTCGAAAGCTTTAAAATAGAGGATTAGATAGGCACAGTGATGAAAACCTGCAATTTTTGATAAATCTGTGACTAAAATCCAAAAAATAAGAACAACCGAGAAATCTTCAGACAATTCTACCCAAGATCAAAAAAATATTGCACTCAATTTGGACCTAAAATAAGCAAGATATGATCGTTTAAAGTTAGACTGCAATTTCAAAACTCCAATGGTGAAGGCAAAGACTTTTCAAACCCTGCTGACGTCAGTAGACTGTGGCATTAAAATTGACGGGCTGGGGGCCGTCACAGAAGGCCCAAATTTTGAAGGTCATATGGTTGTCAAATTTAACATAGTAAAAAAATCTGATTTTTGATTTTTTTTAAAATATTTTTACAAAAATCTGACTCGGGCTGTGTGTAGAGATGATCCAAAATTTGCTTCGATTTTCATGCAACCCTGCTTGGGCAAAAGTATTTGTCACAGATTTGACTTTCATTAAATATGGACAAGTTTATAGTCATTTTCAACTGAAACGACGATCTGAGCGTAATGGTGGGGTCAGATTTGGCTCAAAATGAGAGCTTTAAAGACACTAAGAGAATAATAGACATAAGATAGAAGGAATTTTTGAATATGATGACAGAAATAGATGTTCTACCCCATGGTGGGCGCCAAAAATGTGTGCTAAAAATGTGTCACTTCTTTGAGTCATTATATTCAAGATTGCTCAAGAATGCGGTTTCGAATGGCGACTCATAGCTCTCTATTCATGGAGTGCAAGGGTTTGTAATGGAGGCCCTCAGATTGACCTAGTTTGTGCCCCTACAAGTACACCATAAAATGAGAGATTCAAAGAGGAAGAGCAAGAATGCTAGTCTCCATGATCATCAAGTATGCATGCAAATGAACGCTATTCTATATGATAACAAATGCAAGAAAGGAAATTAATCTATATGATAACAATGCATGATTATTATATGAAAGGAAATACGAATGCAAAATTAATCTATGAAAGAAAATATGAGTTTAATCTAAAATGCAAATGCAAAATTAATCTAAATGAATTGCCATGAATGCATGAGAGAAGAAGACAAGAAGAAAGAAGTTGCAATATCTAAGCTCAAGTGCTCAAATTCTCCTCCAAAATTGCTTTCCAATCCTGCAACATAACAATAAACTAAAGAGTGTGTGTTTTTTGGTTATGCAAATGAGAAGGAGAGGCTTCCTTATAAAGAGCAATGGACGGTGGAGATTAAGAGTTAAAAAAAAGAAAATAAAGCAATGGTGGAGATTAAATCTTGGTTGATCCATGTGCTTTAAATCTTCAAAAGGCAAGATCAAAGGGCTATGATTAAGAGGCAAAAAATCCCACCACTTAGGAAGATGTAGAGAAAAGAGGATTTTTATTTATTTATTTATTTGATTTATTTCCTTTTTCATCAAAAGAAGAGCTTTAAGTGGGGATTTTTATTTATTTATTTAATTAAAAGAGGGGTTTTCTTTATAATTAAATAAATTAGAAATTTTTTATTTAATTAAATGGGAGGAATTTAATTTAATTAAATAAGATAAATTTTATTTAATTAAAAGGGAGACTAAATCTTTTAATTAAATAAAAATGATCAAACCTTACAAAATATTGAAATAATTGAATTAATTACAATTTGATCAAGGAAATTGATTTGAATTGAAAATGTTCCAAAGCATTGATTCAGGAATTTGATAAATTGATAAAATGATAAATGGGGCCCATAGTCTAGGCGACCATTTTAGGGTGCATACATAATCTAGACAAGATTATTAAAAATCAAAAGTTGTAGATATAGATCTTCTATGAGAAATACAAAGAAGCTAGAGTCAAGATGAGAGAGCTACTGAATCAAAGAAAGGTTATGACATATCACTGTAATAAAATAAACTATCATGAAGAAGAGATACCTAACTTTTTTGAGTCAACAGGATCTACATCTAGCAATACATTAGACACATGTGAAGGAAGCATTACAAGTATAAATGAAATCAATCAACATCTGGTTGGACAAGTGAAATCACTACAAACAGGTCAAGAGACATAGATGGTAAGGATGATTGAGGTTATGAATAATTCTAGACAAGATGAGCAAGAAAGAACACTAGCTATTGATGATAGGAGGAGGATAACTAAAAAGCTACAAGAGAGAGAATCAAAAATAAAAAGACTTACTGAACATCATCATGAGATCACCAATCAAATTTTTCTTATGAGTCAGGAGGCAAACCGACTGAACATAGAACTCAATGGAAAATTTGGAAGCTGTTGGTAAGCTAAGAGAAGAAAATGAAAGACTAAAGCATGAAGGATTCAACAACAATACAATGATATGATGAAGAGAGCTGAAGAAAGCACAAAAAGAATGGATGATTTTATGGATGGACAAAGAAGAGTCAACAAAAATATCGATCTAGGGTATACTAAGCATGGAGAATCATCATACCAAGCCGATCAAAGATCTCAACACAAATCCAAGACCAAGGAAGCAGTCTGTTGGAAATAATAGAATGGTGTGTACTGAGAGGGGAGGGGTGAATCAGTACCCTTAAAATTTTTATCACTTAACCTTAATCCTTTTAGCAATCAATTGTATTACCAACCATATATGCTATTCTATCTTTGTGTATGTTATATCAAATCATAAACTCAATTAGTATGTAAAGATTCATGAAATGTATTAACACATGACACAAGATTTGGTAACGCAAAAAACCCTTGTTAGAAGGTAAAAAATATGGTGGGGATGAAACCCACAAAGCTTCACTATCTACAGAATGAAAGGGGCTATTTAAGGCTTACAATTTTGATCACTTCTGATGATCTACCTTGTTAGGAGTATCATGTAGAGTTTAGTTAAGTTCTACCCTGTTAAGAGCTTAAGAAACACTATTTAGTGTGCACTCGATTAAAGGATTTACAAAGGATGGTTAAATCCACCTTTCTCAAGGATTTCTTCTATTTGATACACTTGTTAGAATGTAGTCAAAAATATTCATTGACCTGAGTATATGCAATCTAGAATTTTTGATTACAGATCCACTAAAGATTACATGTATATTTATCACCTACAGTGATTGATCAATACCTTTATTTTGCTTAGTAGCCTTGAATCTGGTTCTTGATAACTTATTTAATCTTTTGTTGTTATTTTGCATAAAACTCTCAGTCTTATTCATAGATGTGCTTCTTAGCTACAATCATCATCACACACACATTCTGATTGATTACATATCTATTTATACAATGATTTTGACCTAAATGAGTTTCATGTATTACAATGATAACTCTATGATAGAAGGTTTACAACTTGACCTTGATCTCCTAGTTTGCATGTTTTCAATCAATTAGACCGATTAAAACAATAATTTCATTTCTTGTCCCTCAAGAAATGGATTTAAAGCTAATCAAAAAGCTAAATATAAAACACAAGTGTTTTATCTGATGTGGAAGTCAGATCCACATTTCTTAGGATTTATAATTGTCTCTCGGTAGACTAGTGCTCGGGTTGCTCTATAGTCTGTCGGGTTCCTCTAGTATCTGTTCTGCTGGGTTACAATGCAATCTTCTTGTCAAGTTCTTGTGTCGGGTTACTCTATCGGGTTCCACTTTGTAACATTTTTAGGTTGCACTGGTAAACTGTGTCATCGGGTTCCCTTGTGAACTTGTCTGTTGGGTTGCACTAAACCTGACTTTCGGTGTTGGTGTTATCGACGGTTCAAAAGTGTTTTTTCCTTTCATACTAATGAAAAAAATATGTCTTCAAACTCCCCCTTTGACATTAGTATCAAAACCTGATATGTGTAAATACTAAAATATTTAGTAATGTACACCATGTGTTCACCTTGTCATTATGACCCGGGTGGTCCCACAATAGTGTGTCCCACTTTTTTGAACATCCTGATTTTTGCTGAAATTGCACATTTTTAAGAAAATATGATGATTTAAGCCTTGAGAGGTCCCATTTGAAGGAGTAAATTCAAAAT
>MU226671.1:393767-407658 GCA_018584345.1 Thuja plicata
CACTCACACCTATAATCGAGTCTCCTTTGAACCCATCAAAATGCTGACAAAAAATCACTTTGACATTAACTTTTTGTGGGATCAAATAAATTTATTTGAAAAACCCAAATATAGGATGATAGTACTTCGAGAGAGCTTTCCAATGATTATGAGTTTTATATATATTGAGTTTATTAAGACTTTTCTTTTTAAGTTTTACTAAACATAGGTTGTCTGACCATTTACCGACTTCTATGTTCGACGCTTCTGGAAAAATAGTAAATTAGGGAAAAAATTATGAAAAATATCTAGGAAATAGGTATTTATGTTACCTTTCTATCAAAAAAATAATAAATGAATTTTGATATATAGACATAGAGTTAGAGCGATCAAAGTGAACCTATGTCCAAATTATAATTAATGTCACTTCATAACTCAATAAAATATTAAATATTCAACCAAATTAAATGAAACAAAATGGATTCCCTAGATATTTGTGTTACAAACCTAAATTCAAAATAATTATGTTCTTATCAGTTTTATAAAAAACGTTATGTTGATCAAAGTGAGTGTCACTCCTGAAAAATCCTGATTTTTCACAAAAATAATTTTTGAAGGAGAAGGAAAAATGGATACAAATAAATTCCATTTTTTTAGAAAAATATATTTATAAACTAGAAAAAAAATGCTAAAATTCACTAGTTTACATCATCTTCAAATTCTTAATGGTTTAATGACAATAGATGTTTGAACGTGAAGTTTTTTTTCAGAATGTTCATTTCAGTGTCAAAGTTGGCCAAAAAGTGGGACACAATTTTGTGGGATCACCCACCCCCCTATGTATATGCCGGTAAAGTATATGCATATGTATGTACACTTGCATATATACTATTCTCCCTTTTCACCTTATCTTCCTCATTTGTCATATCATTTTCCCCTTATCATTTTTCCTCATATTCATATCATTTTCCCCCTTTTTTGATAGTAAGGGCAAAGGTGTAATTACTTACAACTTATAAAAAATGTGGGAATGAGAGTTGTTCATGTCCTCCATCATCTTCTCCCATTTTTCTTGAAGGTGTTCTAGAGCCATGTGCTCCACTGTGATCCTTGTGTGCATATCATAGATGCTGTCAGTGATAGGCATCTCCAGGGTGGCAATTAATTGTATTTTCATTATCATATGTTGATGCAGTAGTGTAAGATTGGGTAGTAGTAGAGCATGTAGCTTGGTTACCTCATCCCTGAACTTTGATTTTGCCTCTTGAATCTAAAGTCTCAACTTCTTTTCTTCCATTACCTTTTCATAATGCAACTATATTGCATTGTCAACTATTGAGAGACTTTAAGCACTAGAAGTAAGATCTGCATCTATTTTTGCAGTCTTTTCACTATTCTCCTTAGTGAATTTCTCTAATGTGCTTAACTTCTAAACTAAGGCTATGGCTTCTAAAATGATTGGTTTTAATCCATTTACTTGTTCAGATAGCTTTACCTTTTTCTCGACCACTTCTTGGCTGATTTTCTTGGTCAATTTATATTGATACTTTTTCTCTACTCATTCTTCTATTGCTTTTTCTGCATCCACATTCTATGATTGGATTACGTCGATAAGAATGGTCAATTGATCAATGATAGATGCATTTTGATCAATGTTTGTATCAGGTACTATCTATTGAAGTATATCCCTTGTTGTTTCAAGTACCTATGTGTCCTTTATTTCCTTTTAAAGCTTATCTTGGATAGCTTTTCTTCTACAAAGTTCTGCATAGTTTGTAAGTGCATCTGGCTCCAATGTCCTCAGATCACAGGCTGATATCTCAATAATCTCTTCCAGTGTAACTAGATTCTTATTCTTCTTATTCTTCTTGGATAGAGTTTTGGTGGGACCTGTATGTAGTACCATAGCAAGTTCCTTTGCTTTGTCTGATGTGCTTGGTTAAGGCTTTGGAGTATGCGTACTTGTATCCTGTTGCTCGGTGTCTACCTATCGGTTGGGAGTGGACATCTCTACATCAACCTTAGCCCTATCTATAACATCTCCTTCTGTATCCTTAGGAGTGGTATCACCTTGTTTCTCTTCTTCACCTTTGTCTTTTTTTTCTCCTCCTATTTATTTTTTCTCTCTATCTTTATTCTGATCATCATATGTGTTTTTCGGTTCCTTTGCACCCTTATCTTTGGGTATGCTTGCATCCCTGTCTGGTGATTTATCCTTTTCCGATATAATATTGATAGCCTATATCAATAGTGGTATTTTTCCTAGTATATCTACTTGAGCAACATATGTTGTTGTGTTTTATTCCTCGGTTTGGTCTGGGGCAACAGTGACATCTTCATCTTTCTTTACCTCATATGCAAGATCTTCTCTGGTAATATCAATGATAGTATTATTGGTGAATGTTTCATATGTAGTATCCATATCCTTGTTAGCTTCTGTGTTCAATTTTTCTTCTTTAAAATCCTCACCATCATTTATAAGAATGCGTTCTAGGCTTGGTTTCACTTGATCTTCTTCATTGTGAGGCTCCTCAGTAAGAGCTAATTGTGGCTCGGGGCTTGAATCCTCCTTATGTGGATTGATGATCTTATTCCATATATCATCACTTTCTTTGTCAAGCTCCATGAATTTTCCCTCCAGTACTTTTTAGGCTCTTATTTTTTCTAAGAACTTCTATGAATGCTTGTTCATCATTTCATCAATTTCTTCCATCTTGGACTCCGGTGGCATAATTGAAACTAGGGATCTTTCCCTTATCTATTTTTCTTCCTTTAGTGCATATGTCAACCTTGCTGAAGTTCTGTCAAGAAAATCTTGTGGCATCAATTTATCAAATTGGATAGGCACATATTTATATCCAATCAGTGATTTAATGATGGCATCTTCAATCTTATTCTGATCCTCAGGGTTTAGAGTTAACCATTTTCTAACCTTAGGATTTGATATGCCACCTGATTTGGCGATTGATGCCAAAATTTCATCAATTGTTTTAGGAAGTTTAGTCTTTACAAGTTGTTCTTCCTATTCAGTATCTTCTATATCTTCCTTAGTTTTAATTAGTCTTTTTCTCCTCTTAGGTTATGATGTTTTCCCTCTTTGAGGCTTCCTTTTGTAAGTCCTCACCTATCCTTTCTTGATCGGTGGTGAATCTGCATTGGCAGTTTGACTCCTTATCTGTGATGTAGCCATTGTCCTTGGTTTCTTTGTTGGTGGTGGTGGTGCATCAGACTCTATAGATTCAGAGTCACTCAATTTTTCTTCTTCACCGACGGGTGACTATCCCTCGGTATCATCCTTTTGTCCTGACTCTTCATCATTACTGACAAATTTTTCTTTAGTGTCTTTACCATTTTCTCTTTCTTTCTATTAATTTTCTTCAAAACTAAGCCTATTTTTATTCTTTCCTTGGCTTCCTCATAGGTTCCAAACGTAGGTTGTGACTTGTCCACTGGTTCATTTATAAATACTTTGATAGCATTGGTGGCTTGATCTATGTTGACCTCATAGTTAAGTGGTGCTAACCATGCTGTCCTTGCTACAAGTGTTTTGATAAAGGTGTTATTGGTGTCCACCATAAGAAAATGTTAGTATTATATTTTTCTACCAGTTTTTCTAGTATCCTCATTCTTTTATGAATTCTTTCCTTAAATCTAGTAAAGTATTCATCCATGACTAATGCAAAATTATGACCTGGTGATTTGATGTATTCACTGATTTGAATAGTCACTGGTTGGGTAGTATCCCAGTTGAAATTACCTATAGATGGAAAGAGTTTCTGGAAATAGAAAAATATACACATTAAAA
Source organism: Thuja plicata (assembly GCA_018584345.1). Classification (NCBI taxonomy): domain Eukaryota; kingdom Viridiplantae; phylum Streptophyta; class Pinopsida; order Cupressales; family Cupressaceae; genus Thuja; species Thuja plicata. The sequence goes on from MU226671.1 coordinate 397,552, forward strand.
GTGATTGGAACTTACATGAATTGGACTTTGTAGACCTGCTTGTCCCCATTTTTTCGTCTAACTACTTTAGTAGAAGCTTAGATAGATCTAATTGTAGACCCTTCTTTACAATCTTGTAAGAAGTGTCAACTTCTCCACATGCTATGTTGTTTAACCTGTTGGATTGGTATATCTTGTATCCTAGTACACATGCACCTAACTTTAGTTTTGGATTGGTGATGGTGTTAACCTTCAATCCTCTATTATCCCATACTTCACTTGTCATCTTCTCAATCTCGGGGTGAGAAGGGTGTTTGAGTGCCTTGGCCTTGTTGGTTATAGGATAATTGGTCACTGTGTGTATCACATCTCTGGTGATCTATTTTGGCTCATCTAGCCACATTTTTTGGTCATGCACTCTTCTCAACACTATCTGAAACCACTCAGTTTTAAACTCCCTCAGGAAAAGTAGGGCACATGTTAGCCCTTTGACCTCAATGTGTTTATGTTCATCCTTGATTATTTCTCTTGTGAAAAGATTCTTATAAGCTTGATCAACTTCAAGATCTCCTATCTCAATTATCTTGCAATGTATGTAGGCTCGGACATCCTTAATCAGTAAAACCCTAGGTGGAATGCCAGAGAATGCACCAGCGTTGTCAAGTTGCGAAGCAACCTCTGGATAGATTTTATACTTAGGTTCTTCACAAGTGGAGTTCTTGATTAGATTAACCTTCTTCTCTTTGGAATTCTTGATCTTGGTTGCATAGGAAGTGGTTGCCATGATTTTTGCAAATTTAGAGCTATTTTCATAAAACAAATAGTGAGCTCGGTGATTCTAGTTACTTACTTTAACCTTTTGTAGTTGCTATTGTTCAGAATCTGAATGTCATGAATCTTCTTGGAATGCTCTACAATCTGGTTTCTCTGTTTCACTTTTCTCTTCTCTTCTCTGCTTCTTAATCACTTTGTGAATAATGATTTCTTCTATCACCCTATTTATAGATAATGCCCTAAGTGGCACCATAAATTCTCTACCCACTTGTCAGATGTCGAAGATGAAGTTTCTCGGGTTACATGCCAACTTTTTTTTTGGTGAAAATGTGATGCTCGGGGCATGTGTCAACTCTTTTAACCTTTCATACGTTCACCGACGGATCTTGGTATATGTCAAAATCAACATTGTATTTTCACATGATTAGTGACGGTGTTCGGTTTACACTAACAACTTAGCTTTTGTATGTACACCGATGATTTTTGGTATGCATTAACTGATGAGATTGAATTTACAGAATCATAACAAGTAATACCATAGTGCATCTTTAATCATGCTAGTTTGGAATTTCATCAATGTATAATGTATAACTTAGTATAGTGCAGTTACATACTTGTTTATCTTAGGTGGGGGTGGTGATGTCACCAGATCCATTGGATAAGGTGTCACCAATTGCATTGCTTGGTCTAGCATCATCATTGTTTGTAGATTTCCTCCACATATTGTTTCTTATATTCCTGATGTCTTCAATGGTATTTCCATTGGAAAAGGTGCTTGTCTCTATCACTCGGTCTCTGTAATCCTTGGTTAGATGACCAACTTTATGACAGTGTAAACATGCCATTCCGGGGTTAGTCCACCTCCTAGAATTTCTCATCCATTTTCTCATGCATTTTTCAGGTATGTGTCCATATCTACCACATGAAGTGTAGTTTTTCCATGTATTGTAATCCCAAACATATGAGTTACCGACTCTTTTCAGTTGATAAGAAGTTTCATTTTCTTTAGGCTTCCATGCTTGCCTTTTCTTCTTCCTGCGTTCAAGAGATGTGTGCCCATGCATTTTCAAAGTAGGATAATATTTTTCCATGTAGGTTTCATTCTTTGGTTGTTTCACCTTAGATTCACATTCATATGCTTTATGTCCTTTCTTGTTACATTTATAACAATTTCCTATGAATGAAGATGTGGATTTAGGAATACCTTTTATTTTGCTCCTGCAAACATTTGATGTGTGGCATGGTTTTCCAAAGTGATTGCATGACTTTTTTCTTAGTCTTGGATTTGTTTAGACATTCTTTGGATCAGCTTGGTATGGTGATTCTCCATTCTCTGTATACCCTAATCCAATATTGTTGTTGACTCTTCTTTGTCCATCCAGAAAATCATCCATCCTTTTGGTGCTTTCTTCAACTCTCTTTATTATGTCATTGTTACTTCATGTTTCAGTATTTCATTTTCTTCTGTTAGCTCACCAATAGCTTTCAACTTTCCATTTAGTTCTATGTTCATTTGGTTTGCCTCCTGACTCATAAGAATAATCTGATTGGTGATCTTATGATGATGGTTAGTAAGTATTCTTATTTCTGACTCTTTCTCTTGTAGCTTTTCAGTGATCTTCCTCCTATCATAATTAGCTAGTGTTCTTTCTTGCTCAGCTTGTCTAGCATTATTCATAACCTCAATCATTCTTACCATCTGTGTCTCTTGACCGATTTTCAGTGATTTTACTTGTCCATCCAGATGTTGATTGGTTTCATTTAGATTTGTAATGCTTCCTTCAGATGTGTCTGATGTGTTGCTAGATGTAAATCTTGAAGATTCAAATAAATTAGGTATATATTCTTCATGATAGTCTATTTCATTACAGTGAGATGCCACAACCTTCCTTTCATCTAGTAGCTATCTCATCTTAATTCTAGCTTCTTTATATTTCTTATAGAAGATCTGTATCTCTAACTTTTGATTCTCAATACTCTTGTCTAGCTTGTACCTTTCCATTGTATGATATTTTCTCTCAAGTCTTTAAAATTTTCCAAATAAGAGATCTAGCTCTGATACCAATTGTTGAAAATAATGGAATGGTGTGTACTGAGATGGGAGGGGTGAATCAATACCCTTAAATTTTTTATCACTTAATATTAATCCTTTTAGTAATAAATTCTATTACCAACCATATATGTTATTCTATCTTTGTGCATGTTATATCAAATCATAAACTCAATTAGCATGTAAACATTCATAGAAACATTCATGAAATATATTGACACATGACACAAGATTTGGTAATATAGAAAACCCCTGTTAGAAGGTAAAAACTATGGTGGGGATGAAACCCACAAAGATTCACTATCTGCAGAATGGAAGGGGCCAGTTAAGGCTTACAATTTTGATCACTTATGATGATCTACCCTATTAGGAGTATCATGTAGAGACCAGTTAAGGTCTACTCTGTTAAGAGCTTTAGAAACATGATTTAGTGTGCACTTAATTAAGAGATTTACAAAGGATTGTTAAATCCACCTTTCTCAAGGATTTCTTCTATTTGATACACTTTTTAGAATGTAGTCAAAAATATTCATTGACCTAAGTATATGCAATCTAGAATTGATGATTACAGATCCAACAAAGATTACATGTATATTTATCACCTATAGTGATTGATCAATACCTCTATTCTGCTCAGTAGCCTTCAATCTAGTTCTTGATAACTTGTTTCATCTTTTGTTGTTCTTCTGCATAAAACTATCAGTCAGATTCATAGATGTGCTTCTCAGCTACAATCATCATCACACACACATTCTGATTGATTACATATCTATTTATACAATGAGTTTGACCTAAATGAGTTTCACATATTACAATGATAACTCTATGATTGAAGGTTTATAACTTGACCTTGATCTCCTAGTTTGAATATTTTCAATCAGTTAGACTGATTAAAAAAATTATAATTACAATTACATTGCTTGTCCCTCAAGAAATAGATTTAAAGATAATAAAAAAGCTAAATATAAAAAACAAGTGTTTTATCTGGCGTGGAAATCAGATCCACTTTTCTCAAGATTTATAACTGTCTCTTGGTAGACTAGTGCTCAGGCTGATCTATAGTATGTTGGGTTCCTCTGGTATCTATTCTATCAGGTTACACTATAATCTGCTTGTTGGGTTACTCTGTCGGGTTCCACTTTGTAACATTTTTGGGTTGCACTGGTAAACTATGTCATTGGGTTCCCCTGTGAACTTGTCTGTCGGGTTGCACTAAACCTGCCTTTTGGTGTTGGTGCTACTGACGGTTCAAAACTATTTTTCCTTTCATACTAATGGCAAAAATATGTCTTCAGTAGTCATGCGATTACTGTGGAAAACCAAGTCACACATCAAATGTTTTCAGGAGAAAATCTAGAGGTATTCCTAAATCCACATCTACATTCATAGGAAATTGTTTCAACTAACAAGAAAGGACACAAAGCATATGCATGCAGATCTAAGGTGAAACAACCAAAGAAGGAAACCTACATGGAAATTTATTGTCCTACTTGCAAAATGCATGGGCACACATCTTTTGAATGCAGGAAAAAGAAAAAGCAAGCATGGAAGCCAAAAGAATAAGAAAGTGCTTATGAACCGAAAAGAGTCGGTAACTTATATGTTTGGGATTAAAACACATGGAAAAATTGTACAGCATGGGGTAGATATGGACACATAGCTACAAACAACATGAGAAAATGGATGAGAAAGTCTAGAAGCTGGACTAACGCTAGAATGGCATGCTTACACTGTCATAGGGTCGATCATATAAGCAAGGACTTTAGAGACTGAGTGACAGAGACAAGCACTTTTTCCAATGAAAATACCATTGAAGATTTTAGAAGATTGAGAAACAAAATGTGGAGGAAAGCTACAAACATTGATGATGATGAACCAAGCAATACAATTGGTGACACCTTATCCAATGGATCTGGTGATATCACCACCCTCACCTAAGCAGAACAAGTAAGTATGGAGCTGCACTATACCAAGTTATATTTTATATTAGTTCCATTATACATTGATAAAATTTCAAACTAGCATGAATAAAGATGCACTATGGTATTACTTGTTATGAATTTGTGAATCCAATCTCGTCAGTCAATGCATACTGAGAATCATCAGTGAACATAAAAAATCTAAGTTGTTAATGTAAACCGAACATCATCGGTATTCATGTAAAAGAAAATTATTCTTTGCAACATATCGAGCACCATTGGTGAACATGTGAAAGGTCAATTGAGTTGACACTTACCCCGAGCATCGCACTCTCACTGAGAATGAAGTTAACATGTTCCCCGAGCGACTCTGTCTTCAAAAACTAAGAAGTGGGTAAAACATTAAATGCACCACTTAGGGAATCATCTATAAAAGGGCGATGAAATAGCTCATTCATTCACCATGCAATTAAGAGTGAAGAGAAGAGAAAAGAGCATAGCACAGTGCGAAGAATAGCAACTAGATTGCATAAGCAATTAACAAGCATATTCACGACATTTAGACAAATAAATAGCATCTATAGAAGATCAAGTGAGTAACTAAGTCTCATTGAGCTCATAATTTATTTACGGGAAAAGCCCTAATTTCTAGAAACAATGGCAACCATATCTCGCGCTTCCAAGATCAAGAATGTGAAGGATAAAAAGGTAAATTTAATCAAGAACACTACATTTGAAGAGCCTAAATACAAATTCTATCTAGAGGTTGCTTCACAACTTGACGATGCTGGTGGGTTCTCAAACATACCACCTAGGGTTTTGCTAATTGAGGATGTCTGAGCGTATATCCACTGCAAAGTTGCAAAAATCAAAGATTTGGAAGTTGAGGAAGCTTACAAGAAGCTTTGTACAGACAGAACCATCAAGGTTGAACATAAACATATTGAGGTGAAAGGGATTTCAAATTCCCTAATGTTCCCAAAGGAATTCAAGACTGAGTGGATCTGAATAGTTCTTAGTCGGGTACATGACCGAAAGATGTGGCTGGAAAAGCCAAAATATATCACTAAGGATGTAAGACATGCAATGACCGGTTATCCAGTAACTGACAAGGCAAAAACACTTAAACACCATTCTTTCCTTGATATTGAGAAGATGATAGGTGTAGAATGGGATGACAGAGGATTGAAGGTAAACTTCATCACCAATCTGGAACTAAAGTTTGGTGCATCCGTATTGGGATACAAAATATTCCAAGCCAGCATAATGAATAGTATTGCATCCAAAGCAGTAGACACCGCTCACAAGATTGTAAAGAAGGGTCTATAACTGGATCTATTCGAGATTCTACTAAAGCAACAAGAGGAGAACATGAGCACCATTAGATCAAAAAAATCTAATTCATGTAAGTTTTGTTTGCTCCTCATGTGTATATTTTTCCACTTTCAATACTTTTTCCCATGTATCGGTAATGTCAACTAGGATAGTACCCGACCAATGAAAATTCAAATTAGTGAATTCATTAAGTCACTAGGGGACAAATTTACATTAGTCATGGATGAATATTTCACTAGATTCAAGGACAGAATGCAGAAAAGGATGAGGATACCAGAACAACTGGTGGATCAATATAAATATGATATTTGTTTCATGGTGGACACTGATACAACTTTGATCAAACTAGCTATACTGAGGACAACATGGTTAGCACCACTTGACTATGAGATAAACATAGATCAGGCCACAAATGCAATTGCAGAATTATTGAATGAACCACTAGAAAATTCATTACCAAGATTTGGCGCATATGAAGAAGCTAAGGGTAGAATCAAAATAGGCCTAGTAGTAAAGAAGATAGATAGAAAGAAGACGAAAATGGTAAAGACACTTGAAAAGAAGTTGTCGGTTAATGAAGAGGAAACATAACAAGAAGAAGCCAATGAGGGACGGTCACCCGTTGGTGAAGGTGAACAAGTGAGTGACTCCAAATCAAAAGAGTCTGATGCACCACCCCTAAAGAAACCAAGGACAACTGTTGCATCAAGAACAAGGAGTCAAGAAAAAAAATAGACACATTACCGATTAAGAAAGGACATGTGAGGACTTATAAAAAAAATCATCAAACTGGGTAAACATCAAAACCAAAAAGGAGAAGGAGATTAATATAAATCAAGGAAGATAAGGAAGACACTAAAAAAGATGAACAACGTGAAAAGAAAAAATCTCCTAAGACAATTGATGATATTGCTGCATTAATAGTCAAGACAGGTATCATCTAATCCTAAGATTAGGCAATGGATAACTCTGAATCCCAGGGATTGGAATAAAATAGAAGAAGCCATCATCAAGACAATGTGTGTATTCAAAAATATACCTATACAGTTTGATAAGATGATGCCACAAGAACTTATAGATAGGTTATCAACAAGGTGGACATTTGTATTGAATTCTGAAAGATAAATAAGGGAAAGATCCCTACTATCAATTATGCCACCCGAGTCAAAGATGGAAGAAATTGATGAAATGATGAAGTTGCATTCAAAGAAGTTCTTAGCAAAATTGAGAGCCTAAAAAGTACTATAGGGAAGCTTAATAGAGCTTGAAAAAGAAAGTGAGGATGCTTGGAGAAAAATAATCAATGCACCTAAAGAGGATACAAGCCCCGAGAGAGTATTATCACTCACCGAGAAGCCTCACAATGAAGAGAACTAGGCTACACCAAGCCTAGAGCACATTCTTATAAATGATACTGAGGATGTCACTTTAGTTGAATTAAAAATAGAAGAAAGTAAAGAAATGGATGATATACCTCAAATTTTGCAGTCATTAGGAGACACAACAGATGTCACAATCTAAGATGTGACAATCATAGATATCACTAGAAGTGATCCTGCTGATGAGATAAAGGCAGATGAAGATGTCACTATAGCCACTGAGAAAATTGAGGAACATGACACATCAATAGATGTTTCACAAGTTAATATACCAGGACAAATGCCATTATTGATACAAGCTATCAATATCATCTCAGAAAAGGAGAAGTCACCCAGCCATGATGCACACATACCCGAGGATAAAGGTGAAGAGGAGTAGAAAAGAACAACTGATGAAAACAAAGTACCAGATGGAGAGAAGAAAGATGAAAGTGAAGAAAAAGGTGATTCCACACCAAAGGATACTGAAGGATAAGTTGTAGATAAAGCTAAGGTTGATGTGGAGACATCCACTACCAACCAACAGGTAAATACTGAGCAGCAGGTAAAAGGAACAACACCCCCAAAGCCTTCACCAAGTACATTAGACCAATAAAAGGATCTTGCTATGGTACTACATACAACTGCCTCCATAAAAATTTCAAATAAAAAGAAGAAGAAGAAAAAAAATCCAGCCACCTTGGATGAGATCATTGAAATACCAGACTGTGATCTTAGGACATTGGATCCATAGTCACTTACAAAGTATGCAAAACTTTGTAAAAGGAAAGCTATCCAAGATAAAATTTAAAAGTAGACCAAGGACACACAGGTACTAGAAACTACAAAGGATATCTTATTACAAATTGTACCTGATACCAAAATTGATCAAAATGCTTCTATACTTGATCAATTAGCAGTTCTTACCGAAGCCATCACATCACAAAATGTAGATGTAGAAAAGGAAATAGAAGAACATGCAGAGAAGAAGTACCAATACAAATTAACAAAGAAAATAAGCCAAGAAGTGACAGAGAAAAATTTAAATCTATCTGAGCTAGTCAATACATTAGAACCAATCATTTCAGAAGTTATAACCTTAGTTCAAAAATTTTGCACAATAGAGAAATACACTAGGGAGAATAGTGAAAGGATTGCAAAGATAGATGCAGATCTTAATGCTAGTGCATAAGGTCTTAAAACCAATGAAAATGCATTTAAGTTGCATTATGACAAGATTATGGAAGCAAAAAGGTTGAGAATTGAGATTCTAGAGGCAGAGTAAAAATTCAGAGATGAGGTAATCGAGCTCCAGACTCTACTACTACCAAAACTAACATTACTACAACAACATATGACTTTGGCAAGAAAATTGATTGCCACCTTGGAAATTTTTGTAACATAAAGCATATATGACATGCATGAAAGAATCACCTTGGATATCATGACCCTTGAGTACCTCAAAGAACAATGGGAAAGGCAAATAGAGGACATTCAAAAATCCCATTCCCACATTTTTGACAAATTGTAAGTATGACACCTTTGTCATTATTATAAAAACAAGGGGGAATTTGATATAGTGAAAGGGAGAAATACATGTATAAATTATGTACGTATACTATACTAAGGCATGTACATAGGGGGAGTCATATTGACAAGGTAAAACATAGTTGTATATACTAAACATTTTAGTTTTGCACATATCAGTTTTTGATACTAATGTCAAAGGAGGAGATTGATTATCATATTTTTCTATGAGTATGCAAATGAAATAGTGTTTGAACCATCAGTAACATGATCACTGAAAGACAATATGTTGGAGATTTGATTCTGAACAGTTGATTGATTGTATGTTTGTCATTGATGACAACATATAATACACAGTAGTACTTCTGTATGTACTTATCAATATGATGACATGAAGACCAGCATGGATAGATACATGTTTTTGACATGTTTACTATGCTAGGTTCATACACATAGAACTAGATATGAAGTTTCAGTTAAGATATGTAATTCTGTTATTGATGGTTACAGTTCTGGAGGAATAATGGTTTAAGGCCAACGTATGTAACATGTTGATTGAGTTGTGCCTATCTTCAGGATATGCATGTGTATATTCATGATGAGTTATGAGTTGTTAATATTAATCTAAATGTGCCAAACATGTTTCAAGAAGATTGCAAAGTTATGGTTAAATTGATGAAGCTGACTCAGTGAAGTGACGCATCTATTCAGTTATTACTTGTGTGGTTGTAATTATGCTTGCGCACTTAGTAGAGCCAAAAAGGATGTTAAGAAGAGTTTTCCTATAGGTCCCATGATCTCATACTTGGTGTATGTACTTATAGAAGGTCATTTTTAATGAGAAGAGTTGCGAAAGCCAGAGATTAGAAAAGTAGAGCAGAGTGTTAAAGCAGCAGAGCTATATTTATCATATGTTGATAATATAGATATTGAAGTTGAAGCTTTCAGAATACAAAGAAGATTGTTGTAGTTCTTTACAAGAGGTTAAAGCATCGGTGCACAAAAGGAACTGATCAGACAAGCAGTGTCACAAAAATTAGTTCACCTTGTTGATATAGTGTGTATCAAATAACCAGAAGGTTGTAGCCTTCACCACTTGGACAGTGAGTCCTTGGATAGTGAGTCCTCCACCCCTAACAGGGTTATTGTAAAAGACTCCTAACAG
>MU226671.1:407708-444687 GCA_018584345.1 Thuja plicata
CACCTTGTTGATATAGTGTGTATCAAATAACCAGAAGGTTGTAGCCTTCACCACTTGGACAGTGAGTCCTTGGATAGTGAGTCCTCCACCCCTAACAGGGTTATTGTAAAAGACTCCTAACAGGGTCTGAACCTTAACCAGGTCACTATACTACTGCATTGTAATGTACAACTCCTAATAGGGTTGAAAGATCTTTTAACAAGGATCACTATAAATAGTATAGTTCTTTGTGGGTACTAATTCCCACCGGGTTTTTACCATTTGGTTTCCCCATAAGAAAATTGATGTGTTGTGTAATGTGTTATCTGTATGTGCATTTACTTTGTATCAATCTGGATTAATAAGTTTAAGACAAAGATTTAAAGTTGCTGATAACTGATTCACCCCCCCCCCCTCTCAATTATCCCTGAAGTATTCTAACAATTAGTATTAGAGCCAAGTGCCTTGGAGAGAAAGCCTAATAGCTTAAGGTAGATTAGATGGCATACTTTAGAAAAGAGAGCCCTAAGTTCGATGGAGAGAACTATCTGGATTGGAAGAACAAAATGATAACACATCTACAGTGCATTGGATTTGAGATCTTTGAAATTGGTACAAAAGAAGTTGTAATTCTATCTCTGAAAGACCTTGAAAAGGATGATGCTACTAGAAGATAGAAGGAAATATTTACCAATAATGCAATTGCCAAAGAAGCCCTAATCAGCGCCTTATCTAACAATGAATTTTTTGAAATGAAGAAAATTGACAAAGAATATATCATATGGAAGTATTTAGAAGACACGTTTGAAGGAGATGTTCAAGCAAGGAATGCATGCAGGAAGACATGGAAGAAGAAATACAATATTCTTGAGATGTTACCAGAAGAAAATATTAGAGCTTACAATCAGAGGATAAATGAAGTAGTATCCAGAATCATGAACAATGGTGGTGAAATATCAGAAGAAGATATAATGGATAAGTTATTAACTACTTTAACATCAGACTATGAAAATAAGACCAGTATTCTAGAAGAAACTATGCAATTCTCACAAGACTTAAAGAGAGAGACTTTGATCAGCAAAATCTCTGCATTTGAGATATCAAGATTGAAGAATGAACCTAAGAATGAAATAGCCTTCAAAGCTTCTATCCATGGTAAGAAATCCTCACACATCTCTAGTCATAATGAGAATGAAGAAATTGATGAAGAACTAGAAGAGATAATTGCCATGATTGCTAAGAGAGAAAAGAAAGGAAAAGGAAAGTATGAAGAAAAACTTCCATTCAAGTGTTTTTCATGTAATAAGATTGGTCACTTTGCATCTAAGTGTCCTACAAGAGTCAAGAAGTTCAGATCTGATTACAAACCTAAGTATAGGAAGGAATGTTACCATGCTGAAGAAGGTGTAACTGATGAAGATTTAGGAGAAGATGAAATTGGATTCATTGCCCTTAAAGACATGGAAAGATTGCTTGAAGAAATGGACATTGCAGATAAAGAAGAAGAACAATAATTAGCCTTAATTTCCAAAGAAGATGTCAGAACTGATTGGATCATTGACAGTGTATGCTCACACCACATGATAAGTGAGAAAGATAGATTTGTTCATCTAGACAAATACAAAGGAGGTATGGTTAGATTTGGAGATAACACTCCTAAACCGGTCATAGGGAGAGGATCCATCACCTTGGATGGAAAGAATGAGATAAATGACGTTCTATATGTTGATGGTTTGCACCATAATCTACTAAGTGTTGGACTGCTACTTGATAAAGGTTATCATCTGGAGTTTAAAGACAACAAGTGCATTATTAGAAACAAGGATGGAAACATGATTGCATCAGGCTCTAAAACAAAAGTTAATGTTTTTCAGCTCAATTCAGATGTAAGTTCTTTTTTTGCAAAAGTAGATGACAGTTGATTATGGCACAAGAGATTATGTCATATCAATTTTGACAGTATAGTAAAGATCAGTAATGTCAAGGCAGTTAGAGACCTACCAAGAATTGCAAGACCAGTTGACACAATATGCAGGGAATGTGTTATGGGTAAACATGTAAGGAGTTCATTTAGAAGCAAGCAGACCTCAGCTGAAAACAAGTTGGACTTAGTGCATACAGATTTATGCAATCCTACTCAAACAAGATCATACTATGGTGAAAGGTACTTTATTTTGTTTGTTGATGATTTTTCTAGGATGATGTGGGTTGCATTCTTAAAAGAAAAGTCAGAAGCCTTTGAGAAGTTCAAAATATTCAAAGCTAAGGTCGAGAATGAATCTGGACTAAAAATCAAATGTTTAAGATTAGATAGAGGAGGAGAATTCACCTCTGACAAGTTTTATGACTACTATGAAGAACATGGAATAAAAAGGCAGTTGAGTGCCCCTAGAACACCTCAGCAAAATGGAATTGCAGAAAGGAGGAACATGATTATACTGGATACAACATGCACAATGATGATTGAAGGAAAAGTGACGCACACCTATTGGAGAGATGTAGTGAACACAACAGTGTATACCATCAATAGAACTCAATTGAGACCAGGCATGGACAAGACACCCTATGAACTATGGTTTGGTAATGTACCTACAGTAAAATACTTCAAAATATTTGGTAGCAAGTGCTAAATCAAGAGAGATGACAGTATTGGCAAGTTTGATGCTAGAAGTGATGAAGGTATTTTTCTTGGTTACTCTACAAAAAGAAAAGCTTACAGATGTTTCAAATTGAGATCAAAGAAGATAATTGAAAGCACACATGTTAAGATTGATGAAAAGTTTATGATTCAAGAAAGGTACTATGATTATGCACCTTTGATTGAAGAAGAACCCATACCTAACAGTAAAGATACTATGATTGAAGAAATGTTTGATTGCATTGATGTCTCATGCAATGACCTTGATTCAAGCAATGAAGAAAAACAGATTACAAAGGAAGAAATCACACCTAAGGTTCCTAAATTTACATCTAGATACCACTCTAAAAATGATATCATTGGAGATCAGAGCAATAGTGTTTTGACCAAATCAAAAGCAAAGAATCAAACAGTGGATGAAGAGGTATGTTTACTTTCACAGATTGAACCTTTAAGTGTTGAAGATGCTTGTAATGATTCTAATTGGAAAAATGTAATGAAAGAAGAACTAAATCAGATAATCAGGAATGACACATGGGAATTGGTTCCTAGACCAAGTGATAAAAATGTAATTGGAACAAAGTGGATTTTCAGAAACAAAATGAATGAAGAAGGTATAGTAATAAGAAACAAAGCAAGATTAGTATGTAAAGGATATGCACAGAGAGAAGGAATAGACTACACTAATACATTTGCCCCTGTGGGTAGATTGGAAGCCATAAAATTATTTTTGGTATATGCAACATTATAAGACTTTAAAGTTTATCAAATGGATGTCAAATCAGCCTTTTTGAATGGTGACTTAAAAGAAGAAGTCTACATAGAACAACTTGAAGGATTTAACCTTTCAGATAGACCAGACATGGTATGCAAACTAAAGAAAGCACTTTATGGACTTAAACAGGCCCCAAGATCATGGTATGAGAGACTAGATGGTTATCTCACCAAGATTGGATTCAAGAAAGGAGCAGCAAATTGCAACTTGTTCATAAGAAAAACACCTGATGGATTACTATTAGTTGCCATATTTGTTGATGACATTATCTTTGGAGGTAATGAAAAGCTTAGTATAACATTTGCAAAAGAAATGCAGAATAAATTAGAAATGAGTATGATTGGTCCTATAAAATACTTTTTGGGATTAAATGTAAAACAGACAGATAAAGGAATATTCATTAATCAGTCAAAATATGTAAAGGAAATATTGAAAACCTTCAAGATGGAGGATTGCAAGCCAATATGCACTCTTATGATCACAGGAAGTAAAATTTCAAAAGATGATGACTCCACATCAGTTGATAAAACATTGTATAAATCTATGATTGGAAAGCTTATTTATCTAACTCAATCAAGACCTGACATATCTAATGTAGTTGGAATTGCTGGAAGATTTGTAGCTAAACCCAAGCATAATCACTTAATGGTAATCAATAGGATATTCAGATATCTTAAGGGAACTATAGACTATGGTTTATGGTATCCTAAATTAGAGAATACACAACTTCATGTGTATACTGATGCAGATTGGGTAGGTTGTTTTGATGACAGGAAGAGCACTTCAGGAGGAGTAGTATTTCTTGGACAAAGGTTGGTATCTTGAACAAGAAAGAAGCAAAACTATATTTCTCAGTCAACGGCAGAGGCAGAATATGTTGTAGTAGCACTGAATTGTACAACAATTGTTTGGATCAAACAGATGGTTAAAGACTTTGGTATTTAGGTTGACTATCCTATTGTTATTCACTATGACAACACCAGTACTATTAACATGTCTAAGAACCTTGTAATGCAGGCAAAGAAAAAACACATAGAGATCAAGTATCACTTTCTGAGAGAAAAAGTTGTAGACAAGGAAGTGACATTGGATTATGTAAGCACAAAAGATCAGTTAGCAGACATTTTCATGAAGCCTTTCACAAAGGATACTTTTGAGTATCTAAGGGAGAAGTTGGGAGTCATTCCCTCTCCTAAGTTTGATTAGAAAAAGAAGCAAGTACATCAGTCCTATGTGACTGATGAATGGTTGACTACTCTACTTCTAGAGTAGTACCTGTATAGAATGCTTTATGGCACCCTTTTCCATTGGTGTCAATGGGGGAGTATGTACTAAAAACAAGGAACACAAACAAAGAGCTAAACAAGGAACACATACAAGGAGCTTATACTCTGGGGGAGTATACATAGTCTAAGTAACTACAACAGTATAGATGAATCTTTGATGAGGATATTGAGAAGATTGTAAAAGAAAGAAGACACCATGAACATAATTTGTTTTTATCATATGTTTCCATCAATGCCAAAGGGGGAGATTGTTGGAGATTTGATTATGAAAAGTTGATTGATTGTATGTTTGTCATTGATGACAACATATAATACACAATAGTACTTCTATATGTACTTATCAATATGATGAAATGAAGACCAGAATGGATAGATACATGTTTTTGACATGTTTACTATGCTAGGTTTATACACGTAGACCCAGATATGAAGTTTCAGTTAAGATATGTAATTCTGTTATTGACGGTTACAGTTCTGGAGGAATAATGGTTTAAGGCCGACGTATGTAACGTGTTGATCAAGTTGCACCTATCTTCAAGATATGTGTGTATATTCATGATGATTTATGAGTTGTTGATATTAATCTAAACACACCAAATGTTTTTTAAGAAGATTGCAAAGTTATGGTTAAATTGATGAAGCCGACTCAGTGAAGTGACGCGTCTATTTAGTTATTACTTGCATGGTTGTAATTATGCTTGCTCACTTAGTAGAGCTAACAAGGATGTTAAGAAGAGTTTTCCTACAGGTCCCATGATCTCATACTTGGTGTATGTACTTATAGAAGGTCATTTGTAATGAGAAGAGTTGTGAAAGCCAGAGATTAGAAAAGTAGAGCAGAGTGTTAAAGCAGCAGAGCTATATTCATCATATGTTGATAATATATATATTGAAGTTGAAGCTTTCATAATAAAAAGAAGATTGTTTTAGTGCTTTACAAGAGGTTAAAGCATCGGCGCACAAAAGGAACTGATCAGACAAGTAGTGTCACAAACAGCAGTTCACCTTGTTGATATAGTGTGTATCAAATAACCAGAAGGTTGTAGCCTTCACCACTTGGACAGTGAGTCCTTGGATAGTGAGTCCTCCACCCCTAACAGGGTTATTGTAAAAGACTCCTAACAGGGTTCGACCCTTAACCAGGTCACTATACTACTGCATTGTAATGTACAACTCCTAACAGGGTTGAAAGATCTTTTAACAGGGATCACTATAAACAGTATAGTTCTTTGTGGGTACTCATTCCCACCAGGGTTTTTACCATTTGGTTTCCCCATAACCAAATTGATGTGTTATTTAATGTGTTATCTATATGTGCATTTACATTGCATCAATCTGAATAATAAGTTTAAGACAAAGATTTAAAGTTGCTGATAACTGATTCACCCCCCCTCTCAGTTATCCCTGAAGTATTCTAACACAATATTATAGTGAAACCCGACACAAGAGTTTAAAGAGGTCATCAAAAATAGTTTTCATCAACAGAACATGTTACAATGTAAAATAACAACACAACCAATAGAGTAACCCAACATAGCAGCTAACAGTGTAAACCGACTAACAAGTTCACAGAGGAACCCAACAGACAAGTTCACAGTGAACATTGATAGTCAGTCTACAGAGAAAACTGAGAAGTAGAATGTCTATAGAGACATCACCAAGGAAAGACTACAGAGCAGCCTGAGCACCAATCAACCGAGAGACAACTTTAATTATGAGAAATGTGGATCTGAGTTACACATGAGATAAAAAAACTTAAGTTTTATATTTAGCTTTAAAGCTTATCTTTAAAATTATTTCTTGAGGGAGAAGTAAAGCAAATGTAATTATTCTAATCAGTCTAACTAATTGAAAACTGGAGAAGAGCCCCAAACTATGTCAAAATGACTCACTAGAGGTTCACAATACCCCACTCCCACACAATCTAGGGCTCTACTAAAGAGTTCCCAAAACCCACAATGACAAGACTAGATCTTCCACCAATTGATCCAGGGATGGAATAAGGGTTCTAAAAATTCTAGGCACTCATTTTAGATGAAATGAAACACAAATCCCACACTAAGGTATCTCTGAGACTCAATTTAGACACCTAAGCCTATATAGGGCTACACAGAGAAAACATAGAATTCTAAAGGTAACTTAATTGGAAATCAACCACAGAAAGTATTGACCACCCTCAAACTCTCCAATCCATCCACCAACAACACCCTCCAAGCTAGGGCTCTTGACCAATCCCCTAACTCCTACTGTCCTTAATTCTCTCCTAGGCCTAATAGGGCTAATAGGCCACTTTTACAAAGAAATTAGTTGAATATCAATTCAATTTCCTATTCCACCAATTTTAACACTTGTGGGATCACACAAAACATCCAAATCCAAGGATTTAGACTTCCATTCCACCCCTAGCCCAAGTTGTGCCTCATAAACCCGATTCTGGATAGTCACATGTAGATGCCTTTCCATAGGGTTCAATCATTCCTCCCTCCATCAACTACCTCCTGGTCTAAGACCTCAAAATTATTAAATTACATCCTCGTCCCTTTCTCTCCCCAAAGGCTTAGAATTTTCCCATGGTGGAGTCTTTGGGAAAGAGGAAATTTGTATCGAAACCCTAGTTAGGGCCTTCCTGAGACTATTGGGAAATCAAAATGGATAGCTTTCAATCCCCTACACTTGAATCCTTCAAAAAAATTGGAACATTAATCCAAGACACTGGATCAACTTTTCCAATCCTTCAATGGTGTATTGGGATACGTATAACTCAGGAATATAGAAAATAGTTTGAATTTTATTGATTTTAATGAAAAAACTTTACAATTCATCCACTCCAACTTTGGAGTAAGGTTTTTCCACCCTTTCATACCTTTCCCAAGTGGTTCCAACCAAAAAAAGTGGTTGTGAATGTTGGGATTCAAAATTTGCAACTTTTTGCAAAAGTTGCATTATGCAACATTGACAACAGTGTCAACTTTTTGCAAAAGTTGTCAATTGCAACTAAACTTGGAATGTTTTTTGTTTTGACTGCATAGGGGACCTTAGAAGGAATAAAATGACATTCCTACCCTTCCTTAGGTTCCCTAGACTATTGTAGCCTAATTTAACCAGTTTTGTCCCAAAATGACTAAGGTAGACAACTAGGTTTATAACATCAACTAGTGCCTCCTTGCCTTACAAATAGGACTTTATGATTGAAATTGGATCCTAGATCCAATAAATATCCTAACCCTTTGTATTTGGGCTCACTGATGTGCTAGTAATGGGTCAAATTGAGGGTTCTCCTGCACCATACTCCCAGGGTGCATTGATCTCAAGTCCTCTTGAGATGAGGTCTTCTAAACTAGAGCCATGCTTATGAATTTCTTTCTCATCCATCCATAAAGATTCCTCCTCAAATTTTTTTTTCCATTTTACCAAATATTTCTTGTAAACATTCTTTCTTTTTTGTTTGATGATCTTGGTGTCCAAGATCTTCTCAAGCTTCTTTGGTACATGAGAGGGTATACTTGCAGCATCCTCTTAAGGCTCTTCCACATGTACTTCAGAACCTACATTCACATCACCTTTATATGGGGTTAGATCACAAGTATTTAATATAGGAGAGATACCAAGGTGTGAGGGCAGTTCAATCTCATATGCATTCAACCCATGATTCTTCAATACTAGACAGGGTCCTACTTTCTTCATGAGTAGTTTAGTGTGCTTTCCCTTAGGCAATCTTTCCTTCTTCAAATATGCCCACCCCAAGTCTCCAATCTACAACTGAACATCTCTTCTATGCTTGTATTTGGCTTTCTTATACTTGTCTACACTCTTCTCAGGTGCCAATCTCACTGAGTCATGAATTTATTTCATACTCTCTGCAAACTCTTCTCCATGAGCACTGACTGGAGTGTTTTGTGGTAATTATCTAAGTTCCAAGATGCCTCTTGGACTTTTCCCATACACAATTTGAAAGGGAATCTTCCCTGTTCTCCTATTGACTGAGTCATTGAAATAAAACTCTTCTTGGGGTTGGACTTCATCCCACTTGTCTCCACATTGTTTGATCAAACATCTAAGCAGATTTCCAAGTGATTTATTTACAATTTCTATCTTCCCATTAGTTTGTGGATGGTAGGTAGAACTAAAGCTTAGATTGGTCCCTAAACTCTTCCATAAGGTCCTCCAAAAGTGACCAATAAACTTTACATCTCTATAAGAGAGAATGGTTTGAGGTAAGCCATGGATCCTCACAATTTCTTTAAAAAACAAACTTCTAATTGATGATGCATCATTAGTACTTTTATAGGGGATAAAGTGGGCCATTTTTCTAAACCTATCCACTACAACATAAATACTATCATATCCCTTTTGTGTTCTTGGCAATCCCATCACAAAACCCATGTTGCAACTCTCCCAAGGCCTTGTAGGAATAGGTAGAGGCTGGTATAGTCCTAGATTTGTGGATGTACCCTTCGATCTTTGAAAGATTGTGCATGTCTCTACAATATTCCTTACTTTAGTCTAAAGTTCATCCCAATAATAGAACCTTTTCACCTATTCCAATGTTTTGTCCAAACCAAAATGTCCTCCCATGCTACCTGCATGGTTTTCTCTAATGATGTTCTCCCTTATTGAATATTTTGGAATGCATAACTAGTGTCCTTTGAACAAGAGTCCATTTTGAATCAAATAATATGAATAATCAACATGATAAGCCTTAGAAAAGTCAAAACACACCTTATAAATATCACTAAAATCATCATCATTCTTATACATGTCCTTCGATGAATCAATCCCTACACTTTGGAGTTGGATTTGTTGCACAACTAGTGCTCTCCTGCTTAATGCATCTGCCACCTTATTGGAAAAACCCTTCTTATGCTTGATTGAAAATGTGTAGGCTTTTATTGATTCCACCCACTTCATGTGTTTGTGGCTTAGTTTTTCTTGATTGTTTAAGAAACTTAATGCTTGGTTGTCTGTGAAGACAACAAATTATTTTGGGAGGAGGTAGTGCCTCCATTTCTTCAATGACTAGACTAAGGCATATAGTTCCAAGTCATAAGAGTATTATTTCCTCTTTGCTTCATTCATTTTATCACTAAAAAAAGGCTATATGCCTCCCTTCTTGGCTCAAGACAGCCCCTATAGCTAGGTTAGAAGCATCACATTCAATAGTAAATATCTTTTGAAAATCAAGAAACACGAAGATAGGTTTCTCCATTAAATTTTTCTTCAACATTTGGAAGGCTTCTTCTACATCCTTTTTCCACACAAATTTACACTTTTCTCCACCCTTAATGGTTTCAAGGATAGGAGCACACAATTGACTGAAATTTCTAATGAATTTTCTGTAAAAAGATGCAAGTCCATGAAAACTTCTGACTTCTATCGTTGTCCTAGGAGAAGGCCAATTCAAGATGGCTTCTACCTTCTCAGGGTCCATTTTGATGTTCCCTCCTAAGACCACAAATCCCAAATAAATAAGCTCTTCCTGCATAAAAACACATTTCTCCAAATTTATGAAAAGCTTCTCTTCATGCAATCTCTTTAGGACCAAGTTAAGATGCTCCAAATGTTCGTCCTTACTCTTGCTAAAAATAAGGATGTCATCAAGGTATACTATGAAAAATTCACCAAGGAATGTTTTTAGCACCTCATTCATGAGCCTCATGAATGTGCTAGGAGCATTCGATAGGCCAAAGAGCATCACCCTCCATTCAAACAAGCCTTCATTGGTTTTAAATGCAGTCTTCCACTCATCTCTAGCCATAATCCTTATTTGGTGGTAGCCACTTTTCAAATCCACCTTAGAATAGTACCTTGCACCTCCTAAGTGATCCAATAGATCCTCTATCCTAGGCATAGGAAATCTATACCTAATTGTGATTCTATTTATTTCTCTAGAATTAGTGCACAATATCCATGTGCGTTCTTTCTTAGGGGCTAAAAGAGCAGGTACTGCACAAGGACTGAGAATCTTAGTGATCAAACCCTTATCCAAGAGTTCTTGAATCTATCTTGCCATCTCCTTATTTTTTTCAAGAGTTAACTTTTATGCTACCTTATTGGGCAAGGTTTCTCCTGGGATCAAGCCTATGTTGTGACTTATGTCTCTGATTGGGGGAAACTCATTTGGCAAGTCTTTGGTCACAATGTCTTTATACTGGTCAAGTAGGTCTACAACTTCCTTAGGACCTACTCTTCTTAGGGGTTTTATTTCTTTCTCAACCTTCTTAGGTCTTTCATCCTTAGGAAAAATGACTAAAGCATAGCAAGGGGTCTTTTCTTCCTTCAAATTTTTCAAAAACTCTTTTCCTCCTACAAATAAAAATTTAGGATCCTTTTATTCTTCTGCAAAATTAGATAGTGGAAAGAATGTTACCTTTTCACCTTTGTGATTGATTATGTAGGTGTTCAGCCTCCCATCATGATGAGGCTCCACATCATACTGCCATGGTCTGCCAAGTAGCAAATGGTAGGCATCCATTGGGACAATGTCACAAATAACTTTATCTTTGTAGCTTCCAAGTTGGAGTTCCTCCCAAGCTTGCTCCTCTATGACAGTTTTTTGTTTCTTAGTGAGTCATGATACCTTGTAAGTGTTTGGATGGGGCACCCTTATTAACTTCAATTTATTTACTACTTCTTTTAACACCAAGTTGTCTATAGACCCACTGTCAATCACTATTTTGCAGACTTTGTCTCCCACCTTGCAGATGGTTCTGAATAAGTTCTTCCTCTGAGATGGTTCTTGAGTGATTGGAGACTTCAATAGTATCCTTCTCATAATAAGTACTTCTCCTTCCTCAGGTGGTGCATAAGACCCATGTGTATTGTCTCCTTGGTTCTCTTCTTCTCTAACCATGTTTGCCCTTCTCTTTGCTTGATTGCTTTCCTTCTCTGGATACTTGGATGCTAAGTGCCCTAGTTGGTTACATATGTAACACCTTGGAGGTATTGAACTTCTTCCTCCAAACCTTCCCCTTGAATCTCCTCTCCTTCCTCTATAAGAGTCTCTACAACTCCTTCCCCAAAGGAGTTCTCTTGACTAGTTTCTCTATGACTGGTCTCTCCAAAATTCCTAGGAGCTTATCCTCTCCCTTTGTTTTTCCATCTTCCTCTACTACCAAAGTCTCTCTAGCCTCTTCCTTTTCCACTTTGATCTTGTCTCCTCTTGAGTTTTTCTTCAAATTTCAGAGCTAATTGATAGCACTTTTGGAAAGTAGTAGGGGAACACAAACTGAGTTCATCTTGGATGTTTATCCTCAACCCTTGTATATATCTAGCAAGTTTGACACTCTTTGGATCAACCAACTTAAATTTCATGGTAAGCTTTTGGAATTAATTAGTATAACTTGAGATGTCCATCTCCTTCTACCTTAAAATTTTTCTCTTCCTATGAGGTTGAACTTCATAGTCTTCAAGCACATAGGCTTCCTTCACCAAGGTCACCATCTTCTTCCAAGTGCTTACTGGATTCTTTTCCATCTTCACCCTCTCTACTTGAGTGAAGTTCCACCAAGTTAGGGAAAATACCTTCAACTTGGAATTTTCTATCTTAACCTTCTGATGCTCTGGTATCTCCTCACAGTCAAAGAAACTAGTGAGTGCATCAATCCAATCCATTACTTCTTCTGGATCCATCTTCCCATTATAGAGAGGTAGGTCAAGTTTAGTATCCATGGTCCTTCCTTCCATGGATTTCAAAGTCTTCAAGAGAAGCCTCTATTCTGCAAAGACTTATTCTTCTTTGTCCTCTTGCCAAGGGGTCTCTTCATCACTCCCCTTCTCTTCAACTCCAGAGTTTCCACTACTCCCTTTCTTGCCTTGTTCCTTGAGCCTTTCCATTTCCTACCTCATCAACTTCCTCTCCGCATCATGCTCCTTTACCACCCTTAGTAGTTCAACATTGGTCATTCTATTAGGAAGTTCATTGTCATCTCCACCTTCTGACATGTTTGCAACTTGTATTCTTCCAAAGATCTATTATTTCCTCTGATACCACTTGAAGAAGAGCCCCAAACTATGTCAAAATTACTCACTATAGGTTCACAATACCCCACTCCCACACAATCTAGGGCTCTACTAAAGAGTTCCCAAAACCCACAATGACAAGACTAGATCTTCCACCAAGTCTTCAACACCCTTAAGGGAAAAGTTTGACACAACTAGAACCAATTGATCTAGGGATGGAAAAAGGGTTCGAATAATGCTAGGCATTCATTTTAGATGAAATGAAAAAAAAATCCCACAGTAAGGTATCTATGAGATTCAATTTAGACATGTAAGCCTATATAGGGCTACGAGGAGAAAACATGGAATTATGAAGGTAACTTTCTTGGAACTCCACCACATAAAGTCTTGACCTCCCTCAAACTATCCAATCCATCCACCAACAACACCCTCCAAGCTAGGGCTCTTGACAAATCCCCTAACTCATATTTTCCTCAATTCTCTCCTAGGCCTAATAGGGCTAATAAGCCACTTTTACAAAGAAATTACTTGAATATCAATTCAATTTCCTATCCCACCAATTGGAAAACTTATGGGGTCACCAAAAACATCCAAAGCCAAGGATTTAGACTTCCATTCCACCCCTGGCCCAAGTTGTGCCTCAAAAACCCAATTATGGATAGTCACACATAGATGCCTATCTAGAGGATTCAATCATTCCTCCCTCCATTGACTGCCTCCTGATCTAAGACATAAAAATTATTAAAGTAAATCCTCCCCACTTTCTCTCCCCAAAGGCTTAGAATTTTCCCATGGTGGAGTCTTTGGGAAAGAGGAAATTTGTATCAAAACCCTAGTTAGGGCCTTCTTGAGACCAGTGGGCAATCAAAATGGATAGATTTCAATCCCTTGCACTTTAAGCCTTCAAAAAAATTGGAACATTCAACCAAGAAACTAGATAAACTTTTCCAATCCTTCAATGGTTCATTGGGATCCGTACAGATCCATACAACTCAGAAATACAGTTAGGAATACAGAAAACAATTTGAATTTTATTGATTTTAATGCAAAAAATTTACAATTCATCCAATCCAACTTTGGAGTAAGGTTTTTCAACCCTTTCATACCTTTCCAAAGTGGTTCCAACTGAAAAAATTGGTTGTAAACATTGGGATTCAAAAGTTGCATTATGCAACATTGACAACATTGTCAACTTTTTGCAAAAGTTGTCAATTGCAACTAAAATTGAAAAGTTTTGTGTTTTGACTCCATAGGGAACCTTAGAAGGACTAAAATGAAATTCCTACCCTTCCTTAGGTTCCCTAGACTATTCTATCCTAATTTAACCAGATTTGTCCCAAAATGACTAAGGTAGACAACTAGGTTTATAACATCACCTAGTGTCTCCTTGCCTTACAAATAGGACTTTATGATTGACATTGGATCCTAGATCCAATCAATACATTAACCCTTTGTATTTGGGTTCACTGATGTGCTAGCAATGGGTGAACTTGAGGGTGCTCCTGCACCAAAAACATGCAAACTAGGAATTCAAGGTCAAGTTGTAAACCTTTGATCATAGAGTTTTCATAGTTAAGCATGAAAGCTATTTAGATCAATTCAATGTATAAATAGATGTGTAATAAATCATAATAAGATGATGTGATGATGATTGTATCTGAAAATACATCTATGGACCTTATACAAAGTTTCATGCATAAGGACAACAAAAGATGAAATCAGTTACAAAGAACAAGATTCAAGGCTACTGAGCAGAACAAAGATATTAATCAATCACTATAGGTGATACATCATATTGTAAAATTTAAAGGATCTATACTCAAAAATTCAAGATTGCATATACTTAGGTTAATAAGTATTTTTGACTACATTCTAACAAGTGTAGCAAATAGAAGAAATCCTTTAAGAAGGTGGATTTAACAATCCTTTTGTAAATCTCTTAATCGAGTGCACACTAAACAGTGTAGATAAAGATCTTAACATAGTAGACCTTAAGCAGTCTAAATATGTTACTCCTAATAGGGTAAGATCATCATAAGTGATCAAACTTGTAAGCCTTAACTGACCCCTTCCATTCTGCAGATAGTGAAGTTTTGTGGCTTTCATCCCCACCGCATTTTTTACCTTTTAACAAGGGTTTTCTGTGTTACCAAATCTTGTGTCATGTGTCATTCATTACATTTCATGAATGTTTCTATGAATGTTTACATGCAAAATAAGTTTATAATTTGATATTACATACACAAAGATAGAATAACACATATGGTCGGTAATACAAGGAATTGATAACTAAAGGATTAAGGTTAATTGATAAATTTTTTTTAAGGGTACTGATTCACCCCTCCCCTCTCAGTACACACCATTCCATTATTCCAACATTAAACATCAACCTTCTTGTAGCATAGAAAGAATGCCTACTGCATCTCAATTCCTTAGATGAGATGCATAAGTTTGCATTAGAGAACATTGAGATGGTACAAAAACAAAGGAAGAAGTGGCATGACACCCGTATTAAGAGAAAAAAGTTTCAAGTCGGTGATTGGGTGTTACTGTATGATTCCAGATTCAAAGAGATACCAGGAAAGTTGCAGACAAGATGGATGGGACCATATGAAATAAGCCACATCTTCACCAATGGCATAGTTCAGTTAACAACTATTGACCCAGTACACTTCAATTTATTGGTCAACGGGCATTGGATTTGTCTATATCGTCCACCCCAGACCAAAGAAGACTTCCTGTAGCAATTCAAACATCCAACTCCAAATGAACAATAGGTAATAATTCCTACAACAAAGGGTGCAAACCTTGTTCTTGCAGCTTCAACATAACATTCCTTCGAGTATGCCCATAATAAACACTTCATGCTCAAATTAAGTCCATTTCTCCATTCACTTTCTATATTCTTCTTTTCAACACATCTCATTTCTTTACCTACCATCCACCCACCCTCCACATCATCACCACTATTTATTTCTATATTCCAAATAAGAGCCACGTCAGCTGAAGCATGCAGCCGCCAACATTGTTCCACTCTCGCCACATTTTTTTGGCACATGCGATAATCGAATGAAAGGTATAATATTTTCAATTTTTTCCACTTTTAGCACATAGGTTTAGGTAATTATATCTAGTACTGCAATAAATCTATGATTGCAACATTAAGCCAGTTGCATACCTCGTGCCAAGTATGACAAGTGTGGACACTTTCATCATTTTGTAGGGGGCAGGGAAGTGTATTAAGTTCTAATGTCATTTCTAATTGTCCTTGTAATTACTCATAAATATTTACCATCACCTGAAATATGTACTTTGGCCTTGTCTCATTAAATCTTGTTGCTATATCGCACAAGTGTCGTATTGTTATTCCCAAATTATCTCTGATTTTCAGACTTGACGTGACCCAAAATGACTATAATTAAACTATATGGAAACTCACAGTTAGAGTTATAATTTCTTCTGTTAAAGTGTCATTATCATTTTTTATGTCAAGAACAATAGAATATTGCAAGAGAAGGTCCATAGTTTGACGAGGAGCAGTTTTGAAATTCAAAAGGGAATAAGGAAATCAGCAATTCAGAGCTTAAGCTACAACAGAACTTTGGAGGCAAAAATTTGGAACAAATGGGAGGGAAGATGCAATGGCATGAGCCATTTTTTCATGGCAGTTTTTTTACAGATGTCGAAGCAGTGAGGAGATTTAATGCATGTGGTTGGTTAGGTTATTTCTTGAAATTAACAGAGTTTGATGAAGAAGTCGCAGCTGAATTCACAAATACATTTGAGGAAGGGAAAACAACCGTATGGGGTTTAACAGTTGTCACAATAGAATAATGAAAAGCAAAGGTAACTTGGTTACCAACAATTGGGGAACATTACCCCAATGTGCATGATGCCAGGTCAACACGAGCCCAGTTTACCCTTCCAAGTGATCCTCCTCTGGAGGTTAACAAGCAAGGGTGAAAATGAATGTCTCTTCCTCCACCATTTAATGAGATGGAAAAAAACATTATCAGGTATTTGAATTTTGAGGGAAGATTTTTAAATTTTCATGCACATCATTTCAAGTTACTTAGCTACGTAAGGCATAATCTTCCAGTAAATGTTTCTAATTTCTTGTATAACATGCTAAGTATTGGTGCTAAGGAAACCTAAAAGGGGAATACTAATTCTATCTCTCACCATGCCCTAATCAAATTTATAGTAGATAAATCCCTTAGGGAAGCCTCTCCTATGGCATGGTCAGAATTTGTTCAGCATAAAACCCTGCAACCCCATGTTGAGCCTATTGAGCGAACTAGCAATGATGATGCCGCACCCACTGAACCAGTTGTTTAGAAAGTCAATCAAGAAATAGAACTTGAAAAATCTCAAGAAACTAGGCCTTCACCTACTCATATGAGAAGTGTACCTACTCCTTCCCAAAAGAAAGGAAAATGAAAATTAGGAGAAGGAACTTATTTTCCTGCAGTCGAACAACAAAACCCCACAGTTTTGAAAGGGAAGAAAAGAAAATTGGCTCCTGCAACAGAGAGACCAAATAAGGATAGTAGAAAGATGGTTGTGGAGGTTGAGGTCACTCCTATAAGAAGAAGCCCTAGAATGAGAGGAAAAATTCCTAAAGTGTCCCCAGAAAGACAATTTGTTTCTCCCAAACAAGCTGATACAAAACCCCATGTGCAGTATGTTCTAGATGATTCCCCAACTCCGCTTGAAATTCTAGATATTTCTCAAAACTTAAATGAGAAATGTGATGTTGAACCTGCTATATGTCAAAACAACCCCTAAGAGAGCCATCTGATTACCTTAGAAAGCAATGAGGAAGAAGTTCAAATAACTTATCAGTCAGCCTACTCAAAGAATGCCTTAGTGCCTTATAAAAGAAACTGGTTTACCAACTAATTAGATCAAGCATGAAGAGAATAGAGGAGGCATAAAAATCAGATAAAAGAGTGTGGTCCACCCACTTTGCAATCACTCCTCTTTCCCTTTTATAATAATTTTTTTTTTTAAACATTCATGTGCAAAGAGGAAAAGAAGAGAATTCAAAGGGTAATAAGAGACCAAGACGAGGGAATAACAGACCTAAAGGAGCAATTGACAAAGAAAAAACAAAGAATGAATCATACGTTGAAGTTGGCTGGTCAAATTATCACTTGTAGACCTCCTCCTAGGGTCTATGCTATTTGTTTAAAAGAATAATTCCTTTTGTTTCAACTTATGATGATCTTAAAGAACATAGACTCTGAGGTCAAAACAGACCTAGAATTATATGGCCTATATCAAACCCTTCATTCATGGCAGTAGAACCTACTCTATGAGTTATACATGCGCAACTTCATTATCCCCAAAGAAACCGAATGGAATCCTTTATATTGGGGATATACACCTGAGGGCATTGATGTCCTGGATGCATAATGAAGAAAACTATGAAAGACAATTAGAAAAATACAAATATCAGGAGGAGTCAGAACCATTACCATTAAGATCTTAAATCAGAAAACTAGATGTGCTCCTTCGGGATTGATTCGGCCTCACCTATGGAAGTATTAAAGCAGAAACTAAGAATAAAATATTTACTATCAGAGGAGAGGTCTATGTAGAATATGAGGGGATGTCCTACTTTGTTTTTTAGAGATCCATAGCTGGTGCCAGAAGCAGGTGGAATAGACTGCCAAAAGCATTCAAGAAACCAGAGCCACATAGCCCTATTAATCTTGAGGCAACAATCCACAAAGCACCAAAATATATCCAGCTGGGCAGGTAGATTAGACACAAGGTCTGGTGTCCCCTTACAATGCATCCACATATGCTCCTATGGCCAATTTATGATGTCAATGTTGCAAGGCTTGATCAACTGCAGGAGCACTACAAGGTGGATGTTTAGGAAAAGATCGGGGGATTCTACTAAACCTTTAAGAGCCGCAAAAGAGGAAAGATAGAGGTTGGAGAGTTCTGAGGAATTGCAAAGAAATGCAATTCTTGAGGACAAGAATTTTACTTGTTGGGGGGCAGATGATGAGACAATTTATTAGCTTTGTTTTATATTATCTTGATACTATGTTTAAGACATTACCAAGACATTTGTGAACCTATAACTATGTGAACTTGTGATGAGTATAGTTAGAATCACCAAGCCATGGGTAGTTAGCTATGACATGTTTTACCAAAATTTATATATATATTGCAGTACTTCATATAGCTATCATATTGTGTGTGGCTTGAGAGTGGTCGACAACATATAGCTAACTTGCCAGGAAAAAAGAGTGGCTTGAGAGTGGTCAACAACATCTATGAACAAAACTTGAAGTCCATCTATGAAGAAGAAAATCATCATGGAACTGAGAGATAGGCCTACTGCATTGGAGGAGCCACCATCCTAGAGAACATAGGAATATAGCTCTATTATATTTCCTTAGCGCTCATTACCATGTTGAATCGGTCATCCAGACTTTATTACATATGTCGTGGGCTATTACATTTCCTTTTTCTTCTATGGTGAGATTTAAGTCAGAACTTATCTTTATGTTTTGAATAAGTGTCAATCCTCTATATATAGGGATTTGATTTTTAGTTTGTAAGTTCAAAAGTTTTTGGAAAATATATTGTTGCATCTTGCACAACAAGTTACTTTTCTAGTTCTGTGCATTGTTCTTATGTAATCTGTTTCTGAAGTATAATGAAGTGATTTTGGTTTACCTTTTGTGTTATTAGTTAGTTAGAAGAATCCAACCAAGGGTGCCCACTTGGGAGGTGGACTAGATTAGAGTATATTATATTTAATTTCAACATTTACAGTATTTCGAATAGGAGTTGACTATTTCATTCCTACAACATTAGATTCATGTATCTTCCTGCATCACTTTCAAGGATAATTGTGGTGAATGTTATGGGTTGATAGAATAGGTTTAAACTAAATTTTTAGTTTCCAACATTAATTCCATTAAGTGGTCAAGTGTGTTTACCTTTCCTGCAGCAATAGCGTAGGTTCCTTTCATGCATCTTTACTTCCTGCAGCATAGGTAGCATGAATCTTTGAAAAACTTAGTGCACATATTGTGCTATCCCATTTCAAGTATACATCCCTGGGTTGAAAATTTAAATGCACTTAATGATAGGGAAAATTAATCCTTAGTTTGAATATACTATTCCTAGGAGAAGCTTTAGCATGATTACTAGTACCTATTGTGAGGCAGTTCAACATTCATGTTATTCTTGCATCTGCATCTGCATCTGCTTGGTGTTAAAATTGCATAATATCGATATATTTCTCCAATGTGAAGGATCTGAGGCTCTCATTGGTCAATCTTCCTTTTTCCAAGTGGTTAGTTGTGCGTTGATTGACATGAAAATGACACCCTTGGCTAATTAGACTGTCATGATTCCATTTTCAAGATCGAGATTGAAATCTGAAATCATTTTACTTGTCATTTTGAAGTTTGACTTTTTTAGTCAACTACAGCTGATTGCTTGCACAATCAGTCTCCTAGACTCTGAACCAATATAAATCTCTCATACTTTTATTATAATCAATCTATGTATCATACTTTTGGTCAAATCTGGTCAACAAGACCTCACATTAAGTACAACTTCTGTACTAACCACTTGGACCTATTTTTAATCAGATTAGCTTCTTCTTGCATCATGTTATCAATCAAATTGCTTCTCATCATTGGGGCACCAAGCCATATTTTGATTTTTCTCTCAAGGGGGTAAGATCAAGACATCAACATCCCAGTGATCACATCCTCAATCAAAACCCCATCGCTTGGGGCATCTCAGCTTCATTGCATCAAATCAAGTTGAGATCATCTTAACTCAAAGGCAACATAATCAATGGTCTTATACAATGGTGAATACACTCAAAACCAGTCAAGATCAATCTTATATGGGCTATTCATTATTGAAACTAGATACATTGATCAAATTGGGTTCATCACTTCAAATCAAGTCAATTTGTTTGCTAATCAAATCTCTTAATGGTAATTAGTTTCATTGCTTCAAATCAAACTAGTTATTCATTCAAACCAATCAAAAGGTTTAAGAGTTCTTGTTATATGTTTAGTTTCATCACTTCAAATCAAACTAAGTATTTTGTTTATATATTTTGATCTATCTTCATCCAATCAAGCTTGATTCGGCCTTCTTCTTCAAAAGAATGGTTTCATCGCTTCAAATAAAATTGTTCTGGGTCTTCTCGCTAACATGTCTTTGAATCAATGCACTGATCACAGATCAATTCAAAGAGGGGAAAATGTAATCATATAAAAATGGTCATCTCTACCCTAGACCCCAATTGCAACATTTAATCAAGAACCCTAATCTTGGTAAATCCTAAGTCCTAAATCAAACAGGCAATTCCTCAATCTATCAAATTTTAACTGATCTGACCTAAACCCTAGCTCCTAATCAATCATCTTACTTGATTAATTAATTAATTCCTAAAAATTCAATACATTGGCAAATAAACCTTGTGTTAATTATTTAATTGATATTTCTGATATATTAATTAAATAAAATTACAAATTTGTCAATTAAATAAAAAAGGGAATTAAATTAATTAATAAAAACAAAATGTGCATTTAAAATCAATTAAATCTTTAAAAATGCATATGACATCATCAAATCTAGTTAACTAATTATCAAATTGGAAACAATCTAGTTCCACTCAGTTAACTGATTCTTCACTATTTAAAATTTTGGAAACAAAGTTGTTAACTGAAAATGATTTTGGAAGTTTCCAAAAAGACTGAATCTTTCAACCAATAAAATTTCTTGCATATGGATTGTGCTTCCTCAAATCAAATCTGAGCCACTCATTTCCTCTAATCTCGACCGTCAATTTGGGAGAGATTTTCTATAAAAGAGAAGCTCTTTTCCTTCACAAGAATCCTAATTTTCTTTTGCTATTGTTATTCTGCATAATTTTTAGAGCATTTTAGCATTTAAGTTTTCAATTGTTTAACATTTTAATTTGTTTTCAATCATGCAAATCTTAATTTTAGAGCATATTTGAATTTGGTGCTTTAAAAGGAATCAATCACACTTCAATTTGGTGCTCTAAAAATTATCTAATTAGCTTTGGATTAACCAAAAACTGCATAATCATTTATATCAATCATATAGTTTTAAATCCTTAGTTTAGGATATTGGTGTAGTCACTGAGTTTGTGATGACCTGAGAGAAAACTCATACTCCTGCCTACTAGAAGGAAATGGGTTGGTGTCGGTTAGTTTAGTCTAGTTTATTGCATCTTGATTTCATATTTTCTAACTAGCTAACCACGTAAAGACTCATTGAAGTGTGTGTGTATTTTGCAGCTTGTAGGCAGAAACCCATTTCCACGTATACAATAACAACTATCACCACCTAAAGTGGAATTTCTCTTACATTGTGTGCAAATATAGGTGCAAAATCCTAGTGTAGACACCTAAATTTGGTCAGGTGTATTTCAATCAATCAGAAGGCAATTTCATTAAATCAAATGGACCGATCAAATCAAAAGGGACTGAAATTGATGAAATCAGAGGATCAATTAATAAATATATCGATTAATTAAATATAAGCCTAAAAGTGATAAATCTAAGCTCTATAATTGATTTAATCAATTAATTGTATAGTTTTAAATCAAAAATCAAAATCAACCTATTCCCTACATGGCTAATTTAATTAATTAATTAAATTAATTGAAGCCTTACTTCTTCCAACAAAGGGGACAAGAATTTGAATAACCAATGAGAATCAAGGATTGAAATCACATGGATCACTCCAAAATTTGCAATCTTGATCACTCATTTTAATCTTTTGAATATTCACCACTTATTTTAATCTTTTAAATATTCACCACTCAATTTGTCTCTTTGTCCCAACCTTTGAGACCACCATTTAAATGGTCTCCCCATTTGAAACCATTTGAAAGCCTTCAAATTAACCAAGCCTAAATAATGATCAACTTAACTCTACCCCCTACCCTTGGAAAATCCTATAAATACTAAGCATTTTGAGAGAATTATCAATCCTAGACATTCATGAACAATTGCATCCTTACTATAGAGAAATTCATTGAGATCATAAGCATTTGAGAGCATAATTGAGCATAATTTGACCAATTGAGAGCATAATTGAATGAATTGGATTTTCAATTTGAGAGTTGTGAGCTTGATTAGGCATCATCTTACACAAATTCTCATTCTAGGACTGTCACTTTTGGAGATTAAGGCTGAGAGCTCCAATAGCATGCTTAGATAGAGATCCATGGAATGTTAAATGCTAATATTTATCAATTCTTAGATTAAATTATATTATTTTTTTCATAGAATTCATATATTTCACCTTTATTTCATGAAGGTATGATTTATACATACACAAATGGCACCCACTGTGGGGCTTTAGGCCTCTAATTTCCATTTTTCTTTCTTTTTTGCATGTTTTTTGTGTGTTTCTTGTGTCTTTTGTAGGTTTTAGGTGAAGTCTCATGTACAAGGTAAATACTCACACCTACAAACAAAAAATACATCCATAGAATTCCTTCATCCCTTGTGTACAGAAGCAAAGGCTCGCCT
Source organism: Thuja plicata (assembly GCA_018584345.1). Classification (NCBI taxonomy): domain Eukaryota; kingdom Viridiplantae; phylum Streptophyta; class Pinopsida; order Cupressales; family Cupressaceae; genus Thuja; species Thuja plicata. Next base: position 430,908 of record MU226671.1, read on the forward strand.
GTGAGATAAATAATCATGACTTTGAACAATGAAATTATGCCTACAATACTTCTTCTCCCACATGCAAAACTTCTTATCTCACATTTTCTATTGCTTTGTTGCTCATTTGAATGCTATCTTACACTTAGTAATGCTTAAATTTACACGTAATAGCCTAGAAACTAATTCTTACACTACTTTAAAATTGTTCTTAGACTACAACAAAGCTGCACGTGTTAGCTGTTAAATCACGCGTATAGTTATCGCTATTTTTCAAGGAGCAGAATATTAAATTTTGATATTTGACAATCTATGTTTTCTATTTCTGTAGATGAATAGGCATCCCAAAGTCCAAAAATTAGAGAACCGAATCTACAAGGAAAGCAAGGAGGTAAGAATTTTCAATAAACATGCAAAAGAGCTTCATAATTTAGTCATTTTGGAAAATTTGGAAAAGGAAGAGGCATTGTATAATCATTTTGTCAAAATTGTCCAAGCATACAAGATTAATTTTCCCTCATTGAATTATTAATAAGTTTGATAAGATCTTTAATTCATCTTGCAAAATTTAGGAAAGTGATAAAGTATAACTGATTGAATGTTTGAAGATGTTAAATTGATGATAACCGAGATGCAGAAAGTTAATGCAAGACATCAAATCAGTTAATGTATTGTATTGTCATTGATGTCAACTTGATATACTCTGATTGATCATATAGATATTGTCAAAGACTTCAAAGAACCAAAGAGATAAAGGTTATGTTATCAGTAATGCATAAAATTTTAGTATACATCAAGTGATAACAAACACCGATAGACAATGCACACCGATAGATAGAGAACCCCAATAAGAGTCATAGTGATACCCAAGAAAGATACCCGAGAAAGCATTACTAAGCAGAATCAAAGTGATACCCGAGCAGAGCCAAATTTATACCCAAGAAGAACTGAAGTTCATAGTGTTTCCTGATGAATAGAAAGCCTCAATAGACAAAGATGCTCGAGGAAAGCTAAAGTCAAACTCGAGAAAACAAGGAGTTAAACATAGATCAGAACTAAAGTTCAGAAATGACAAAAGACTTAGCTAGTAGAAGCTAAATATAGAGTTAAATATTTGATTACATTATTTTCATCAACCACTTAAAAGCTAGAGATAAGCTAGATAGTTAAAGCTATTTTTATTCTAGTTGTCAAGAAGAAATCTACGGATAAAACTAAAGCATGCTTTAAAGAAAGATTGGCCAGATTTGCAGATCACGTCAAGAACAAGAAAGACAAGGACTTATAAATGGTGAAATCATGTCTATAAAAGAGACAATATATTTATTATGAAAAGAGAGGATGACGAAGAGAATACTGGTGAAGATAATAAATCTTCATACAGACCTGATCATACAAGCTGAAGAATAGAGCTAAAGTTTTTTGCAAACGTCGAGCAACAGAGAAACACTAGCATTCACCAAGTAGAAAGAAGTGGAGAAAAGGAACTAAAGAGAACATTGATCAGAAAGGTATTATGAGCTTACAATAGATCTAAACATCCTCAAGATTAAGTTGTATTTATGAACAGATCATATATTGTTTTAGTTTAACCATTGATTCATAAAATCTCTTAATAGAGTGGGATTTAACAATCCTTTATATATTGAGATACATCCCAAGGAGTATCAAAATGTTTCTCATGAAGATAGCATAGTTAATGCCATATATCAAGTGAAAAACTATTAGTTTTAAATCCTCGAACAAGGTCGCACTTAACAGTGTGTTTGTAACCTTTAACATGGTTGGATCTTCACCGAGCTCACTTCAGAAGAGTAAAATTTTTAGGTTACCGGTCCCAAGTGGTTTTTTGCCTAACAGGGTTTCCACATTAAAAATCCATGTGTCAAATGTGTATATGGTCCATTGCTTTGATTTTTTTCTTTACACATTGCTAAAATAGGATTGATCGGTAAACACTAAGTTATTTATTGTATTTTGGTAAAGACTAGATTGTTTTTTGATAAATCTTAAGAAAAAGGATAAAAAGTATACTCTGAGCAGTAGTTTTTTGATAAGATTATTTAAAGGCATACATCTTGTAGGACTAAAGATAACTAGAGGTTTATTGGATTAATTTTTGAGGCCACTGATTCACCCCCGCTCTCAGTTATTCTAACAATTGGTATCAGAGCTTGTGTGCTTAGAAAGGGAGTTTAAAGACTCAAGCAAAATATTAAAAGATGAGAAAAAGGGATGTGTCTAAGTTGAACAAGGACAAATTTGCATCATGGAAAAGAAAGATACGACTCCACCTATCAAGTATTGGAAATGATGTTACTCAATACTTAGATACTGAATTTGTTTTACCTATTGGACCTCCAATAGTTGATCAAATGAGAGAAAAGAATGAGCACAATTATATGATGATAGAACTTGCTTCCTCACTCTCCGATGCTAAATTTGAAGATGTCAACACATGCACCACTACAAATCAAATGTGGGACAAATTGAAGATAGTACATGGAGGAGAAGCAAATGTGCTAAGAGCTAAGGTAAAAATCTTAAGAGGAAGGTTTGATAACCTAAGAATGAAAGAAGGAGAAAACATCACTCAGTATAGCTGTAGAATCAAATAGGTAGTCAATGCTATCCGAGGAGTAGGAGGTGTACTTGAAGAAGAAATAGTGGTAACTAAAATTATAAGAATCTTATTGCCTATGTATGCTATTAGAGCATCTTCTATACAAGAAATGAGAGCAGTAGCAAATAAAAATGTTACTCTAGATAGTCTGATTGGTAGACTTATTTCATTTGAGATGAATAACTTTGACAATGGTGTCTTATCATATATTGAGTCTGCATTCAAATATTCTTTGAAAATAAGTAAATCAAGTCATAAACACACTATGAGAAATGATAGTGAAAGTGATAGTGATGACCAAGAACTTGATGAGATTGAAGCACTAATGGCTAGAAGATTGCAGAGAGGCAAAGGTAGATACAGAGGTAAATTACCATTGGTATGTTTTGATTGTAAAGAGATTGGACACTTTGCTGCTAGATGTCCTAACAAAATAAAAGAAGACAAGAATAGTGATAGATCATATGAAAAGAATATTGATAGAGGTGATGAAAGAGATTACCAAAGAAACTAACAATCTGACAGAAGAGACAATAGAGACTAAAAGGGAAAAGGGAAGAAAGCTTGTTACCTAGCTGAGAACAAAGATGACAATACAAACACCAAATCTGATGAAGATATTGAGGTGGTATTTTTTTCTATGAAGGATGATTCAGACGAAGAGGAAAGGTATGTTGAAACTGCACTCATATCTAAGGTTAGTAAGAATGATGTTTGGATTAATTATAATGGTTGTACTCACAACATGACTTTAGGTAAATAAAATTTTGAAACTTTTGAATATTATAATGGTGGATCAGTAAGAATGCATAATGACTCACCTTGTCTGGTTGAAGGTAAAGGAACCATAATGTTGAATAATCTGATTAGATGTGAAAATGCATATTGGGTGAAAGGACTTAACTATAACCTATTAATTGTTTCACAGCTGAATAACATAGGTCACCAAGTTGCATTTGAGAACAAAAAGGCAAAGAACTTTAATGAATTAGGAAGGTTGATCAAAACTGGTGAATAGACAAAAGGTAACCTATTCTATCTTGATGATATTAACACCACTTGTTTAATGGAAAGAAACAAAGACATATGGTTGTGGCATAAAAGGTTATGTCATGTGAATTTTGACAACATGGTTAGGATAAGCAATAAAAGGAAAGTAAGAGGCTTACCAAGCATGTAAAAACTTGACCATGTCATGTGTAAGAATTGTCAAATAGGTAAAATGACAAAGTCTAGTTTCAAGAGAAAAACCTACACATCTAATTCTATTCTAGAATTAGTCCATACTGACTTATGTAGATCATTGAGAACAAAGAGTTACTATGGTGATAGATACTTCATTCTCTTTGTTGATGATTATTCTAGAATGATGGCAGTTATGTTCTTAAAAGTGAAATCAGAAGCATTCAAGATGTTTAAATGGTATAAAGCTATAGTGGAAAATCAAAGTGGAAAATAACTAAAATACTTAAGATCAGATAGAGGAGGAGAATTTATTTCTGATGAATTCACTAACTTTTGTAATGAGCATGGAATTTAAAGATAGGTTTCTGCATCAAGAACACCACAAAAAATGGGATTGCTGAGAGGAGAAATAGATCCATTGTTGATTGTGCCTAAACACTGATGATTGAGAAAGGCATCACTCAAACATTCTAGAGAGAAGCTGTCAGCACTGTTGTCTACACATTGAATAGAGTTCAATTGAAGGACACCAATAGGACACCTTATGAGCTATTGTATGGACACACACCCAATGCAATTTACTTCAAAATCTTTGGAATTCAATGTTATATTTTAAAAGATGATAGAAATGGAAAGATTGACTCCAAAGGTGAAGAAGGAATATTTTTAGGGTATTCTACCAAAGGCAAGGCTTATAAATGTCTTAACAAATCCTCTAACAAAATAATTGAAAGTGCAGATGTCAAAGTAGATGAATTTACTGAGAAAAATGATGAGGAAAGCAGAAAGGAACTGGAAGAATACAATAGGTTTGTCTATAGTGAAAAACCTAACACTTTTCCCAAGCAACAGTGTATCGCTCCCAAGTGACAGAACAATGCACCCGAGAGTTAGGCTGCAAACATCAAAAATCAAGAAATTGCTCAAGATGATGCACCGAACGATGGACATCAAAATGAAGGACAAAATGATGAACAAAGAGATGAACTGGTACTTTCCAAATATGTTAGGAGACACCATCCATAGAACCAGATCATAGGAGACAAAAAGTTTGGAATGAGAAAAAGAAGTAAGTCACTGAACACTAGATGTTTAATTTGTGATTTTGAACGTAAATATGTTAATACTGCAATTGAAAATGGAGAATGGGTTAGTGTTATGAATGAAGAGATAGAATAGATTGAGAAGAATAGAACATGGACATTAGTACCTAGACCGGATAACAAGAATGTCATTGGTACCAAATGGATATTCAGAAACAAGCTAAATGAGAATGGAGAAGTCAGAAGGAACAAAGAAAGATTAGTATGCAAGGGGTATGCACAAGAAGAAGGTATTGACTATGGATAAAACTTTGCAACCATTAATAGACTAGAAGGATTCATAATTATACTTTCTTATGCTACTTACAAAGGATTTAAGGTATACCAAATGTATATCAAATCTACATTCCTAAATAGAATACTAGAAGAAGAGGTATACATTGAACAACCAGAAGGGTTTGTTGATCCTAACAAGAGAAACATGGTTTGTAGAATGCATAAATCCTTGTGTGGATTGAAAAAAGAACCAAGAGCATGGTATGAAAGACTTCACTCCTATCTCATAAGTATTGGATTTGTAAGAACAAGTGAAAATAATAATCTGTATTTAAAAGAATATACTGATGATAACATTTTGATTGCTGAAATATTTGTTGATGATATCATATTTGGAGGTAATGATATGTTATGCAAATAATTTTCTAATGAAATGAACAAAGAGTTTGAGATCTCAATGTTTGGGGAGATCAAGTTCTTTCTTGGTCTACATATTCTTTAGCAAGATGTAGGCATATAAATCACACAATCATAATACATCAAGGAAGTTCTCAAGATATTCAAGATGGAGGACTCCAAGCTAGTTGGAACACCTATGGAAACCAGATGCAAGCTGACAAAGGAAGACAAGTCAACTGAGGTAAATCAGAGCTTGTAGAGATATATGATTAGAAAACTCATGTATGTTGTTCATACTAGACCAGATATAACACATGCAGTTGGAATAGTTGCAAGAATCTCTGCTAATCCCAAGGAATCACACATGACCATTGTGAAAAGAATTCTGAGATATATAAAGAATACCAAAGACTATGGCTTATGGTATAAAAGAGAAGGAATATTTGAGCTTCAAGTCTATATAGATGTTGATTGGGCTGGAAACTTAGATGATGGAAAGAGCACAACAGGAGGAGCATTTTTCATGGGTGATAGACTTGTCACATGGATAAGTAAGAAGCAAGGATGCATCTCACAATCTATTGCAGAAGAAGAATATGTGTCTACTGCTACAAATTTCTCTAACATTGCATGGATCAAGCAATTATTGGAAGGTATGAATATGAAAATTATTGAACCAATGATTATCTATTGTGACAATACTAGTGCAATAAACATATCAAAGAACCCTATCATGCATGCAAAGACTAAGCATATTGCTATCAAGTATCATTACTTAAGAGAATAAGTGCAAGAGAAAGATGTGATACTGGAATATGTTCAATCTGAGGAACAATTAGTAGACATATTCACAAAGCCATTGCCTAAAGATACATTTGAGTACCTAAGAAAGATACTAGGGGTCCAACCCTTGTCTATTGGTCACTAAGCTGACTAGGAGAGAAAACATTAGAGAAAGATTCAAAGAAACATCCATCTAAGTGAGAGAATTGGAAAATTAAACACTGCATGTGTATCTAGAAAAGGGAGAAGAGATTCTACAACAAAGGGAGAGACAAAATCAGAAGTTTCTACATCTAATCAGTAACAGGAATGAATAATGAAGAAAGTAATCCGCAAGAACCAAATCTAAGCTAGAAGAGCTTACCAAGAGTCAGGAATTTGTATTGGTTATAAAAAAATAAGTTTGGTAGAGATTGTTGAACTATAATTGATATATCTCATATTGTATTAGTATTATGTAGTATGTTGCCATCAATGCCAAAGGGAGAGATTGATGAACTATAACTGATTGAATGTTTTAAGATGTTAAGTTGATGATCACCGAGCTACAGAAAGTTAATGCAAGACATCAAATCAGTTAATGTATTATATTTTCATTGATGTCAACTTGATATACTCTGATTGGTCATATAGATATTTTCAAAGACTTCAAAGAGCCAAAGAGATAAAGGTTATGCTATCAGTAATGTATAAAATATTAGTATACACCAAGTGACAACAAACACTAATAGACAGTGCATACCGATGAATAGAGAACCCCGAGAAGAGTCACAATGATACCTGAGAAAGATCCCTGAGCAAGCATTACCGAGCAGAACCAGAGTGATACCCGAGAAAAACTAAAATTCATAGTGTTGCCTGACGAACAGAAAACCTTGATGGAAATAGATGCCCGAGGGAAACTGAAGTCAAGGCCGAGCAAAAAAGGAGTTAAACACTGAACAAAACTAGATTTTAGAATTGAAAAAAGACTTAGCTGAAAAGAGATAAATATAGAGTTAACTATTTGATTACATTGTTTTCATCAGCTAGTTAAAAGCTAGAGATTTAAAGATATATTTATTCCAGTTGTCAAGAAGAAATCTACCGATAAAACAAAAGCATTCTTTAAAGAAATATTGCTGAGATTTGTGGATCACGTTAAGAACAAGAAAGAAAAGGACTTAGAAATGGACAAATCATGTCTATAAAAGATACAAGCTATTCATTATGAAAATTGAGGATGTTGAAGAGAATATTGGTGAACATAAGAAATCTTCATACAAACCTGATCATACAAGTTGAAGAACAGAGCTAAAGTTTTCTGCATACACTGAGAAACATAGAAACAATAGCATTCACCAAGAACAAAGAAGTGGAGCAAAGGAGATGAAGAGAAAATTTATTAGAAAGGTATTATAAGCTTAAAATAGATCTGAACATCTGCAAGATTAAGTTGTATTTATGAACAAATCATATATTTTTTCAGTTTAACCATTGATTCAGAAAATCTCTTAACAGAGTGGTATTTAACAATCCTTTATATATTGAGATACGTCCCAAGGAGTATCAAAAGGTTTCTCATGAAGATATCATAGTGAATGCTAGATATCAAGTGACAAAATGTTAGTTTAAAATCCTCTAATAAGGTCACACTTAACAGTATGGTTGTAACCTTTAACAGGGTTGGCTCTTTACCGAGCTTACTTTAGAAGATTGAGAATTTTGGGTTACCAGTCCCAAGTGGTTTTTCCCCTAATAGGGTTTCCACGTTAAAAATCCATGTGTCAAATGTGTATATGGTTCATTGATTTTTCATTTTTCTTTACACACTACTAAAACACAATCGATTGGTAAACACTAAGTTATTTATTGTATTTCAGTAAAGGCTAGACTGCTATTCGGTAAAGCTTAAGAAAAAGGATAAACAATATACTCCGAGCAGTAGTTATTTGATAAGATTATTTAAAGACATACATCTTGTAGGACTGAAGATAACTAGTGGTTTATTGGATTAATTTTTGAGGCCACTGATTCACCCCCCCCTCTTAGTTATTCTAACAGAAATATCTTTATATTTTTTATTATTTCAATTCCTTTTTGGTTTCCCTTCACTTTATTGGCTTTTTTGACTAACTTATTAGAGAAGAAGGAGAGGGAACGATCGCCACTAGGTGAGTATAAGAAAAAAAGAAAGAAATCCTCAAAAATGTGCCTAGCCTTTTCTAGCTACAAGGACAAGGTATTTTTCTAAACAAGCTTGCATTTGCTTAACTTGTGGCATTTAAAAATTCAAAATATAGCTTAATAGGGCAAGCCTCTTATTGTTCACTCAAGGAAAACATTAGGTATATGCTCTCAAATTTTTGAATTTGATCATAAAGCCAAATTTTTTGGAATTGGGTGATAGAAAGAAAGGTGGTAATTGAACCAAACACTTCATTTTCTAGAAACCTCCTTGTTAAGAGGTTCAAAATTTACAACTTTGCATCTGAAGTGTTTGGAATTGGAAAAATTAGTAGGGATATGCTCTTAACTTTTTGAGTGAATCAAACTCCCCAACCTACTTGATTTGATTCATTATTTCCTTATATGAATATGCTAGATATTTAGAGGGTTTGCCTCCTGAGAATAGCCTTACAAGGACAGTGAGAGGGAATGACCCAAGTGGGAGACAATCACTTTAGTCGTGATATACATCCAACCCACTATAATATAAATGCATTCATCCTCAAAAGGATCAAATGACAAATAGGTGCTAAGAATCTTCACCTCCTCTAGTAGTCCTTTAGGATTGCACAAAATTATGTTTTTTATGCGTGTGGGAGGCCCTTGCAAAAGGGTATAAGAGACTTTTCACTTGTTTGAATAGATTTAAATCTATAAACCCTATTAAATTAGCAAGACTACCTTATTAGAGACATGTTTAAAAACCAAAATTGACCTTAGGTAGCTTTCTTTGAAGAGATTCTTTTTTTGGCCCATTACAATGTTCGAGAACATAAAATTTGTGTTGTTTTAGGAATATAAACAATTCTTTGTTGTGTGTGTTGTGGTTGTTTCTCAATTTTCAAATAAGAACATCCTAAAATTTGATCATAAGAACCTTAAACTTTTAAAAATCATAAAAAATAGTGACATTTATTTTACCTAGTGAAGTTGTGCGTACCAACATTTTATTCATGCATATCAGCATTTTTGTTGAGCGTAAACAAACTCAAGTTGTGCGTACCAAGGTTTAAGTTGTGAGTATACATTCTCAAAGTTGCATGTATAGCTGTGAAGTTGCATGTGCCAAAAACCAAATATCGCATACAGTATCCTAAATTTGCATAAAAGTGATTTCCAGTAAGCTCATACACTTTAGTAAAGTCTCGCGTACATACAAGCAAACTTTCGCATATAGTCTAAGAAACCAAAATAGGGGCATTTCCCGAGGGTTTGAGAAAAAAATAATTTTCATATTTGGATACCCGTTTGGATTTTCTAGGTTTGTTCATCATTTTAATTTGATTAGATCCCTTATCTTTGGACAATTCAAAAAATCACTTAGGGATTGATCAACAGGTGATAAAAGCCAAGATTTAGTGATTTATGCTCATGTCAGCTTTCACCCGATCACACTACATAAAGTCTACCTTATATTTAGATGGTATGTACCTAAGGCAAGAACTTCCTTTTCCTATTGATACTTATACTCCTTCACAACAATCACATGAACCAATGAAAGAGGTAGAACCAAACAAGATGGATTTTCCATTTGGAAATATGGATCCTGGCCTCATTAACCTCGCCAACAAGGATACCACTAAAAAAATGGAAATGGTGAGGTTAACAACAATGGGGCTAATGGATTAGGAGTTTCCCCTAAAAACTGAGGGGTAGACAATAATATCGGAGGAAATATTGACTCTAATGATGGAGAGGCTAGCGAAGAGAAATTCAATGAAGCGGTACAAAGCTCATTGTTCATGAAACTCATGGAGAAAGTATTGGAAAGAGATAGGGAAAAATACTTCCTATACCTAGCACAAGAGGGGACTAAACTCCCTCATAACTATGATGTTGATAAGTTAAAGCAAAAATAATATGAAACCAACCCTATCGACATCATGAACAAACAATTTAAGTTATTCCAAATGTAGCTAGACACCATGAAGAAAATGGGGGCTCCAAAACCATTCTCTATCAAAGCATTGTATCCATTACCATTTGACAAGACCTTAATTATGGTTATGTTTCATAGCAATGTTGTTTTTCCTAAGTATGATAAATACGAAGGAGCATTCGATCCTCAAGATCACTTAAGGTAATTTTGTGCATTGAGCTTGGAGTTCATGCATGATACAACTTATTTAATGAGGTTATTCCCAAGAAGCCTAGGAGGAATGGTGATGGAGTGGTTTTCCAAATTACCCTCTATCATTTGCACTTTTGAGGAATTGGCTTCCAAATTTGTGATGCGCTATTTGTATAATATTAAACATGAAGTCACAATGATCAATTTATGTAATACCAAAAATGTGAGGGAGAAGGATTCTTGCTTTTCCTACAAAGATGGAGAGAGGTATTTTCTAGATACCTTGAAGTGTGCCCGAAAAGGAAAAGATGGATATCTTCATCAATAGCTTGAATAATGAAATGAATTATTAGTTGAGGTTACAATGCCCATGGTATTTTCAAGAATTGATTGAAAATGGAGTTACTATGTAGGAATTATTAGTCAAAAGTGAATAACTCAAACTCTACAAGGATAACAAGAATACTAATAACAATACTTCCAACAACAACCAAAATAGGGATCCTCCTAACAACAACCAATTTTGGATGAAGAATAATAACAAAGGTGTGGTTAATGATGGAGTTGTGGAAGAAAACAATTTGAAGGCCACTCTATTTAATCTCACAAGAGGATCCAATCAAGCTAATAATGTAAGTCAAGCATCCAAAGTTCCTTTGAACAATAACAACTTTTGGAAAAATCAAGAGGCTAACATGCCTAAACCTTTCTTTGCTTCATCTCCTAGAAGGAAGTTCACAATCTTGAGTGAACCACTTGAAAATGCATTAAGAACCCTCGTTGTGAATAATATTATTGACTTACCTAGGGCTCAGCCTTACAAACTACAAGTGAAACATTCTTGGTGGAGTGAGTAAAATCATTGTGAATATCATATAAATTGAGGACATAAGATTAATGATTGCATGTTCTTGAAGCATGTGGTACAAGACCTTATTGATAATGGTGTGATTAAAGTGGAAGGTCCTCAAAAAAATGAAGATCACACGACATTAAAAACCCCTTTCTTCAAACATGAGAAAGGTGAATCTTCAAATGCTAACAATGGAGGTAACAATGGAAACAACTCAAGAGGTAATAATAATGTTAACTTTACCCACAGTTATGAAAATACTATTAATGCCCTATTCAAACATTATAGTACTATCAATGTTGTGGTAATAAAGGAACAACTCAACAAGGAGACCTCTAATGTTTTTACTCACTAATACATTTGGTACCAAATTGCAATGGCAGTGCCGTTGCAATTTTTCCATCACAACCTTGTCATCGTCGCAATTGAGACGGTCTGTGGTCACAATTGCGACAACAACAAGGTTGTGATGGAAAAACTGCAACGGCACTACCGTTGCAATTTGGTACCAAATGTATTAGTGACTAGGGGGAAAGAAACAAGAATTACCTTACAAGGAGGTACCCCTAGAAATTTTGGTCCTACACAAGAAACTACTTTGGCTAAAAAAGAATCTTCTTCAACAAGGCCTTATAGTCTAGTGGATCAACTACAAAAGACTCCAACTCAAATTTCCATTTTGGAGCTATTGAAACTTTCTCCTAATCACAAAGAAATATTGGAGAAAGCTCTTGTGAAAACTACTGTTCCTGAAAAATTTGGAAGAAGAAAGGTTTTCAAACATGGTGGGTCATCTCATAGCACCTCATTGCTTATCATTTTCAGAGCAAGATGACATGTCCATAAATCATCATGAAAATCTCCCCTTGCATATAGAGGTTTTGATTCAAAAACATCATGTTAAAAGAGTCCTCTTTGATGGAGGATCCAGTCTAAACATTTGTACCTTGAACGTAGTAAAATCTTTAGGGTTATCCGAGTCATCTATTGATCCCAAGAAATAAATCACTATAAAAGCTTATGATGAGGAGGAAAGATATTATAAAGTCATGGTGGTTTTTACCATTCAAGTGGGTCCTATGAAGAAAGATACCATTTGTCAAGTCTTTGACATGAAATTAACTTATAATATTTTGTTGGGAAGGCCATGGATTCATGAGATGCAAAGGGTGCCTTTGACCTATCATCAATGTATCAAGTTTCCATACATGGGCGAAGAAATAACTATTGGAGGAGATTCAAATCCCTTTCAATATTGCAATATGGTGAAACCTCTTCATGAGTTATTTATTCCACATAATAGGGAAGGAGTTATTCCTAGTGTCATCATTGAAGAAACCAAAGAGGAAGGTCCTAATTCAACATTAAGTGCTACATCTACTTCAAGTCCTAATGAAACTAACTTACCTACATCAACTAAGGGAAAAGAGAAAGTTAGTTATGAGGGTCAAAGTTCCAATGAAAATTTAGTAAATTTTCCTACACCAAAGGAAGAAATTTTGTGACCTTCTAAGGATGAAAGAGAAAAAACCAAAAAGGACAACTATCAAAAGATGAGTGAGATGATGCATAACTTTGAAAAAAAATGCAGAATCAATTCAAAAGGAGAAGGGGAATATTCTATTTCCCTATTTGATTTACCTATTTCCCCAAAGACACATGGGAAACCTTCAAATTCTCATCCGCCTCATAAATACTGTTAGATTTGATGAAGACAAATCCTCCCAAGATCACCTGCATGCAAGACAGTTACAAGACAGAAGCAAGACAAAAGAGAAGACAGAAGAACAGCTATGGCGGCCAAAAGGCTAGAGACAGGAAAAACATGTTGAAAGAAATAACTTCTATATTATCAACAATGAAATGATTACAATCTCCTTACTGAAATGTAAAGAAGTGAATCCTTATAAAAGGAATCATGAAACCCTAAAGGAAACCCTAAAGAATTATAAAGCGCTCCTAAGTGAAACTTAAGCACTAAAGAGTAATAACTTAATTAATTAAATCAACATGATTTAATCAATAAGCAACTAAAGATTACTCTAACACCCCCCCTTAAGTGTAACTTAGGGAGAAGAAAAATAGCTAAACTACTGCAAAAAGCAGGAAAGATAGGTCCCGGAAACAAGGCCTGATCAGGTACCCAAAACATAAAGGGAAAACATGTCCCAGAGAGAGGAACAAGAATGAGCAAGAAGCATCTCCGAAGCATGTAGCTGAAAACTCTGTCAGGAGAGACTGCTGGAACCCCCACTGAAGTGCATGACCAGGTAGAGAAGACAATGTCTAAAGAGCTGATCAATCGAACCAGGAAGCAATAGAACCAACAGGTGAACCCCCCCATAATGCTGAACTGGGAG